>VZRF01002608.1:224932-415730 GCA_013396875.1 Vireo altiloquus
ATTTAATTTTTTAATGTGTGTTGTGCGGATTTCGGCTCTTTAAACTCCATGTGATTCTGCTCCGGTAAACGGGACGGGTCCATCCCCGGCTCGCACGCTTACATGCTCAATCCACACAGGTGTGCACTTTCATCAGTTTTCAGCTGCACGGTGTCACCGGTATTTGTCCCCGGCTTAATTTTAGCGATCGCTCTGGAGCATTGCATTTCTTTTTCCACTCAAAAGCTCTCTGTCATAATCCTCTGACAATCCCCCTTGTTCGGGGAGTGAGATATCATCTGGTCAAGTTTTATACATTTAACATTCATTTTATGTGTGAGTAGAATAACTAACTGCTTTTCCGTGCTCCTTTCTTTGTAGGAAGAAGCAGAAGTTTTAACCATCTTCGCATGGCATCTGACTTTTTTGAAGAGGAGGTAAGATTGACATCATGTAAAATTACCCTCTTTATTTCTGATGTTCCACTAATCTTTCTTCTGTAGGCATACATTTTGGAAGCTGTGGTGAGTTCATGCATACTTTCATGCATTGCAACATAATACCAGAGCTGGTTAATAAACGGTAGTGATAGGACTCTTATGCCATCAGGATTGTAAGTGCCTATCAAACTGACATTCTCACTACATTATGCCACTATTATATTCTTTGCAGTTTTAAAAGAACTGTAGATAATTATTCAAGATATTGAAACATTTAGTTTATAGTTCTATTGCTGTGGTTGTCACCTTCACTTTATATCAAATTTGAGACTCATTTCTTAAGGATGTCTCTATTTTCTGCTTTATTTGCACATTGATAGCTCTACTGAATGACTAGTCACAGCAACTTTTTCCTCTGATAGCAGCATATTAAAATGTGAAAGCCTAAGACTAATCTGCTTTGCAGGACTTTTCAGCCATTTGATCGAAGGGAAATAAGAAGTCTGTTTCAAGACTCTTATGTCATTCATCAGTTCTGTTAACAAATGTGAGGCTTGAGAATACATTTGCTGCTTCTCTTCATTTTTGCTGAAGGTACGTGCATTTGAAGGTAGGGATGAATTCGTGGCATCAGGAGTTTGTGTACTTTGCAGCTGCCAGTGAAACTATGTCAGTGCAAGTTGATATTAAGATTCTGGACTTTGTATATTTTTCTTATAATTTTTTGGAAGATAAATTGTTAATGTAATAGAAAAAAACGCTTGCCCTGAAAATCTTATTTAGCAGTGGGAAGGATTTACAGGCTGATTGTGCACTCTTCACTTTATTTAAATTCAGGCACGTGAATTTAGATTCAGCTTGTATAAATAAATAATTAGAATCACTAATTTTGTAGCTTTCAGTCTGATGGGCTGGTCCTGCAAAGCTGTTTAAAAGGTCTTTGGGTAGTTTAATAGTTAGACTTCAGTAGGGTTTTTGGCATGAGAGGAACTTGGATTTGAGATGACTGCACAAAATGTGACCCAAAATATGGCAATATTTGAATTTGCATATTTGTTTTCCTGTACTGGTTTCTTTTGCATAATTTCACTGAGAGTGTGCAAACATGTGTGGTACAGCATAAAATGGCTTAATAAATTAGTGCATGAATGTACAGTAGGGATCAGCTGAGAATATTTTCTTTCCTGGAGAATAAAAAGAGGCAGGATGATCCTGAAAGTAACAGCAAACTATATTTTAAAAATACAGCTATTGGTAGACTCTAACTGTAAGTGGTTTGGTTCCAGGTGGCTTGTAGTGAATGGAGTTAAACTTGGCTATCTTGGATATGATACACCTTAATTTAATTAATTTAATAGCTACTTTCTGGTGAAACTTTAAAATCTAACGATCCTGTTTTTATTGCAGTCTTTAAAGATCTAATCGTTCTTCTGTGTGTCTGAGATGTAAAACTTAGTGCGAGGAGAGGCAACAGATTGGTTCCGTCATACGATTTTGTTGGGTTTTTTTGAGAGTACTTAAAAGATTATGATGGATAATGCTGTCTTGCCAAAGAATGCCGACACAGGTGTTCGTCATTATCTTAATTAAGATCCTGAGAAAATGTCATCTTTCGGCATGAATTATGAAGGGAGATGCATTAGGAGATCATTTCAACTTTTTTTTTCTTTTTACAGGGGTAGATGAGAAGGAGGCTGTTTTTTTCAAAACCTTTTTGATATTTCTTTATCAGAATACCTGACCTTAGACACTGAATAATTTGTTTCTCCAGTTCAATTTGTGACTATATTACCAGGAGATCTGTATGTCATGCTAAAGGGAATCCTCTTAAAGAAAAAAAAATTAAAAAGTAATTCCCCTACAAGATACCCTGTTTCATTTAAAGCTGTCCTATTAAAAAAAGAAACTGTGAGACTTGGATGGTAGTGGAAATTGCTACTGGAAACATCTGATAAGAGATGTTTTATACAGTATATTTAAAAGTATTAACAACTCATAACAGAGAAAAATAAATACGTGTGAATATTCATTTTTTAAATTAGGCATGAAGAGAAAAGAAAATTTTCTTTCTCATCTTTGCACTATCATAGAAGTAGAACTAATTAGCGTGCAAAGAGGAGGGAGGGGCCTGTGTCTTTCTATGTTAAATCAATACATTATTAAGTGTATTGTATCAAGTGGGCAAGAGCTAAAAAAATGCATGTAAAATATTGGCTGTAAAACTTAGGGGCCCTTTCCTGCAGGCAGTGCTGCCACTTCCCTCAGGTGCGGTGCTGGGAGTTCCAGGGTCAGGCAGAGCAGTGGAAGTGCTGGTGTTCGTGGCTGTCAGCCTGGGTGAAGGGTCCCAGGAGCAGCTCTCTGGGCAAGACACCCTCACCTGCTCTGTTGTTTCTTCTGCCTGCACTTCCTTCGCCTGAGATGCTCCTTGTTCACACTTTCTGTGTTTGTGGTCTGAGAGCGACGTGTGAACTCGTGAACACCTAGAATGACTCTTCTATGCCTAGCATTTGGGTATTAGGTAGCTTAGAGTTTTGTTTTTCTCTCCAAGCCTTTCTATATTAAATCTTTTTGTCTGCTAAAAGAAACCTGATTATCAGTTCCAGTCTTTTTTTTTTTTTTTTTTAATTGCTTCAGCAAACCTTTTTAGTGTGTGGAATGAAATACAGAAGTGCAGCTGACAAGCCTGTCAAGCATCTAGTTATTGTATTGAGCATGTAACTCCAAAGATCTTGACAGTATCATGGGAGAACCTGAAACTATATTTCAGTTTCCTTGAAGTTTCCTGTAATTAACTTAAATGGCATTATTTGCTTGAATTTGTTGGCATAGAATGGACTAAGTTAAGAATGTCTTTAGGGTTTATTTTACTTACAGTTTAGGGACATATGCAGAAAATAGACTCTGAGTAAAAAATGAAAAACTGCTCTCTTTCATGTCTAAAACAAGTTTTTCACTTAAAGCAAGCCACATCTGCTGTTAGTTGGCTCCTACAGCACATGAGGAGCAGCTCAGTGGGAAGGATGGCTGTAGCTCCCCGTGCCGTTTTATGGGATGTACGTGAGCCCATAGCTTCCCTCATGGCAGCAAATTCCCTTTTGCCTGCAGGTGCTGCAGCATGGTGGGAGCTCCTGTAGCTGGAATCTGGCCTCCAGTGTGGGTGTTAGAGGTGGGTGACTTAATAGCAGTGTTGTGTTCCAAAGGTTTTGTGCTTTATCTGCTTTACTTACATATATTTGCCATCCTTATGACCAGTGTTTGCAAGAGCTCAGCAGTACCTCTCTGAGGAGAAACATAAAGCCAGGTAGCCTTTCTGGCCCTACACCCAAGGAATTCTTTATAACAGTTTTTAATTTCTGGGGTTTTGTTAATATTAGAGCTTTTTAGTGTGTATTCCTTAATGTGGGTAATGCAGATGTAGAAGATTCTTGAAGCTATTTTTTGTAGATTAATGTGAATGTATTTGTAGAACCAGCATTTTTTTTTATTATAGAAATCACTGCTTGAGGAAAAAACACTTTCAAGGTGAATATGGATCACCATAACAGAGTTTACTGTACTAATGAACGTGTGACTGATGACCCTCCTGCTCTTCTCGAAGGAGATGCACCTTCCTGAGCAATTTCTTTTTTCCCAGCAGAGCAAAACCAGGCTTTTTCTTTTCATAAGCACATAATTTTCTTAGTATTTCTTAGCATTTCTAGCACAGATCAGGAACACAGCATTTACCTCTGGAATATTCTCTGCTGACATCTACAGAAATTTTCATGCCCTTCAGATTTAATTTTGTGTAGAATAATGCATGGTATAATATGTAGGTCCTGTGTTTTCAATTAAGCTGTATTAGGTAGCTGTGCTCTTCTTTCATATCCCATAGCAAAGTATCAATATCCAGATGGCAATGTGCTGGGATAAAAGATAGCTACAGGCTTGGCTGCTACTGTAAAGCCAAGAACTAACATTTTAGCCTGTGTGATAAATAAAACTGAGGTTGAGACTCTCGGCGTATTGGAGTTGCACTAAATAATTCTACAGTGCTGTTTATTACTGGTTTCATTGGATAATATGCAGCTGTAAAACCTGCTTGAAGCTTTTATTATGAATACTCTGTCATTATAAAAAGGTGCCTACAACTTCTTTATAGTATTGGCAGTGCAAGGATTACTTTGTTTGTGCTGACTTTCTGGCTTTCATCTAGGAAGGGCCTTGCTGTCTTCCAGCTCCTCTAGGCATTATGTTCCATGAATGTCTCTTGGGAAGAGGACAGCTCTGTAGAGCCTAAGTTTCAAAAGTAATTTTAAAGGTATTTTTTTTCCTTTATGCTTTTTCTTAAGTTATTTCAGTATTTAATTTATTGCTTCAGTTAAAATTCAGCAGATATTCCCTGTAGTATACACTGTGCTGCTGTGTCCCTAAGTAATACTTAAGCTGAGGTCATCCAGGTGGTTCTTTGGGAGGAGGCTGCAGAGGGGTGGAGAGACTTTTAGACTGGCTGAGAAGGGATGGGAAAACTTGGTAGCAGGCAAGGGGCTAGACCTGGGTTTGTTTTCTCCTTGTATTTCTGGCACATCCTGTGACCTAGATTTGTTCATGTAACCTCAGCCTCAGTTTACATAACAGGAACTCTGCTTGTCTTAGAAATGTGCAGATGTAAATTGGTGTCCATGCTCATATAATTGTTAAGATTGTTGTGCTTTTGAGCAAGTTACTCATGCTGTTGCTGGTTCATTATCAAAATGCCATTGAACTTTACCATTCCTCAGGTCTTGGATTTCCATAGCCACCTGCTTGTGGTGTGCCTCTTGGAACAGGCAGGATTGAACAGTGGGATGTGGTACTAACATAGTGTCTGTGGGATTTAACAAACATGCTGAATCAATGGGTGAAGAAACCCTTGCATTTCTCAGTCCTTATTTGTCAGAGAAACATGCTGTCTGAATAAGTGACAAATACTATATTTTTTTTCCATCCCTCATTCTCCCTATGTCCCTTTTTTTTATCTTCATAGATTGCACCCAAGAGAGAAGCAGTGAAGTCCACAGTGGGGAAAACGAACCCAGCAGTCCATCCTGTCCTGTACCTGCCTGAATATGGGAAGAGACTTAGTAGAAAGCCAGAATGCATCTGCATCTTGCAGTCTTTTTAACCATATTAAGTCCTGTTCAGAGTTAATGGTAAGTAATCTGCTATGAGTATGATATGACTCATTAAGCAAAGCATTACAGTAGGGGCATTTTCCTTTGTGGTGCTGGGTTCAGTCACTAACAAAATGCAGAATTAATGTTTCCAGATTCATCAACTTTATTCCTGTTTCTGTTGAGAAAATCACACAGTGCAGGTGACAAGAATTGTAATAATTATGTTCTTCTTTTCTTTCTACTTTTGTCCTCTCCAGATGAGCTCAGTGAGATGGTCTCAGCAATGCTGAAGAAAGGAAGAACAGAATTGGAAGACAGGAGCTATTTCAAAGCAGGATTCTTGATCTTTCCGTAATGCACAAACATGAAGACTTTATAAACTTCATTAGGTAGAGTATTGCCAATAGTGTAATGTCAGTAATGTTGCATGAGGTAATATGGCATTGCTATATTGTTTGGTGAGCATGTGGAGCTGCATTAAACAAATGAATGTATGCTAGTAACTTAAATGAACATTATGAGTGAGAGCAGTAAATGGAGAAGGTGGGTACTAGAAGAAAGGCTAGTAGCTTTCTTTAAGCCAGTGTCTTTTTTTTTTTTTCAGCTCTTTCCATAACCAGTAATTATTTTGTTTCGTGATAAAGATGGAATAAGGAAAAATATCTTTCCATTCAAAAAATTGAATCTAGTTCAATTTTTCTAAACAGAAAGACTTCCCAGTCCTGCTAGCTGTTAGAGCTTCTTAATGCTTTGTCCAGCAGGAAATTGCACTCACAGTGCTGACCCATAAACATCTGCAGTGCAACAGCATGTACTGCTCCTGCTCCTTAGGGCTTGTGAAATGTCTGCTGTGGTGCAGCCCTCTGTGACCTCTTGCATTGAAGGATGGAATTCATGTGTCCTTTTCTGTCTGGAGCTTATGGGAGCTCCCTCCTGAGCCAAATAGTTCTGAAATACTGCAAAAAAAGATCTGACAGTGTTGTCTGGGAGATGTGACTGACTTAATTATTATTAACATTTATTAAGTGCCTTACAATGGAGTGGAAGAGCTATTGCCTTCCTTTTTACAAATAGGAGAACTGGCATGTAGGAAGAATGAATCTCTTCTATCTTCTGCAATTCTTGACCCACCTAATTAGGTGATTGTCACAAGAAATGAGAACCTGGCTCAGGGGAATGGCACTGGGGGAAGCTGCCGACACGTTCCGTACACACAGCGCTTCTCCCTCGCACAAAGGCTTAGCGCAGTGAGCAGGGCTTCCCTCTCTGAGTGTCTCTGGGCCAGGGAGGAGATTTAAAAGGGCTGGGGAGCCTGAGGCTGTCTATTGGATAGCTTCATTATAGATCTCATCCAGGGAAAAAGTGGGGAAATGCAACCCATTTCTAGGAGCTACTCGGGTTTTTAGCAATTCCTCACCCTCTGCCTCTTCCCGCTTCCTTTTGCTGTGGAGTGGCCTCTCCCCACAATAAACTGATTTTCTTCGTGGCTGATATTTACACTTAGTTAGCCTCTAAGGCACTATCTGCTTCTTCTGGTCTAAGACTTCAGTTTCTTTTTTTTTTTTTTTTAATTTTTTTTGCTAAGAAAGGGAATCTGTCCAGCTGTTACAAACAACAGTGGTTTTGATGTGTATCAATAAAGAGTTAGAGATGTGTGTTTTCCATGTAAAAGATAAAGAGACTTAAAACCTGCTTTAAAGGAAGGCAAACCTTGGAGAGGTTTTCTTAGATGTACAATATGCCCTATTCTTTCATTTTTAAAAACAGTATTAAGGGATTTTTTTTCAAGAAAAGAGAAAATAATTTCATGTTTTTGATTGCATTTTTTTCTTAGTCTCACAGTTGTAAGATACATATTCAGAATTAGGAGTTGCTAAGGTTAATGTGATTAAAATGAGTATGTGATAACGGGCTCTGCACATTAAAGATTAAGAGCTCAAATTATAAACTCCAGAGGGAAACACTCCATGAGCATTTGTAAATTTTGTTTGTGCAGGAAATGCAGGCTTAGGCCTATGGTTGCAGTTGCACAACAGTTTTATCCTGTTTTAACTGCAGAGGATTCTTTTAAACACTGTATTGTTGGGGTGAAAATGTAGTGAGGTGGGGGGACAAATGAGGAAATAATTTTAGTCTAAGTGTTAGTGTTACTCTATAAAAATAGATTAGTTTTACACAATTTATTCACATTTACAAAGGTCAGTTTATAGCATTCTGAGTGCAGTAGTTAATTCTTTATGTATAAATTGATTCTTTATACAGATGTAATTCCATATACAACATTTAATCTTCGAATTCAAGTTGAAAATATTTTAGCAATTAATTTATGTAGGTTATGACTTTCCTTCCCATGTACTTTGCAGTGGTTCCTACCCTAAAGTTGATTCACTGTGTGCTTAATGAAAATTAGATGTGAAATGTAATATGTAGAGGACAAAGAAGCATTGAAATCTTTATTGCTCTTAAAAAGACAAAGGTATCTCAGATAATTCTCCTTTCTTAATCTCTTAAGAATTTGATGCGTAATTGTGTTATAGTGATTTGAAGTGAATGAAAAATATTTTTAGAAGTAGTATAAATACCAGATATTATTTCTCACCTTTTATGAAGCATAGTTTGGTTTTAAAATTTGAAATGCTTTGCATTTTGAGAGGCTAATTTATAAGCAGTGTTCCACTGAGAAGGAAAAGCACCTTGGACATTTGTGGAGAGGCAAGCCTTGTTGTTATATCTGTGAAATTTGGTAATGTTGCAACCATTGAAATAAAGTGTTTGTTTACATAACAGCAGTGGCATTTCTCCTCCTCTTTCTTGTGGCTTTGTCCAACTAGATGTTATGAGTGGCAGTTGCAGTGACTGCTAAGTGTTTAAATGATGACACCATTATGTGAAGTGATTTTGAAATGAGAGATTCCAGCCAAGAATTACATCTGCTCTCATCTCCTTCAAATCATACTCTCTGGCTGTGCAGATTATGATTGATTTGTTTGTGACAGATTGCAGGAAACAGTCATTGATTTTTCAATATTTTACCTTAAAATTATTTACAGTTGTAACCAAGGGGAGGTATTTCCATGGGCTGTCAGCCCCTGAAAGACTGGGATAATATTCCCTGCTCCCTGACAAGACAAATTACCCGTAATGAGTGCAGTAGCTGAAGGGTATACTTTTATTTTAAAATATGTCAATAACCCAGTGACTAAACGAATATTGATTCAGCATAATGAAGCCTGAGTAATGTGAAAATGAGCTCTTCAAGGAGCATGGTAAAGACTTTCTTTTTAGCTTGTAGCAAGAAGCTTTTCATTCTTTACTGTTAGGTAGTTGAAATGTGCAGTCTTAAACAAGTCATCCTTAAACATTAGTAATATGTGGAATAACATAACAAAAGGACTTCAGTGGTTTTTTCTGTTTATTTTTTTATCTTTTTTTTTTTCTCCAAGTTCTTTTTCTTCAATATGTTTTCGTAGATCAAACACTTAAAGAGGAAAATGCAAGTTATCCAGGGCAGAGATAGAATTACTGTTGGTGTAAATGACTTTTGCAGTAATATTCTTCAGCTAGTCTAATGGTATTTTTAATGTGGATTCTGAATATGGTCATGGAAATATATCTAAATAAACCATAGATTTAATTTCATGTTATTGACTTCTTGCCATACTGATGTGTGTTCTGTGTGATCAGTCTAATACTCTTGTCCTTTAACAGTTTAGAGTGGGTGGTTTATGGGCACCTGTGTTATAAACTTAGTTACCATAATGCACATTTTTCTTTCCATAACATGTAACACCACATGTTTCTTACCAAATGAGAATTCTCAAGCAGTAATTCATTTAAATTACAGTAATTTATGCAGTGCCATAGGTGTGGTGTGGAAAAGCATCTAATAGATTAATACGAATGTACTTCAATTGTTCAGGGTAAGGATTCGATTAAAGACCATGCTGAGGTACAATTTTTTTTAACATTAGAAGTATTGAACGCTAAAAAAACCCCCTCACCCTATCATGTGAAAGGATCAATTGGTCATTTGTATTCAAGAGCATTGTGCAACATTGGGAAGGCTCTGCAGAGGCACTGGGTATAAATAGCCATGTAATCCAGACATAGACGAAAAGATATTTTCTTGGGGTGTTTGTGTATAATGTGTCAATTATGAAATAATGTCATAGCCAGAAGCATTTAGTGAGCATGTTTGGGCATGAAGACAACTTTCCTTATTTTCTGAGGACTAACTTCAATTGCATCCAACTAGCTTGTGAAAATCTTCAGAAGGATGTTTTCCTATCAGCACACAAGTGATTTTTTCCAAATGTCATTCCTTTAGCACAGCTAGAAACTATTTCAGGAGGCACTTGAGAACCTGTGGCACTGAGAGTTAAATGGCAACCCTGGAATGTGAGATATGTTTCTGTTTTTATTTTGTTAGTTTTTAGGAAAAAAAGTGATGTACGTTTGAGTGGGCTACAACTGTAAGTAATCGTAGTTTTTGAGAGGGTTTGTGCATAGCACCTGAGATTTCCAAAATATTGGAGAATTATTAATGATGAGGCAGTAATACACTGAAATATATAGCCATGACAACAGGAGAATTTGGGGCTCTTGTTAAATGTACAAGAAGTCTATAAATGTTACAGTGTTGAACCTTAATTTCCTGCTCAGTGGCGTTTTACACACCTCAGATTCTCTTGCTGTTCTCTTTGTTTCTGTACCTTTTTGTTTCTTTGGCCAGCAGCAGGAGATGGAAGGGGAGGATTCTTGTTCAGCAGCTTTCCCACAGTAGCGAGGAAGAGGGAGACTGTTCAGGGCTAGGTGCCAGCTCCGGTGCAGACTGAAGGGCAAATAAATGTTTGTTTTAACAACATCTCCTTTTCCTGAATAACACTGCATGAGCTCACAGTACCAAACTGAGTAACAGCAGATACTGCTGGAGGTACTGCTGGAGGTGAAACCAAAGTGGGCTCTGCTCTCAAACCATTGGTATTTTTCACTTGCGAGACAGGTAACAACTCTTGCTTTGCTGCCTTTCCCAAAGATGAGTTTGTTTATTGAATATCTGGCATTCCAGCTCAGGCCTGAACCGTGTGCTTGGCACTAAAGGCAAATACTGCATTCTTGGCTTTGAAGCTTTGTGGGTGATACTGTCTGATGAATGTACTTTGGAAGCTCTGCAGTTTATTCACACATCTCTTGTGTGAATAATTGTGAACAATTGTTAGTCCACTTTCAGGTGACTATGGAGGAGAAAATAAAAGCCTCAGCCAAAAAACAATCCTAAATAATTAATTGGTTAAAAGTTCTTGTGGCATTTGGGATCTCCCAGGAGCAGAACATAAGCCTGATTGCTGTTCAGTTAGGTAAAAGTAGAAAACACAGTGAAATTAAGATAATGGGTAGAGAGCAGAATAATATCCTTCATGGCAGAGAAGAGGCTATTGGTCAGTCATGAAGGGTTAGTATTTAGGGGCTGTATGTCCTTCAGCATTTGGCAACTTGCAAATTCTGACCCATTTCAGTTAATTTCAAACCTGATATGAACACAGTGCATCAGTATGTACTTATAGTGGGTGGTTTTGTGTAACAATTCAGATCTTGATTCCATTATGAATAAAGTAGCAACCAAAACCAATGGTGGATTTTATTTTTTTTTTTTTTCGTATTTACTCAGTCTCTGTGTTATCTATCTGTTCTACAGACCAGCCAACTAAAACAAGTTCACAGTTCAAAGTGAGGGAGGAGAACATGTTGATGTAGGCGATGGAAATTAAGCTTACTGGCTAAGCCCTCTCCATGCCACCTCCTTCCCATTGCCAAATTACTTATTTGAAATCTAAGAACTTATATGAGGTCGAACCGAAACCAGAGCATTCTACAAGTAGGCAGATGGCACTATGTAGAATTTGCTCATCTAAATGTCATAGTTACTTGAAACCAATTCTTTGAGCCCTAAACTACACTTTGAAGATGTTGTTTCTTTTTGTTTAAATTTGTGAACAGATTATTGTGCAATTCCATGTATGCAAATATTCCATTATTTTGGAAGGACCATTTTACATACTAAAAGCTGTCAGTAGTGACGATAGTATTGCAGTCTTTGGTGTGTTGGCATATGGTTTATGGTGAACTGTAAGACTGAGATAACCCTATAAAAATATGTGAGGGATCCAAGATGCTTTGAGAGTCTTGCTTAACTGCAGTGGTTAAAAAGGCATGGCTGACTTAATGCATGAGTGTTGAAATCTGTGTCTGGAATTATGGAAGTTGAGAAACATGAACAGAATTGATTGTTGATTATTTTCCTTTGTAAAAGCTGGGAAAAGATGTATTGTGCTTTTCTGGGGTCTTTAAAGGCCCACAATGCCCTTTTTTTCTTTTTTTTTTTTGTTTTCTTTTGTTAACTTATCTTTTGATATGAAGTGTCTTTCCCAAAATGAAGTAATGTCCTTGGGCTGGTGGCAACAGCTGGAGTTGCAGAATTCATAAATAATTCAGAGAGGGATAAAGGGTAGGGGAATTTTTTTTGTCATTTGAATCTTTATTATGTGCACACATTTCATTTTAGATATGGCATCATTCGAATTCATTCAGTATGATGATTGCACTGACCTGTCATATTTATTTTGATGTCCCTTCGAAGGACCATATGCTCTGTCCTCGGCATGAAAATGATGCAAGTTGCAAGCTGAAAGGCAGCTCTGCTCCTGTAGGGATGAAGGCCCTCACTTCCCGTTGTCACGTCAGTGGATGTACAGCTGCACTGCAGTAGAGAAGGTGGAGTTGTTATGTCAGTGCAGTGACTAAGTGGCAGTGTAGTCTAGCAGAAGGTGGAAAAAAGGGCAAAACCCATTTGCATCAAGGTATTGTATGGCATTAAAAACTCGGCTGTCAGTGAGGGCCAGTTGGTGTGAGGAGCCTGGCACGTGGAAGGTGGAAAGGATTAAAGCCAGGTAGCAATCTGCCAAGGTGGAGGTGTGCCATGGTGGTTTTAGTGTGGGAATACAATTAATTACTCTACATGTTGGAAGTGGGGTTGCCATGCACACAACCTCCTGGGGTTGCGCGGGAGTTAGTCTGGATATGCAAGGCTCAGAGCTCTTTCTCTGCCCACTCCATGTCCTCCTTTCCTCTTGAAGCTGCTTGCTTAGTTACACAAAATCTTGGATAGTGTTTTTTTTGGGGGGGGGAGGAAATATGCAGTTGTAGTTTGCCTCTTCACTAATTCTGCTGTAACCATTACATCTGGTCCTTCATTTATTTCATTGTTGTGTTCCTGTGAATGAGTGGTACATTTTCCAGAAGTTACAGGCTCAAGTTCAACCATGTCCCATAAGTAATGAACTGCATGATAATGAGCAATGTCAGGTCCCTACTGGCTAAAGCACTGGCTCTTATTAGCAGTTCACGTTTGGTGGATAACAGGACTCTGTTACCAGGAGTTTGGTACTGTTACCTTTTTATGTAGTGTTAACACCATAGGATTGCAACCAGCTCGATATTTTCATGGTGTAAAGTGTAACAGTGAGCAGTGATTTGTGTGAAGTGCATCATCCACTGTGCTCATGCCAGGGGCAGAAGGAAGCCAGTTAGGTTCAGGTTAGTGAAATACAATAATTAGAAGCTGTGAATGAGAATGATAACTCTATGCAAAATTGTTTCTTTTCTAGATCCTGCCATCAATGACTGAGCCTCCCTGAAATCTTATCAGTTACTGCCAAGATGAGAAGGATAACAGGAAGGAGGAGTTCTTAAGTGGCTTTAATGACAGTTAATTTCATCTGTTTATCAAATGACAGGTTGTTTTTTCCTAAAAACTCAATTGTCATGACAAGATGCTTTTGGAAGTCATCTTTGTGAAATAAAGCTGACAATTTTTAGGCTACAAAGAGCTATTGTATCTTTCTATAGAATGTCATTATGGTAAACTACTGGAAAGTCTTTATTTTTGAAGAATTTAACTTGCATACTTCATTCATTTGTTTAAATGTCTGTTGAATGCCATGTGAAGAGTTTCTTGCCAGAGTTCTTTTATTCAATGTAATAGTTATTCTTACAATGCTCAATTTATTATTGTCTAAATTACTTTTCCCTTAGCCTCCTGCAAAAATGTTTCTTTTTAGTAATTCTTAAACAAATAAGGAGTGAATGAGGTTTTGTCCCCTTTGTGTTTTGATCAGTATGTTTTGCCTTTCAGCGAAAGTGTCTTCTGTTTTTGGAATGACACAACACAAAGAAAGGTCCTTTGGTTTTTGGGGTTTTTTTTCCCAACAGCACATGTCTTTTGTGCAATGATTTTTTAATATGTACACTGCCAAGATACAATTACTGGAAGGAGAGAGAGAAGCTGTTGGGAATGTCATGTTATGCCAAATTAAGAATTATTAGCTCTTACTTTCTGTGCAATCTCTTCGACTAGAACTCGACCTATTGCGTCTGGCATACACTTTGACTCTAGTGGAACTAATGTGTCCTTGGAGTAGCATTTCAGAGTAACTTCAGATTCATGTTTTTTTCACAAGTCTGCTTTAAACTGTTGGGATTAACTTCAGAGAAGGCGAGAGATACAGGCTCCTTTGTCAGCAGCTGTGCTGGTTGAGGAAGGAGGCTCATGCATGCTTGCTTGCTCGTTCTCTCCCGCAGCTTATTGCCCCTGCTAGGGAAGCAAACTGAACTGTTTCCCTGAGCACACCCAGACTTATTTCAGCCAAAGTTAATAATGTTATCAAATATTAGTTATCCAGCACCCTGGGTCACTTTGATGAAAGGACAGGGCATACACAGACCAGCTGTGCAGACGTCATGTCTGGGAAGGGTGGTGTGTTGACAAGAGGGTTGTTGAGGGCTGGCCCTGGTGTGCTGCCTTTTCAGCAGGTGCCATTACATCTCTCAGATGTGGTAAAAATTGGATGTGTTAGAAAGCTGTGCAGATCTGTCACACATAATATTCACATTTCAGGGACATCCTGGATAATGCAAAATAAACCTGTGCTCTTTGACTTAGTCCTTGTGTGTACCAGTATGAGGGGAGAGACGTGGTGTGTTTGTGCATGACAGACACCTAGTTCAGGAAAATGTATCTGGTCAAGGTGTGGGAATGGTACAAGTGTTTCCATTATCTAGAGAACACACTGTTTACTTCACTCATCAAAGAGGCTGCCTCAGCCAACACATGCCTCAGGAGAACTGCTTTTGACACATCAGTTGCCTTGAGTGGAGAAGGGAGAGCACCTCCAGCAGGAGTGGCTGCTGTTGCTTCTCTACACTGTTGAATCAGTAGATGTTGGAGTCTGGTGAGGCATCCAAGCTCTTGATATTCCCTGAGCCAAAATTAGAATGGTATGGATAATCTTTAGTACTCAAAGACATACTGAGGAAAAACAGGGCACTAAACAGCTCCTTCAGCACTGAGCCTTCTTGTGAGAAGGCTGTGGAGTGTAGGTGCCTTCCTATAGCTGGCTTGGGCATACAGAGAACAAGAGGCTTTCTGATCTGTCAGAAACCTGAGAGCAGCAACACTACTTGCATCTCCTCTCAGGGCACTGTCAGGTGAAAAGAACACAGCTCAGTCACAGAAAGGAGTGAACCTCCAGCTCAGCTTTTGTGGCATCCATTATCTTTTATTTGGCCTTCTGATAAAGGATGAGGAAGTATGCACTGGCCATACTGTACATATGGAAGGGAGGAAAATAATGTGCCTGGTCTGTAAGGAAGGGGCAGGTGCTGCTTTGAAGGCACAGGACTGCTTGCCCTGGCTGTTTAACCTTGGCAGCACTACCTTACCACAGTATCTTCAGATCAGAGCCTGCATCAGCTGTTCAGCCCTGAACTGTGGCTCTGGAAAATAGTAATGTGAATATTAATGTGAAGGGATGAGGCAGGGCGGGTCCAAGGACTAAAGTTTAAAGAGAGATTTGGGAATGTACACAAACTTAGACTTCAGTAATATTTTATAATTCTGTGTAAAAACAAAGTAGTTATGACAAGACATAGTGGGAAAGCTATTGCTCTTCTGCCATTGCTCTTCTGTGAAGTTTTGAATTGACTTGGCTCTGTACTGCAGTATGTTGAGAAAATGTTGGGCTCCTCAGTCAAACTCTTTTCTTACCCTCATTAGCCTATACTTGCAGCGGAGTGCTTGGTGTGTGCATAGTTCAAGGAGGCAAAGTGCCAGCCACATAGTTTCCAAAATCCTCATCTTGCCCGGATCCAGTCTCTGAGCTCCATGGTGAAGGTGGGTGCGGCTCCAGGGGTGAGAGCTGTGCCCTGTTCCAGCAGCCCAGTGCCGAGCCACGGCTGAGCTCTCAGTGCTGCTTTCAGGAGTGATGGGAAGATTCAGAAGATTTCCAAACTACTGTCACGTGCCTCCCCTGACCATGAACAAAATGTGCCTCCACAGCTCTCTGAGACAGCCCATAATCCATATAACTCTTTTTATCTTAAAATGGACTATTGTAGCAGCAAGACTGAAATGTTTAATGAAATGCTCGTGATTGCCTACGAATCTTTTTACCTGCCTGAGTAGTAATACACAGTTAAACGAGTACTGCAAAATAACGTCTTACGTAGAGCACTGATAAGTAAAATTTTACATCCAAGCACTTAAAATGGTCAAATAAGTTACAGTTAATACAGTTAAGACTGCCATACTGTTTATGTAGTGCTAAAAAGACAACAAAATAAAACTTCAGGGAAGGCAGATTTTCTTCTTATAAATGTTCCAAATAATAGGTTGGTTTCAAGTAGACTTCCTGGCTCTTCAGTGATTGCTGCATTCGGTCTGAATCTATCAGGAATCCCAATCATAATGGTGTGTTTATTATTATAAACACATGATTTCTATATATGTTCTCCACAAATATGTTGGACAAAACATAGTTTACCTTCTTAACTGGTACTATATGGTTACTTTCTTGCTCCTTTGATTTCAGTTCTAACTTGATTGAATCAAAGGTGCATTCCTGAAAATAATCTTTACATCTGTAATGGGACACTTGATTTTATATGACTGTTTGCATACTCCAGACATAGCACAACATTATATGTGTTGACAATATAGAGATAAAAATCAGTTAATGAAAAACTAAGAAGCAGACTTTTAATAAGAGCAATGAATCATTAGAAATTATTAGAAAGGGAATATTAGATTTTCTATCTTTTGAATGAGGATGAAATATTTTTATAGAGGTATATGCTTGAACAAATGGCTGGGTGTGGTAGAGGAATTCCTCACAGGCTTCTGTGGCTTTTGCAACACTTGGGGTCAGACTGGGTCATCTTAGACAGCCTTCTGGTTTGGAAGGGAGTGAGAAGTCTCAGTGTAGCAAATATCTTCATAGAATAGCAGCTTCAACTGAAAAGTTACTCTGAGTTATTTGAGCTTCTCTTCAAAAAGGATTGGGAGGGGTGTTGGTAGTTTTCCTGTCTCCTGGTGCCATGCCTTTTCCAAAGATCCTCTTTCACCTGACTGCTTGCTTCTGTAGGGTATTTCATTGGCTGAGGTGGGTTTCTCTGGTTCATCCATCCTCCCCCACCCACATTAATCAAAAAGCTCATGAACATCTTTTTTCAGAGCAAATGTCTTCTACAGTGTCTACTTCTGCAAAGTGTAATGTTGCCTTTCTGTTAGAAATAATTATTAGGTTGAAAATAATCTGACAACATCCTGCTGGGGATAAGTTAGGTTTGTTCTCAGTATGATTAGTTAGCTGGCACCCATTCAGTAACACATTGCAAGAAAATGATTGCAAGTTGATTGTATCCAGTTGTCTGCCTTTTTTTCTTTTTAATGGGCTTTTTGTTGCCTTGCTGTCACCAAGGTTGAAATAAATGTGTGCAAGTTGTACTTTTCCAATTTCCCTACGGCCTGGGGAGATGGTGTTTGCTGTCCTGTACCATGAGAAGACTTGTGGGCAGAAGTGTTTGGAGAAGGGGAGAGATTGTCTCCATGTAGATTTCTGAATCTTGTTCGCCTTTCGTTTTGGCTAACAGGGCTGTGTTCTGCTCTATGGGAATCAATACATTTCCACCAAAGTCCAAAATGCCAGGTATAATTAGCTCATGTGTTTAAATAGGTGTTGTTATTTTTCAACTTGTAGATGCAAGCCTGTTTTCATGCAGAAGTCCATATCGACTTGGCAAGAATGCTGTGCAAATCAGAAAAAGCAGAAAAAATATTTAAAGTTATGTGCTAGTGTTAAAGATTTTAAAAATAACTGTGAGATCTTTATTTCATTGTTTACGATTGATTAGGGTTAGAGTTTTAAAAGCTTAATGCTGACTCTAAGAGCTTTACAGTCAGTCACTGAGAATTATGAGCTTGGCACAACTCACGTTTTGTCCTCCAGTATATCCATTATTGTTAGATGCTGAGTAGTCATTGCACATAGATGACTGGTTTTTTGGGTATTTTACATTTTTACATGTTCAGAAAAATACTTGGTTAAAGCAGCTGCTGGTTGAACGGGGTAATTAAAGAACTGTACTGCTTTTATTGAAGCTGACATATGCTGCACATTCCTTAAAACTCAGTATGTGAGCAGAATGTTTCCAGGATTTATTGAAGGCAGACATCTAGAGATAATGGTGAGCTTTTAATAGTAGGAAAGATAACTTCCAAGTTTTATGCTGTTATACAAATCTGTCTTTAAGAAGAGAGCTGTTATTGCAATACATTGCTTGTGTTCATATTTTGTCTGTGTGTATGTTTTATGTATGTACTTTTACACCTATACACAAATGCTTGACCTGAGCACTTTTGACAGTGATTATGTGTTATATTTAATATTTATTTGGGAAAAAAAATTGTTTTCTAATGCTGACTGAGAATCTTAATTTGCTTGGTACCAAAAGAAGTCTGCAGTATATTGTGGTAGGTTTTTGGCTTTTTTTTTTTTNTAATCCTGCTTAGTTTGAATTGCAGCTCTTAGTGTGTGAATGTCATGGTAGGAAGCAAGGAATCTTACTGAGCATAAACTGAGGCTGGGTTTCATTTTAACTAGTATGATGAGTGCAATGTTCCACATGTGTGATACTTTTGCAAGTTGTGAAGAAATAGACTTGTTTATCTATCATCTATATTTTGTATGATTTGAGAGTAGAATGTTGTCCTTACTCTTAAATTACCTGGCTAAAACTAGCAAACTTTCACCTGTGTATTTTGTAATGTTTAGACCTTAAGCACTTTTCAAGCAATGTGTTTGATTTACTATTATTGTGCACTGTAAAATAAAATACAATATTAAAATACATGCTGAAAGAGCATTATTCATCAGCTATGAATAAACATGTGGAAAAACGATTTTCAAAATTTTAGGATTTTTTGCTAAATTCTTCCCAGTTGATTTTATATTATCTTTTATGTGAGACTTGGAAAAGAGGCTAGTTTCCCTCACCAGGATACATGAGGTGCTGCTGTGTGTTAGTGTTCTAAACTTCTAGGACTCTGTAAATGGAAAATAATGCTTTATAATTTTAGCAGTGTGTTAGGTATGCTGTACAAGTTAGTTTTATGCCTGGTTGTCTGCATGAGCAGGATAAGTATTTTTAACCATCTTTCTAGTCCAACAAACTCATTTTATGGACAAATCTTTATATATTGGGTTCTGCAAGTTGAAGACAAAAACATTTCTAAACTACTTGTGTGTCTTAATATTGTGAGTCAATTCCCATGTGTTAAAGTGTAAACTATGAACTAATCCACAGGAGTTTATGCAGCAGAAAGTCATTTAATTAACAGTTTTAATTTCAGCTATGAAAGAAGCTGAAAATGAGATCTAGAGAATGGAGAGAGGCTTTGTTTTTCATTGCTGAAGTCTCCGTGCACTGTAAGTCTGCTGATGCCCATGGTACATAGCCCATCTCCTGCCTGCTAATTAGGCCTCTCCAGTGTGCTCTCTAGAAATGTGCTGGAGAAGTTTTTTCAAAAAACCACCACGCCATCATAAATAAGGGAACGGTACAGTATGTAACTATTATACACCAGTCATTTGGCAGACTATAATTTAATAGAACAACAATGATCAGACCAGTATATCAGTTAATTTTCAAAACATTTTATTCCACACAAATTAGCTCAGGTCCTGGAGGGCAAAATGACAAGAGGTTACTCGTACACTATGTATTTAATTAATTGAAAAATGCTCAAATTGCCTTTACAGTTGTTATTAAAAAGTAGAATCAGTGTTGCCAGTGCTCAACCATAATTAGAACCCCAGGGAATTAAATATTTAGCATTAGTAATGTAACAGCACTTAGGACACAAATTTCTATTTTTGTAATGAAAGCAATACAGTGTAAGTGCAAATGGCTGAAACGACAGCTGTGACAAGCAAACCAGCCTGGGATATTTCAATAAGACACCTCGTTGGACAGCAAGTCTTACTGCATTACTCATTTGTAAGAGTCTAAATCCCAATAGCCAGGCATTACACCCAGTATTTAGATTTCTAATTGCTCACAGGATGAACGGTCGGGCAAATGTCAGCCGTCGGTGTGGGAAGCACGCGGCGATTTCCCAAATAACACAGCAGAGGTGGGTGCCTTTGGCCGTGTGGGCAGGGCTGGGGCACGTCCCAGGGCAGCCGAGGGGGGAAACGAGACCTTGTTTGTTTTAAGTTTAATTACATTTTAAGCATAAGTGCTTTCAGTGATACAACATGAAAAGTCGGATATTGGGCTCTAATGAGCTGTAGTGGTAGATGGCTGGAGACCCTGAGGGATTCATTCACTAAATTAACTGGATAACAGTACTTGGTTTGGGCACGGTAGGATGGCTGAGCTGTGCTTAAAATCTCCCTTTCAGACCTGTCTCTCATTCCTGTTTTCGTTCTAAACAGTGTAGTGACTTCCACAGCTGCCTGCTACAACTGTTCAGCTTGTCACAAGTATTATGTTACCAACTAATAAGTAATAAAGCATCTTTGACTTCATTTCTCTTCTGTTTTGCTGGGTTTTTTCCCCCTGGAATGGCAGGGGAAGGAGGAAAGCTTGAAGATGCTTGTGTATCTTCTGAATAGAAAAAAAAAAAGCTGTATTTGGGCAAGGCATGCTTTGGCCTTCTTAAAGCACTGATTTGTTTCCCAGAAATATGACAATCAGGCAGAGGGATGGAATACTTGTTTTCGAAGATGTTTTGTTCCAGTTGGCACCTGCTTGTAGGACAGAGTTCATGTTTAAGCTGGACACGTAGCAAGGACGTGCTGTCTAGATGGCTCTGGCCCAGGACAGCCTGTTTCTTGGGAGAAGCAAGCAAGGGCTGCACAGTGCCACATGCAGCACAGGCAGCAATGCCCCAGTGGCTGCTCTCCTGCTTTGCAGCCGCTTTTTTTCTGCTGCAGGTCACTCTGTAGAGAAAGTTTATTTTTGCCCCCTCCCTCCAAAAAACCCAGCAAACGAACTATTTTGCCTGACACCCGAACTTGGCAAACAGCATCAAAATCTGTAAAAGCTCTGGTGCTGAAATTTTAAGTCTTTATCCTGAGGTTTTTCAAATAACAGTTACAGAACAAAGGGCCCCAGGGGTGAAGCTGCACCAGCTGAGCTTCCCCCCAGGTGCACACGCTCATCCCCAGCACACTTGCCCACAATCTGGGGGTAAAAAGTGGCAACTGGCAGCACACTTTGGGCCCCTACTATGGGGGAAACCTGTGAGGAAAGGGCTCCCCTAGGTTGTTTCAAAAGTGTGGTGCTTGTTCTTCAGCCTGGCTTTCAGAAATAATTTTGAGCTGTTAGCCGAAGGTTCCTCTCAGTGTCTGGTTTTAGTTGAATTTGCTGAACTTCAGTGAAGCATTGATGAGCCACCAATGGAGCTGTGTAGTGGAGAGTGACCTGGCAGGGAGCTGGCTGCAGTCGCCAAAACCTGTGGGACTTGTTCAGGTGAGTGCAAAATGGTTATGGCCAAGGAAAGGGTAGTGAAGGCAGACCTCCCTTGCTGATGACCTGCTGGGGTACAGTAATGGTCCCAAGAATCAGGAGCTTCAATTTTGTGTGTTTCTTGAGCAGGTGAAAAATTCTGAGAGCATCAGCTTTTCTCAAACAGGTTTATGAATTTGGGCTCAAAGTGTGGGAAGAAGCATTTTTTGAGCACCATGAAACCTTGTGGGGTACCTCTGGGTGCTTGCATCCCACCTACTTTGATCCAGCTCCCTGAGCTTTTTCCTGGCTGCCAGTCACTTGCAATTAGTAAACCCTTTGTGCTCTGTAATTTGTGTGTGTGATGCACAGAATTAAGGTACCCAAGGGTTTGACGTGACTGTGAATTACTGCTGTGTGTAAATAATCCTCATCAGCTCTTACTTTCGTATATAGAATTGTGGCATTTTCCTACTGGGCTTCCCTTTGATGCAATTAGAAGGGCTGGGAATAGAGCCGGGGTCTTGCCAGCAGCCCTGACTCGCAGCAGGATGAGCTGCACCTGGGCTGAGCTTTCTGTCCTGGCATCTGAAAGCTGTGCCGAGCCTCTCCTGTGGATGAGCCAACAGCTGCACTGACATGACAGTAGCACCTCTGCTGACTGTCGTGTCAGCAATCTGGGGTCTAAGAAGTCTCTATTCTGGCCTGGGACGAGATATTTATTTATTTGTTTAAACTGTGTGTGTCTGCAAAGCTGCTCTTTCCTAAGGTTTTTGAGGCTTGGGTCTTGTCTGTCATTGCCAGGATCAGTTCCTGTAAGTGCTGCAGCAGTTGGTCTCTCTCTCTCCCTGAGGATGGGGAAGGAGGGGGGCTGTGGGCTTTACTTGCCTGGAGATTGGCAGCTGGAAAGGCATTTCTCTCTTCTGCTTTATTTTTGTTCTTGGGCATCTCTTCTTCCAGTCTCTGTGCCCCCCGTGCCCAGTGCTGTGAAGCACACGAAGGCAGTCTCAGACCTTTGCTGGTTTCTCATCCTTTGAGGAGAAAATGCCCTTTTTGGCTCCAAAATACACCAGCATTGCCTCTTCAGAGGCATGTTACAAGCTACTCCATCACCAACTTCTACCTTAGGAAACAGACTAAAAATACAAACTTTAGAGAAGGTTTGTCCTGCCAAAGGCCACTAAAGTTACTTCTAAGGCTCTTCATAGCCTTGGCTGCTGCCTGGTGGGTACGACAGCATGCTCTGAGCTCTCTGGCAGGCAGGAAGAATGTATACAGGCAGACATGAAACAAAAGTTTTCCCTGGGACCTTCTTCCAGTCCAGCCTTGGCCATTCTGACAGCCCCTAATGCCTAAGGCAGGTTTTATTTTTAGCACATTTCATTACGTTTCACCAATTAAGATAATTTTTTCAGGAAATGAAAATGTTCAAAGTATGGTTTTTAATATGAACTTGGACTAACACTGCTTACCCTCCTTAAAGCAGCTCTAAGTCCCAGATGGAAATGTGTGGTATTGGTCATAGCCAAGGTTTTCAAAGACACCTAACTGACCAAACATCCAGCATTGTACTGATGGTTGTTTCTGTTGTTCAAACAAGTGAACCTAGTGTGAAAAATCAAATTTACCTGCAGGAATATATGGGCACTGCTGCAGGTTTTCCTGTAGCCCTGACTGAATGATTCTCCAATTGCTTGTTGATTTTACCAAGGTATTGTACTGCCTGGCATTTCAGTGGTGCTGTTCCCTTCGGCTCCACAGGTAATGGAGCAGTTCTCCGTTGATTCTATGCTAGGAGAAAGCAAATGACCTGAAATTAAAGTGTAGCTGTGTACAGGAGTCCTTCTTGTTGCTTCACCTTACATTGTTGCTTCTGCTGATACTGATGCTCTCCTTTCAGTTATTGCCTAGCATGTAAAGCAAGTAGCTGGACAAGAGAGTTTTTCTATGTTTCTGTTTAAAACTGTGTGGAGGCAGGGTTAACTTCTTTTCTATGTCGCTTTTAGATATTGCCTCACTAACTTAATGGCTTAAACTTCTAAAACTACTCAGAAAAAAATCTGCTTTGCTTTTTGTGACTTATTGCTCATATCCCCTGTTGTATTTATATTATTGAAATTATATTTTATACACACATCTCTGCAGTATTTTAGATCTTCTGTGAATATCTCCTAAGGCTTTCATTGTGTGTCTTTCTTTTTTTGTTTGCTATATTTAATTTTTTTTTCAATGGGGGGAGGTTTCTTGTTGTTGTGTTGTTTGGGCTTTTTTGTTTGGTTGATTTTTCTTTTTAATAATCCCATCCTCAGGTAGTTGCTGGTGATATTAGAGCCACCTTGCCACTGTAATGTGAACTTTCAAGTCATCCTCAAGCTTTCTGCAGCCTTTAGGACCCGATTCTGAACCTGGCTGCTGCCAGGTTTCCTGCTAACGTCCATGAGCCTGCCAGTGCCATAGGGATGGGAGCTGCCAGGTGTCCTAGGCAATGACCCTACCAGTGCTGTGCCAGTGGCAGCTCATCTAACAGTGCTTGCAGGCTCGGACCTGAGGGCTTTGCTACTGCTTTGTTATAAATACAGAAGCTAGTCCCCAAAATAATTCAAAAACTTACATCCAGCTGCTCAAAAATCTCCAAAATTGGGTTCCTGCTGTGTTGTGTTGCTGACCTACGTGTTCCCAGATGGCTGGAAAAGTTAAACTCGTGTTACTGACCTGGGCCACACTAAATGAGTGAGGGGCAGGTTTTGGGTCTCAGTTGTGGGGGTGGAAGCAGAGTTCTGAGGCTCTCAGTGTTACACTCCCATTTGTGTGCGTGACGATGAAATGGATTGGTTAATGAGTGCCTAAGCATCTGTTCAGCCTCTGGTAGATGCTTTGCCAAGGTTCAAGTTCCCTGAGGAGGATTAGCCACCTGGTCTGGTTTTCATGATATAGTGACAAAGGGGACACCCACCTTTCATTTACTGCTGAGGATGGCCGAATGCAGAGGGTCCCCGGGAGGTCTGCGAGTCTGATGTCTTTTTGTAATTTAACAATTACTTTTGTAATTGTTACAATTTAGGTTACAGCAGCGCCTGCAACCACTGGGTGTTTTTGTAGGAAGAGTGACAATCTACTCACCCAGCGTGTCTCACAGTCTTGCCAAATAGACTTATTTGTTTTCCTTTTTCTCAAGTGACGCGCAGCTCTTTTCACACAATTATCTCTCTTGCTGTATAATATATATAATCAATATACACCATAGGACAACAAGAAGTGGTGATAAAAACAGGTTTAAAGAGAAAAATGAGCATTTCATAGCCTGAACTTACAATTAGGCTTTCCGAAGTGTCTAGATTTTGCTGCATGGACAGCATTATGACTTGATGAAAGGCCTGCACTAAAAGGCTTAAATTTATGTGTGGTAGTATTGCTTTACGATGAGCTTGATTTAGTAGGGGTTTGACCCATCAGACACAATACAGCAAAGGAACTTAGTATGCTTGATAGACAGAAACATTACACATTTGTTGCTGAACTTTGAAAAAGCTGAAATCGTGTATCCAGACTGGATTAAGCCAATGAAATGGATGAAGTCTTGGCAAGATGCAAGGAGGGCTTGGCTGGCTTCTGCATCCAGGTTACCTGCTGGAGCCACGTAGAATCACTTTCTGATGTTGGTTTGTTTTGTGGCTGGGGGGAAGGAAGGAGGTGTGGGGTTTTTTTGACCCGTGGCTTGTTGGATAGGTATAAGCCCTGCAGTGAGCTCCATGACAAAGTGAAGCTGGAGCAGCTGGGTACACGTGCTGAGCTCTCTGGAGGAGAAAAGTCTGACTTAGGATGAGATGCCTTCACCTGGGCTGCATTTATGACCCTGATGTTGCAGGACCCTGCACCTGAGGTGCAGCCTGTGGACAGGCAGATCTGTCCTGCCCTGGGGATGCTGCAGGTGCCACCATGAGGGGGGATGGCTGAGGCAGGACAGTGCTGCAAGAGGAGCTGCACCTCCTCACCCCTGGCCTTTGTGCAAACATCATGGGTGTAGCCTGTTGGCAGGGAGGTGAGAAAGTGTGGGAAGGAATTTCAGAGCCCTGTCTGCTGGGTTTGGCAGTGGTTTAGGTACCTGTGAGGGAAAGGAGACAATATGACCACTTGGGCTGATGATCCAGCTAAGTGTTCAGCTTTGAGCAGCTCATGAGTAATCTTAGAATGGTTTGGGTTGGAAGAGACCTCAAAGACCATCTAGTTCTGACTTCCCCTGCCATGGGCACCTTCCACTAGACCAGGTTGCTCAGAGCAGCAATACAGCCTGGCCTTCAACCCTCCCAGGGATGGGGCAGCCAGCTTCTCTGGGCAACTTGTACCAGGGCCTCACCACCCTCCTGGTAATTTATCCTAATATCCAATCTAAACATCTCTATCTACATATTTCCTCATACCTAATTTAACCCTGCCCTCTGTCAGTTTGAAGACATTCCTTCTTGTCCCTTCACTCCATGCCCTTGCCTAAAGTCCCTCTCCAGCTCTCTTGGAGCCCTTTAGGTACTGGAAGGTGCTATAACTTTTTCCCAGAGCTGTCTCTGCTCCAGTCTGAGAAGCCACAGCTCTCTCACAGGTGTGCTCCACCCCTCTGATCATCTTCATGACCCTTGTCTGGGTTCACTCCAACAAGTCCACATCCTTCTTGTGATGTGGGTCCCAAAGCTGGACACAGTGCTTCAGGTGGAGTCTCATGAGAGCACACTGAGGGGGAGAATCACCTCCCTTGAGAATTGACTGCTCTTAGGTGTCCCCAGTGCCCCTAGGTGTGCTGCTGCAACCTGCCAATTTTAGACAACCTGCACGTGAAGGTAATATTTACAGCCTGTGTTGCCAAATCCAATGGTTGCCCTTCCCAGACTGACTAAAGTTATTTGTAGTCACAGGTTCTGGTCCCATGTTTTACTTGGCTTTACGTAGTCAGTGTTACTTAGCTGGGAGAAAAGGCGATGTTTTCTGGCAGCAGACTGGAGGACCTGCCAGTCAGGCTGGACACCAGCAACACAGGATGTTTTGCCATTCTGAGCTTTAGTTTCTGACCTTTTCTGCCATTTAACAGTGATTTTTTATTTTTTTAAGGTAAAATAATGATTGAGTAGGTAATCAGTAGAATATGACCAAGATCAACATGGTAGAAAATTAGTTTAAGTCTCACAGTTGGTCTTATTGCACTGTTTCCTCTCCTTACAGTCCCTAAACAAGACTCACCTCTGCAGGAGCTTGCAGTGGGAGTGCAGGCAGTGCCTGCTTCTCCAGCAAAGGCTTGCTTTGCTGCAAGGGTCCTCATGGCTTGGGAATAAGGGGTGTGACAGAACTTGGTGGTTAAAAAGTTGTGGAAAATATTGCACAGGGACTGACTTTAAGTTCAAACAAGCAACCAAGTAGCATCACGTAAATTGTTTTCCCTTCTTTTCCTTTCCAGTGAAAAGTTTTGTTGGAAAAAGCATCTGAGAAATTCTTTCAGGTTTCTAAAACCTTGTACAAGACCAAATATCTGAAGCCCCAACCTTTCAGCTGGGTGTAACAGGACCCACACTGCTCGGTGGGGTTTAGTGCTGCAGCTGGGTCCCTGAGATTCTTGAGATCAGTTTACTAAGGCTGGTTTTGGCAGATTGTACCAGTCTCCCAGTATGTGTTTTACATATTGCAAAACCATTCATCGTTCATTTGATATTCACCAGCATCAGCTCAAACCCACTTTGTGAGTAGTTCTGAATTTCTGCACGTGTTTTAAATATATTGGGTTTGCCAGGAGTGAGAATAAGCAGCACTGGGGGGGTTTTCTTTCTGATTTTGAAGCTTTTTCTGCTGGTTTTCTTGCTCTAGCAGATCACAAGTAGATTTCTGTGCTTTCAAACTGAAATGTAAGTCTAAACTGGCTTTTCCTAAGTAATGGATAGTTAAATGAAACTGGATGAATGAAAGCATTTTTAATTAAATATGGCAAGAAGAGTAAATAAAAGTTGTGTAAAATAATCTCACTTGGCTGTGTGCATGCAGCCACAGAGGCAGTTAACAGATGATCTATTTCACTTAAGGTTATGTGGATTTCCTTTACTTCTTTAGTCAATTCTGTCATTGACCAATTTGTCCCACCTTCCAGTGTGTGAACCCACCTGCTCCTGGTAGGGGCTGGGGTGGGTGTGCTGGGAAAGCTCATGGGATCCTTGCTGGCTGCTCTGTCTCCCTTCCGCTGACTGTGCCTTTTCATCTTTGTAAGTGTACAAAGGCGAAAAAAATCCTATCTTGTTAAAGGCTGAGCTTGTCTGCTGGAAAAATGCCCGTTTGCAGGTGAGAAATTGTCTGTCTCAGGACAAGGGAACTAATTGTTTGGCACTGTTTGGCTCTAAGCACTCTGAGCAATCTGGGCTCTGCTGCTTCCTCTGGGAGATTACGTTGCTCAATACATCAGAGTACCAGGAAGTTGGTTTCTTGCCCTGGGTATTCAATTTAAAATTTTCTTTAATTTAATCTCATTACTGAAGCTGGCGAGAAGAACAAAATATTTTTCAGAACAGGGGGTTGCTGTTTTCTCAGGATCCTCTCAGCAGCCTGAAACCCTGGGGGTCTCCAAGGGAATTGTCTGCAGGTGGCAGCCAGGTTATAAAAGTTCTGATGGACCTTCTTCCACTTCCCTACGGAGTCCTCATCAGTTTGGCCTTCAGGAGTCCTGATTGGTTTCTGTAGTGTGTTATAACATGTATGACACATTTACATGTAATTACTTTGACCTTTCTAAGCCTAGTAAAACTTTGTCATGGAAGAAAGCGTGTAAAAATGTGAATACTTCTAAAATATGAGTAATTAGGGGGAGATGGGAAATGTATGTGTGAGAGGTTCTGTCTCAAACACCTGGTGACTCAAGCAGCAGCCGCCGTGTGACTGAGGTGGAGATGAGGAATGGTCTCACACCAAAGCTCGTGACTTGGAGACAGAATACACGAGTTCTGCTGTGCCTTACACAGATTTATTTGGCGACCCTGTACAAATCACTTAACCTCCTTCTGCCCACAGTCCCTACAAGAAGGATGGTGTTTCCCTATCTCGCAGAAGTGCTGGACACTTAATTCATTAGCGCTTATAAAGTGTTCTCAGGTCTTTTAGAGGAAAATGCTGCATGTCTGTGAAGACTTAATGTTGATTCATGTGCAGATTCTGAGGTCTGGGCCTTGGCTTCCCAGTGCCAGGATAAAGACTGTGGCTGATGAGTTCATTTTTATCATGAACCTAAATCTTCTCTGTGCTATTCCAGGGCTTGCATAAAAGAAATCCCCAAAGAATATTGAAAATAAATATTGAAATGTTTCTATTTTATGATGCAGTCTGTTTACTTTAAAAATATGTATAAAGACTTCCAAATGGCTTTTGAAAGTGTCTTGACCCCATCTGCTGAGTCCTGTGCTGATTTTGAGGGGAATCGAATGAGTTGCTGAGAAAAAAAGTTGGTTTTTTTTTTTTTTTTCAATCTATGCTTTATCTTCCTATCTTTTCTGGCTAAATTTAGAATTGTTCAGCAATTAGAAAAAAAGCATTGTAGATATTCAGATAAATGTTATCATATTCAGCATGGTGGGACATGTCATTTTCCATTGGCATCATGTCATAGGCCAGTGTAATATGTCAGAAGTATTTTATTGCACTGGCTTCAGCACGTAAATGAGATGAGACGGGTTGCAAATCAAATTTACCATACCTACCTTTAATATCTACTAAACAAGCTAGCAGCATAGATCTGGCTAATACACAGTGTGGCTGCAGCAGCAAAGATCTGGCCTCAAATGTTGTGACAGGTTATGAGGGGCAGGCAGTTTCGGAGTTCCCTTCCTGTGTGCCTTGCAATATCCTTTATTATCTACAATTAGAATTCTGTTTCAGTTCAGAGATAAGTGCTGAAAGAAGTAGCCTGATGCAGATTTGGACAAGACAGGGCAGAGGTAGAAGTGCATTTGATAACAGTCCCCTGTTGCCTTTTGCTGTTTTAGGGCTGTAACTTCTTCAGCCACACAAAGTATGGCAGACCTGCCCTCTTCCAGCCTCTTGGCTTCAGTCCATGTTTCTAGGAGGGACTCCTCATGTCTACCAGTAATGCCTTGGAAGAGAATAGGTTTCAACCATTATCAGATTAATTTGAAATCTTGAAAGTAAAAACGTTAGCTTCCTGTGGAGGTCAATATCTGCTCATTGGAAGTCAAGGTACAGAGGGAAAAGTGCCCTCTGCTTCAAACTCTGAATTGCTGCTCTTTGCTGCAGGGTGAGTTTGGGTAACTCTGCATGAAGACGTCATTCAGCTGTACTTATTTGGAAGACTCGCTGTTGAGGAATAACAATGAAGCCAAAATAATTCATACCACAATTAAATATATTAGCATTTATTTCAGCAACTCAGTTTAATCTTAATTTACAGTAAAGCTTCATATCTAATTATGATAATTAAGTAATTTGGTAATTGTAGGTTGAAATACGTTTGTAATAGAAATGTCACAAACTTCTTTGGGTGGCTGAGATTTCTACAGGACTCCTTTTGGGGCGGAAAAGGAGAGGCATGTCACTTATGCGAGGGTGAAATACATGGATTATTCTCTATAGAAATTCTGAGCTCAAGCCAGAGAGAACTACACAAATGCTATCTATACCTTGAAAATACTAATTTCTGAACATTGAAGTGTGATTCTTTAAAAAATCTATCCTGACAAATATGATAATGTGGGGCTCCTGTGTTTGCAGCATTCAGAGGAGGAAAAATTACACAGAACACTGAGAAACCTTAGATTGGGTGGAAAGAAGGTGGAGGAGGGAGAGAGGAAAGGAGTCAAAAGGAAGGTGATTACATGGCCACTAGGAAAATATGTTCTCAGGGTACAAATTTTGCTATCCTGGCACAACTGCTGAAGCTGGGAAGGATGTTTTTACAGGAGATGACTGCACAGCCTTCCTTAAACTTGGCCTTGGGCTTCCATTGTAATGCAATGCCATGGATATGGAAATCTCATGGTAGTGCTACTGTCTTGAATGTAAAATCTAAGACTGATGCTATGAACAAGTAGATAAAAGGGACACATGATTTATTTGCTGCTTGCTTCGAGAGGGAGAATTTCAGCCTCCAGTTAGCACACAAGGACTGCTGGTGGCTACCTGGCTGCAGTGAGTTCCCCTCCACCTCCTACAGAGTGAACGCTGGTGACTGGGGATCTTAGCAGTTTGTCACTGCAGGAAAGCTTTGAAACATCCTTTTATTTTTTTCCTTAATACAATCTATATTTACAGACTTCTGATGTATGTGCTATTTTACCTTTGCTAGATTTTCACAAGCATGTGTCCATGCACACGCTGCAAGTTGGTAAAGTTCTCTCAGCATTTCATCAGGTTGTTGTGTCTCTATAAAATAGTCAACTAGGTGGTTGGCAAACCCACAACAGAGGAAGGTGCTTAGACCCACTTCTGTCAGAGGAGGGAGGGTGTGGGTGTGTGCCCCGGGATGGACTCTCAGCTGTGGGACAGTGCAGGGGGGTAGGCAAAGGAGGGCAGAGCTCACCTGGGGGTGGTACAGAGGGCTGTGAGAGAGGAGGGAAGGAGAGGTGCCTGTGGCAAGGCTCTGAAGTTGAACACAGGGCTGTGGTGAAAGGGGAAACAGGGCGTGTTTGGTTCCCTTGAGAAAAAGTTTGGGGTTTTTTTTAATGTTTCTTTTGTTTGACAAGTCGGGTCATGTATGCTGATACTCACCCATAAGGAGCTTGTGTGCTTGTGTTGATCTTGGAAGGATCGGACCTTTGAGAGTGGAGGCAGACTGCACCTTGACTGGAAAAATGCAACCCTCTTTTTGTTTTTACCGTTTCTCCATTGTTTTTTCCCTTCCCCAAATAAGTGTCTCCTCCTTATTCCTGTCTCGTTCCACCGTGTGCAGTCAGACACTGGGGTTTAGGATAACTGTTTAAAAGCAAAAGTGGTTTTAGTTTATTTATTTTTGGTGAGCATGATGTGTTGAGAAATGGAAAGCATAAATAGAAATGTCCAGACCTGCACCACTTCTTTATCCCGGAGTTGCCAACAATTGATATTTTGGGAGACATAAGAGAATGAAAACCCCTTCAGCTGCTCCCAGGCCACAGTGTCACCCATGTGCTGTCAGCCTCATCCCATTCAGACAGGGTTCCTTAGTCGTTTGGATGGGACAGGGAGACAGGCTTCATTTTTTCTAATTAGGCTCAGTATTAGAAAGAGGTTCTTTTCCCAGAGGTCAGTCAGCACTGGAACAGGCTCCCCAGGGAAGTGGTCACAGCCTGACAGAGTTCAAGAAAGGTTTGTAGAGTGATCACAGCCACGTCGTGTGACTCTTGGGGATAGCCCTCTGTGGGGCCAGGAGTTGGACTCAATGATCCTTGAGGATCCCTTCCAACTCAGCATATTCTGTGATGCTGCAATTAGTGAACTCCCTTCTATTAATCGTTTTTGCTCATCCACTTTTCCTTCAACATTAATGCTGCATTTAATATAATACCATTTGTTTTCTGTGAAGTAGTCATGTGGCAGCAGTGGAGCTTGGACACCTGTCCCAGAGCAAGTGTGAGGATCTGCCCTGCTGGCCACCTTGCTGGGGAAGCAAAGCAGCTGCAGGTGAAGATCTGTGCAGCACAGAAGCCAGGGGCAAGGCCAGGTGCTTGGTTTTAAAGTGAGGTGCTGTGTAGCACTGTTATTTCTCATCAGGCTACAGGATGGTTGGTCAGGATTGAGAATGAGCTCCCAACATACAGTCTCTTGGAAACAGCAACATGGAAACTCTGGCAGCAATCTGTTATGGTTGAGGCCCTGGGAATGGTGTGAAAAGCAGTTTGAGAAGATGCTCAATGCAACATTTAATCAGCTTAGATGGATTTGTTACTGGAGATAGCAGGAAAAGATAGGTCTTTGCAAGGTTTTATTTGTTCTTGGGTGTGAGTGGGTGTTAAACTTCCAAGATCCTCCTTTTTGTTTGACTGCAGCTTGAATGTTTGGCTCCATTTGTTTTTGAGTAACTAGAGTGTTTGGAAGCTTAGGGTGGATAGAGAGAGATAGGCTACAGCTGGTAATAATAGTAGAGCCTTTTATGCTGTCAATTTAACAGTTGTAAAACAATTAGGGAGAATTATGTTAATAGCAGGCTTTGTTCACACTTTCCTTGCCCAATTTTCCTTTTTTTTTGTGATGCGCCTTTCCTACCATGCTCTGAGAGCACGTAAACAGTAGAGCTCTGTGTGTTTGTATTGTGTATGGTCAGTGTTATCCATTAAACCATGGCTGGATGTAGATCTTCTAAAATTTTCACAGATCAATTTTCCAGTGCTTTGGCTATTGCATTTTAATGTGGCTGCTCCTAAACAAACAAAATCGTGTTTTCAGGAAACTAAGACAGGATAAGAAGTGATTTGTATGGGAAATGGTGGCTGATTTGCTCGGACTGCTGCAGCTGTTTCCTTCTGTGATACGAACAAAACCCCTTCAAATCAATCGGATCCATGTTTGGCTGAGCCCTGCTACCCACGCAGAGGGGCAGCCGAGCCTGTCCCTGCTCCAGTGGGAAAGCAGTCGTGCCAAGGCAGGCTCACCCACGCTGAGATGCTGCTTTGTCTTGCTCAGCTCCTCCCAGTTCTAGGACTATGGATTAGTGCTGTCCTTTAGTACTGAGACTAATCTGGATGATGTCTCTCTCGCAGATAATGCAGCCCCCGTGAAGGGCATCTCTTGCTGCTCTCCCATACCACGTCATAGTGTGGTTTGCCTTTGCTTCTCTCCCTTCCCACATCCAAGGCTCCTTCAGCCTTGGCACCTTCTTCCCTACCCAGACAGCCTCGCCTGTGCTTGAGACTCTTTCTGGAATTGATGACGTGGAAAGGGCTTGGTGCTATCCAAGAACAGTGATCTGAAATGAAGTAAATAATTTTCTATATTTTCCAGTCAAAACCCAGGATGATTACACTGAAATCAAGAGCATCATCGATTAGTTTTTATACCTGGGTCCCAAGGGAGGGAATAGATATGAAAATCTTCACGCTTAATTCTTCCCTCCCCCCAAAATAACCTGTACGTGTAGATGATCCTTTAAGAAAGGCTTCCCAAACTCCATTTACCTTGACAGCTGTCACTTGGCACTTGTAGCTGTCATGGCAGTGTGTAGTTTTTCATGAATTACCAGCACTGGTGGTTTTTTTTCTCTTTATCTGCCATCAGCCCATCAGCAGGGCCTTTCATGATGGCTTGTGGCACCTCGTTGGGGAGATCACTGCCATTGAATCGCAGCTCCCCCGCCTCGCCAGGCAACCCTGTTTACTGATGTGCCTTTTCCTGTAAATATTACAAGCAGTACTCATGGAAGGGATGTGTGGGAAAGGAATGGCTTCACCTTGTAACAGTTAGCTGGGGTGGCAGCTCTGCCTTGGCTGATAATCCGCGAGTCCTCGTGTTCCAGTTACTTCGCTAAATAACATGTAGGCATCCCACTCTGAAGGCTTGCATATGATAGTTAATTAGACAACATTTAATTTGGCTTAACATTTGTGTCAGTTTTGTGGAAGTGAGCCTCCATAATTAGGGAATACAGATCAGATTTCTGTCAGACTTATAACCTCTCACTCTAATTTAATGCTCGCTCCTCCGGTGCCGTGTCACACTGGGTGTGCAGGATTACCCCTCCCCACCCCATCTTTTCTGCTTGACTAGTAAGAAAGTTGTCCATTTTACACAACTGACAGCAAATGGGATTGTTCATGGAGATGTAAGGGCAGGAACTGAGGTGGACCTGTTTCTGAGAAGTTGAGCTGGTCCTGCAATTCTTCTGTTGCTTTTCTGAAATTGTTGGATGTGTTTGGGCATCTGCAGCATTCTCTCAGGAAATACTGAATAGAGTATCTGGGTTCAATTTGTGGGTCAAGATATGATGCAATTGCAGGTTATACCATGAAAATATGTAATAGTAACTCAGTGGTAGCCAGTGTTCAGATTTTAATCAACACAGCTGCTTTCTGCCCAGTAACCTCAGTGCTGCGCAGCACATATAAAGGAGTGAACATACACACCTTGTGAATTCACAGTTATAAAAGGTTACTTCTTATATTGTGGTGGTGCTCCTTCAAGATGATTTTTTTGTGCAAAAACCATTTACTGTGGTTTCCAAACGAAACTGAACTTTCCCCAAATGCAGATATTTATTTCTAAGTGATTTTTAGTTTCTAAGTGAGCAGTGGAAGAGATGGCTTCACTGGGGTGTAAATGGCCGGTGTAAATCTGCTACATAGATTTATTAAGTGAAACTCGAGACTTATATGTGGTCATTCTTGTCTTATCTGTAAATCCTTGAGACCATGCTTTGCATGGAAATCAACATTATGTCATTTTAGTCACAGAACATTTCCCTTTTGTAGTAAATTATGTCATGTGTCATTTGGAAAGTGATACTCTGCCAATTTTATTTTTTTTGGGAGGGTGAGTGGTGGGAGGGAAGTAATGTCAAGTTATTTTTATTCACAGACCAGAGTAAAAACGATTAGAATAATAATTTTAAATGAAATAATTTGTCTTTATAATGCAATGTTGTCTAGCTGGGTTGTACTGCATACATCTGTGGGTAACACTGAAAAGAAGGAGTTGTGTATTCTCACGTGTGCAGCAATAAATGCTTGAGGGCTGAAGAGATGTGCACTGCATGCTCTCGATGAAAATCCTCCCAATGCTGAAACTTGGAATTTAGTGGGAGATGGAATATCACATATGTGGGAAAGGAAGGAGATCCACAGCACTGCCCCAAGCTTAAATTACTTGGATATGTAATGCATTATATTTTGTATGTAAACACATTGCTAATAAGAGGAGTTTAACTGCAGTGCCAGTGCTGCTCTGGCACACCTCCTGGAGAGTGGTGCTCAGTTCCCTGATGGGTTCCAGAGCTGCAGAGCTCAGTGTGCTGCTGGGAGCCTGCACCAGGTGTTTGGGATGGGGGGAGAAAACCCCACAGTGCTCTGACTTGGGAGTGTTGTCTGAGTCTTGTGGTAGCAGTGAGTGCTTTCAAAAAACACTCTTGCTCTTGCTGAGACTTGCATGTTTATTTGATACAGAATGTGTGCAGGCTTCTTTTTGTGTGCCTGAAGGATTGCTCTGTGGAAATAGAAGAATGTTGCTGTAATAATTTTTGTTTTGCAGAATCCTTCCCTGAGAAAGATACTATACAGGCTTTAAAATGTTGCAGTCTTCAGCACCATACGTGCTTAGGATCCCTTCTGTATCTCAATAGAGTTCATGACAAAGCTAAAGAAGGCAGTGTCCTATTGAAAGGGCCTTCATGTCTTGTCTTTTTTTTGTTCAGCAGGGAACAAAGTTTGTCGTGGTGAGACAGCAGACCTCTGATGAGGCTCAGGTAACCTCTCACAGTGTGCATGGTGCCAACAAAGGGGCCCTGTCAGCCTTTGTGGAGGGCGTTGAGACCTCAGTCAGCATTGACTTCTCAGAAGATGAGGAGTGTGTTGGTGAAGTGCTAGACTGTGGTTCTTCGGATCTCTTGGTTCGTGGAGGAACAGAAGAAGCTTGGCACGAAGATGAAAAGGTGACAGCAGCAGCAGCATCCCAGAGGTTGTGATCACACAGGCAGATGAGGTGGGTGATAGACAATACTTCATATAAAATTCCCCTTTATCTTGCCTGATTTGTATTCTTGGCTATGATCAGAAATATCTATGAAATACAGCTTTTTGTTTCTAATTAATTCTTTAATTTTCTTTTATTTGTATTTTGAATTTGGCAAAACTCTATTTCATGTTGTAAATGTTCTTCATCTAACCCAAAATGCATTAAAAAGGCTATTTGTTTAATCAGCAGGATTTTTTAATCTTATTATATGCTCCTCAAAAATGAATATTTCTTTGTATTGTACAGTACACATTTACATAAATTAGTGTTATCCTTGGTTATTTTGCAACCCATAATTTATACGCTTTTTAGTTTTATCATAAAATAAAATCTTGCCTCTAATATTCTGGAAACATTTTTAGCATCATAGCAAATTACCTTGGGAGGAACTATTACACAGTCAGTGAACTATCCTACTTGAGTTAAAAAAATAAAAAAAGAACTTAAAAGTGTATCAAATGCTCAGCTTTCACCACTCTTTCATTTTTGCAGGCTTTTGAAAACTGCAAATTTGTAAAAATTCTAGTAAAATTCATCTGGAGCATAAAATATTTGCAACATGCTTGGTTGTTTGAAAAAGATCCAAGATTTATGGCCTCATTCAATTATTTTTTAAGTGTTAAGGTAAGTTTCCTCCCCCTACCAGGTTTCTTTGTTTATATATTTTTTTCTACATAGGGTTCATTTTAAATATTGCATTCAGAAATGTTGACAAAACATTTGTCAAGAATTTCTTTGAAATAATTTTGCAAGTACCTAATCTTGCAAGGTACTGCTAAATGGAGCTCTTTTCTCTGGGACAATCAAGGCCCCAAACCCAAATGAATTGCACAAGCATGCATTTCATCACCATAAACTTAAAATATAAAAGTGCTGTGCAAATATTTGCTATACCTCCCTTGGGATAACTTTCCCTTCTTTTCTCTGTGATTTCAACTTTGGGTAGATTTGCTGTTATTGACCAATTCTCTGCACCTTTTTGGGGGTTGCTAAATTCCTCATCCAGCACTTCTTTTTGGTCTTTGAGTGAGCTGATAGCTGCAGGTTGGGATCAGGGTGTGTGGAGCTGTGTGCATCTGAGACAGAGGATTCTGGCCCCAAAAACCACACTGATTAAATAGGAGTTGAGTACTGATACAGACAGTTGAAAATAATTTTGGTGGGTTTTTTTATGTGGCCTCTAGCGGTATTTAAAGACTGCGAAGATCCTTGTTATCTTATCGTTTCGACTCCTATTACTGTTGAACTCTGTGGTTATACATATTTCAGCATCTTCTTTTCATGTCTCCCTACGTCTTTATAACTGTTGGACAAGTTAGTACGTGAGATGCCTCCTTTTATGTGTGCTAGATGTTGTAGATCCTCCAAGGGAAGGAGTAATTAAATTACTGTTTCAAAGGAGTTCTCCACCACACTAATAACTTATCTGTAAGCTTATTAAAGTAGTTGTTTGTACTCTAAAATGACTAAATAACTCTTGTATAATCTCAAAATTACAATAAATCATAATTCCTCCTGGATGGCGGCAGCTATGACGTCTGGATATGCCTAACTGCTGATGTCTGACAGCTTTAAATACCATACCTGCATGTACCTGGAGGAGGGCACAGGAAAATAATTACAGTTCCTGCTGTTGTGCATTCTGCATATTCACACTGGCTATCAGTGTTCCTGGTGTTGGACCATCAGCTGGTGCTCCAGCAGCAACCTCAGCTGAGGGCTGGGTGGAGGCAAACAGCAGCGATAGCTGCCTAGAGGATTTCGTTAGCTTTTGGGATCAAAGGTAAAAGCCTTGTTCCATTTGCACTGCAAAGATGAAGGTTTTTTTTTTATTTTCACCACCACCTATTTGGGCATGAAGGAGGGAGGAGAACTAGCCTGTGGGCAGGTTCTACTGCCTCGATGCATTCTGCCCATTGTTATAAATCCTTAGAAAGAATAAGTCCATGCAGGTCTTTTGGGGACTAACTGCTATGATAAAAGGTAGACAAATATGTGTGTGTTTGGGCAGAGGACTGAGCCTTTCCAGGACTTCTCTCTGCTTCCAGGGATGAGTCCTGTGTATTGAGAGAGAAGAGGAAAGGAGAATACAAGTTTCAGTCCTACAGCATATAAACACATGTGTGCCTGATAAAATTCTTCCTGCTAATGGAGTTCAGCCTTTCTTTTTCATACTGTTGGATCAATGAAATGCTCCTAAAATAAGTTTCAATGGCTGGTTTTTATTACAGCCTTAAGGAATAGTTTAATTTTTCCTTAGAAATGCATCTGATATGACCATTTGCTCCTGGGAGCAAGAAGGTTTTTACCTTCCCTCAAGTCAGCAAATGACTGCTGCTGATCTTTGGTGACCAGCAGCTGTGTGTACATTGTGTGCATATCCTAGAGGAGTCAGAACCAGGGTAACTGACCCAGGTAGAATCAAGTATTTCTAGCACAATGACAGGTTTTAAAATAGATTTAATTACACCATCTCTTAATGCCTCTATATTTTGGGAGGTGATTGGGAAAAAAGGTCTCCAGGTTAGAAGTTTTATGAACTGCTTAGAGTGACATGTTCCTCAGCCTTGGAAAAAACATGTTTTGGGATGAAACGAGAAATTTTTCAATGACAGAAATATGAATATCCTGTCCGGAATGAATTGAAAGCATAGGAAATGTAGCAAAATGTACCTCCAGAGTTCTCCCTTGCCACTGGATATAGCACCTGAAGGAACATGACTGAAAAAATAGGATGACTTTATGTTCCTTCAGCAGACTATATGGAACACCTTTTCCTCTTGCTCACTATGTTGCTATAACTTCTTCAGGGCTGTATCTGAACTCCAAGTGCCTCGTGGGGCTGATATGCCAACTCACTCATCTCTGATGAAACTGCTTAACTCCAGTTTGCACTTCTTGTGCTGGCCATTCCCTGTCCCAAAGCAGAAGGGTCACTGTGGGAGCACAACAGCATTGGTTTTGGAAAAAGGCTGAGGCATAGTAAGTTGTAACTTCATTTGTTGTTTTACAGAAATTAGACCCACAGCATTTATTTTGGGATTGATCTTCTAAGGGAACAAGGAAGCTGCGGTGCACTGCTCCTGGGGGCATTGGCAGGTGTGCCTTTAGCTCCCCTGAGCTGCCCTGCTGGTGCTGCCATTGCTTGTGGCCTTGCTCTTCAGAGTGGGGAAGACCACGGGCTGTGAAATCACCCAGCACACTCCATGCGCTGGCAAACAGCATAAAAATTCCGTGTTGGGGAATACCTTTTTGGTATTCAAGGTATCGCTCCCAGGCTGCATTCCTAGGAGAATAGCTTTCCATCTGTATAAGATTTCACCATCAGCACTGACACTTTGGTTTATTAAAATTAGCCATTTTGTGTTGAATTCGAAGTGGTATAATGAATTAAAAATTAATAGTTCTATTTGAAAAATGTTCCTATATTTCAGTGACTTGAAACGGAGCCCCATGAAACTGATTTCTGATTCTCTGATTTTATTTCAGTTAAGTATATTTATCTTGCTGATGGATGTGGTATGGATTACCATACCATATTTTAACATGCCCCAACAACATATCAGCAGATATGTAAAAATGCGAGTTAATAACATAAATGTCTGCTATCATGCTGCTTTGTAAAACCGTTCTTAATTTAATCCATACACTAAATGTGCTTTCCAGTTACAAAAATTCATTATAAGCATCAGGCAGAAGTGAAACCGTGATACAGAATTGTGACTGATGTAAAACAGACACACAAAATGAGTAGCATTAGGACACTTACTTTGAAGTTTGTTAAAACCAGTAAAGTGATAGCCACTTTAAGTGAAACCTGCTGTTACAGATACCTACTGGATTTTGGGAACATTTCACTTTTGAACTTGCTCCTTGCAGTCTGCTTTAGTGTTTAATATGTTGTAGTTGCCTTTTTTTTTTTTCCTTAATGTAATAGGGAAAAGTAAAATAGCTGACCTATTCAGATACCTTATTATCTTTGCTCACAGACAGATAGTTTAGTATATTTAGTATCTGTGAAAAGAACATTTATTCAAATACCTATGAGAAATTAGCATGCTATACCAGTGCAAATTTCAGAAAAATAGCAGTACACTCCCATTGAGTACCCATTGTAGCATTGCCAAGTGGGAATCATGGAAAAATAGTGAGTCATTTGAGTGGGGATTTGAGAATTATGAACTAAAAGAGAGTAGTTACGTTGGCCACTCCAAGTAGATTTTCAGCATCTTGTCGATACTGGTGATAATCTGAATGTAGGGATTGATTGCAGACTTTGTGAAGCTTTCCAGTTAAATGGGCAGGTGGGAGGAGGCAGGTGTCTCCTCCAAGTTGTGCCCATTTATCTGTGGAGAATGGACAAAGGACTGGCATGTGAGAAAGTGTCTGATCATAGCAGAGATTCCACAAAGAAACAGTTCAGCACATATATATACATGCATATATATATATATATATTCTCAGTAGGGATTTACATGTGTTTGGTAGAACTGAATGTACCAGAATTCTCTCTTGCTCACAAAAGCGTTAACATGGCCATCTGAAATGGTCTGAATGCTCATATTTTGCAGAGGTTAAAGTGGGCCACATTCTATGAAATATGCTTATCCCTCAGACAATGTGTGCTTACTGACCATGCAGATTTGCTTGTAAAATGATAGGTAAAAATCTTGGAAGATGATTTTGCTCATAAGAGAGACCACTTTAATCATGTGCATTGTTTGAGGGACTTGTGTTAGTGTGTTAATTATACCTGTTCTTAGCCATGACAAATATATAACATTTTCCCCATCATAAACTACCAGAGTTGTTCAGGGTTTTTCCTAGAAGGGATTTTTTAATGTTGATTTAATAAGCTAAAGTGATTCTCTTTGGATAAATCCCATGACTTCTGGGAAGACCACATCCAGTGGATGGAGCATCTTCTGATTGCCAATAAAGCCATGCCTGAGTTTTGCAGTTCTGTAAGTGTTTGGATGTTACAGGAACTGGAACCTCCTGCTTCAACTGATACATAGAAGCAGCTTGGTGGTCTCTGATGTGGGTTCTTATCAGGACAATTTACTATGGACTAGCCATGATTTATACATATTTCAGTGGCATTGATTAGAGCTGTGGTGTCACAGGTGAAAATGAGAAAACACAAGATGCTGGGATGAGTACTACACAAATAAATGAACATCCCTTTGCATTTTCTCCTAAAATTAAAAATGCTTCTGCTTTGGCTGTGCTTGTGAACATGTGAGAATTCTGTTCCCAGGACTGCAAGCTAGGTTTTCATGCACTCCTCTGCCCTGGACAGTTTGTGCTGGTGTTAGCTGGACTCGGCAGGGATGCTCCGTGACACGGAAGGGTCAGAGTCTGCAAGGCTCCTGCCTTGCTCCCTGCAAGGAAGCAGTTAAATAAACAGGGAAAAATGTCATACCTTGCAACCATAACTATTTCTGCACACACTCACTGTGCTGTCATAGAGGTAACAAGGCATTAAAGTATAAATTCCACTTAATTGTACAAGGAATGGCTCACGAATTGGGGATGTCCACTCTTGTCCAAGAGCAGAAGGTTTAACAGCCCTAAACACGTTTGTGTCCTTGTCAGGTCTTGGTTTCCCCTTGATGAGAGTTTTCAGTAGGTCTCAGGACTTTTCCTCTTGTTTCTTCCAATCAAGAGGGAAGCTTGTACAAAACCAACGCCACATAATCTACAAGGCCATTCTATGCATGTGTATTTCTGAAATACATATAATTAGCCATGTTTGGTTAATCTGAGATATGTAATTTGCAAATTTAATTATTTTAGAAGGAAATTTAGAGGTGGTGTCTAACTCATTGTGTCAGAAGAGAACTAATTTCTTGAGTTAAAAACTTGCCATATATAATTTTTTTCATTCCAGTAGGGTGCGTGGGTGCAATTATCTTCTGTGAGGTGTTTGGTTGTGCTCTCCTCTACCATGTTATCCAGCATGCAGTGATCTAGTCCAGTGAATCTGGGAGAGGTGACTTGGGAATAAGCTAAATCTGACTTGGTGATGCAGCTTGAATTGCTTTTCGTGTAGTGATGTTTATTTTTTGAGGACAGTTGGCTGGAAGGAAAAGGGCAAATTGTAGCTGACAGAGTGGAAGAGAGTTTGCTGTGCTCTGACTGACGTGGGATTTGATCCCTTTCTGCCAAGAACAGCACCCCGTTCAGTTTGCTTTAGATCACACATTTCTTTTCAGGAACCGTTGTCAGAAAGCTGCTGAATAACTTTCTCAGGAAGAGTGTATGACAAGGAGCGTGGCAGCAGGGACAAAGGCAGTTATCCATTTTGCTGCCACTTTCTTGGGATGCCTGACTTAAAATTGTGCATCGTTTCCCATGTAATAGGGGAGATTTGGGCTGAACCTGCTTTAGTTGCTTTGCCTTAGAGAAAGTCAAGAGTGGGGATGAATTTGGCCTCATCTGTCACCTGTAAAGCCTTGGTTTGAAGAAGTGGAATTGCTGATGGTACAGGGTCAGGCTGAGACACAGAACTTTTTTGTCCGTGGCTGTCCTAAACAGGATTCCCTTCTCTTTATCATTTGCAGTTCCTTTGTGTGAATGTGATGGTTCAGGACATTTCAATTCTGTTGTTTAAAGTAGCTTAAATAATATTTCCTTTCATTGATCAGTTTTTACATATTCCTTCTGCTTGATATCACTTTTCATAGCTTCCTGGTAACATTTCTTTCTCTGTATTTTGAAAAATATTAATGTGCAATATTCCTCTTCGATACCTTTTCACCCTGAGCATCATTTACTGAACTGACATAACACAATAGATGGTCAGACTGGAAAAGGATATTTTTTTTCTCCTAAAGTCTCTCTTCACCTACACACAATTAGTTTTCTCCCTAGAGACCTCATTGGACTCTTTCAGCTCATGTCTGTCTGTCAAAGATTTCCATAGATGGTTGGAATGCTACTGTCATTGCCTTTCCACTTCTTTTGTATTTTTCATGATTGTTTGTAGTTCAGTAAAAGTTGAAAAATAAATTAGTTGTAGCTTGAGTGTTGGATGGTTTGTTGACCAACTTCTTTGTTTTCAAGAGGTCGTTCAGTGATGAAGAGAAAATGGGCTCTGCATCCTGATAGGACTTTTTTCTTAGGGAACAATGTCTTCAGAAGATGGGAATCAGATTTGTGTTTTGTGGCCAAAGCAGAGGTGCTGTAGAGAGAGGTCTTGTTCCAAGCCTCCAATACAGCCAATTGAGGTGAAATGCACATTACTCACTTGTTTTTTAAAAATTTGGTGTTTATTTCTAGGCTAATACTTTTTTTTTCTTTTGCCTTCTTTTTTTTTTTTTCCTTTTGCAAACAGNCAGAGCTCAAAAGCTGGTAATTTTTTTTTTGTTTGTTTGTTTTTTTTTTTTTAAGTAAAAACAGCTCCCTTTTTTGATGGTTCCTTGTCCTAAAAACGTGGTTTGTGTTTTTCCTTGTCTCTGCTGTCCAGACCACGTTCTTGGTTTGGGGAAGCAGATCGATCTGGCAGTGTGATACATTCTGACTAATTTTTCTGGCATCTCTATGATCATGGTTCCCTAATGTTATACTTGACTTGTTGTCAGTGACAGAAATTTGAAGGAAACTTGTTCTTCAAAGTGTTCTACATGCAAAAAATATATTTTTTTCTTTTTTTAAATCCCTAAAGCTCTCGTTAGACTCTTAAAATGGATTTGACTCTATGCAAGGCAGTATATAAAAGACCTTCCCTCTTGCTTATCTATTCTTCAGCATTTCTCACACGTGTTGTTTGGGATTTTGATCCTAAAAAGATTAGATTGGATTAATATTTTGTTTTCCTTTCAACCATGTAAATATTGAGTAGGAAAAATGAAACAAAATCCTCATTCCTATTAAAATACAGCAGGACTTAATAGAATCTTAGAAAATAACCTTAAGATTTTTTTTTTTTCTGCAAAAGGTTAACTAAACATGGCCCCAGTTCTGCAAAGGATTACTCTTGTTTAATTTTACATACCGTGTGTTGACTTTCAATGGTGCTCTGCATAAAATACCCTCACTGAGCTTTTGGAGATCATGAATGACCATACAACATGATGCTCCATATCCCACTAAACTCAAAGCACTTTTGCCAGAGAGTTTCCTCTCAGGCCTCTGGTTGTGTGGGTCTCTGTTGCTTACAAATCCTTCTCTTTTTCTGTGGTCAGCTGATGGCACTGCCTTTATGTTTTACCTGAGGGAAAGTCGATGCCACCTTCTCCATCACTTGGTTTGTAACAAATGCCATCCTTTTTTGGCTAAAATCAACAGCCCTCTCTCCAGGATTGCAGAATGCACCTCAAATATTAAGAATGTGGAAGAAGAAAATATATGGAAGGAAATATTAAAGCTGAAGGTACTTTTCCTCACACAATTAGAAAGAAGAATAGAATATTAAGTAAACATTGAAGTGTGATGCTTTTTAAGTTGCTTTGCTGCTTTTTGACAAATAAGAGTAACTCTAAGGATATTCTAATTATGGATCATAAAGGTAGATTGATCCCCAGGTACATCAAACATAAGTATATTTGGAAAAAGACCCTGCAAAAGCTACCGAACTGTGTTGGCAGAAACAATTTCCTTGTATCTTTGGTCTCACTCAAAGTGTTGTTTTAAATTGTTTTCTTTCAAAAGGAGCTTATCGTTCGTCAAATTTTAATGCTAAAGTCATAAACTGTTAACTAATCAGATTGCTTCAATGTGATTCAGCAAGCAAGTAGAGAACAGCTGTGCCATAAACTCCATCCCCTGGTTCCCTTGGGAAAACCATCCTTGTTTGAACAGTGAGAGAACAGAAACAAATACATATGTGACTGCCCTGACACTCCTGAAGGAGCAGAGTTGTTTCCAGCAATGTGAATGGACATTAGCATTGCCAGGGCTTCTTTTTTTATCCCTGCCTGCTCTGGCTCTCTGTTAGAATCTTCTGGGATGAAATACAACAGCACGAATGGCTCTGGCTGTGCGAGTGTGGCACACTAGCCGTGAGGAAATGGAGATAGATACAAAACCATATATGAAGTGGGAAGCTGCCCCTGCCTCTGGAGCCAGCAGCTGCAGTGATGCAACCACTGCATCTGGTGTCATAGCAGTCCCAGCCTTCCAGTGTCCTCTGCTCCCAGTTACCCATTCCTGTCCCTGGCTCCAGAATGGCATGGGTGCTCAGACCAGCAGCCAGCTCTGAGGTGATGGTAAATTGATGCCAAACTGTGAATAGTTCTTCAGTTGCTCATAACATCGCAATATTTGCTGTTATTCTAAGCTTGGAAGCCTTTTTCAGTGCTGCTGTTCTGTGCTAACATACATGACTATAGGATTTTGTGAGTGAAGAATATAGGAAAATATGTGAATGAATGCCATTAGGGTTTTGCTTTCTGTGTAAGGGTCTGTGATGGTGCTTAACACAGGTGGAGTGCACTAAACTCTGGGTCATGAACTCAGGAGGTACCAAAAAATGGCTTTATTAGGAGTACCAGTATCTCCTTTGGTTCCCTTTCAGCACAAGGACTGATGCCCCTGCAGGTCACATCTGCTCAGGGCCATCCTTGCATGCATGGGAGGAGTTGGCAATGCACAAAGAGGCAAAATAAGTTCCCATACCTTGATGGTACAAAATCTAGAAGAGAAAGAAGAGACATCTTACTCCATTTTGTAAGGAGGTTCCTGCATGTTTCTGAGGCCAGAGCCCTGATCTATCTCCTGAAGTTGGGCACCCCTGAGCTTTCTGTGCCAGGACTGCACAGGAATCCTGGTGCTGGTGAAGCTGGACAGTGTCTTCTGAGAGGTTGGGGTTAAGGCTGGTTGGTTGGGTTTTGGTTTTTTCCCCCAAGACACAAGATGATGACTACTTTTCCTTTACTGAACATGGGGCTTCTAAAAGTGCTAGGCATTGGTTCCCGTGGAGCAGAAGTGCCCTTAGCCTGGTACTAGCTGCCTTTGAAAACATTAAAGGTTCAAGACTGTGAGAATAAGGGAATGGTCACACAAATGCCTTCACAGCTCTCTCTGCACTTTGTCGTTTGCATTTTGAACATTTTGGTACAGTGCTGTAATTTGAACTATTTACATTGAAGGGAAGAGGCCTCTTTGAGAGACTACACTGAAGGGTACTCATTTCTGACTGTGTTCTCCCTCTCTTGTTTGGGGACACTCTGATAATGTAATTTTTTTTCCACCATGCTTTTTTTTTGGAGCTGGACCTTTAATTTTGGCAAATCTGTTTCCTGTAGCCCTAATATCTACCTCCTTTTTTCATTTTTTTTTCCATTTGATAGACTGCCACATTTTTCTTTCCCAGCTGGTCAATGGCTGTTACATTTTCACTTGCTTTTTATTGTTATTTTTTAAGAAATAAGCATATTTTAAGGTTGCTGTCAGTAACAAGCAACGTTTATGCTGACATAGTGATGGGTGAGGAATGTTGCGGGTGGGACCATACTCAAGCTTGTTACTGATTAACATGCACCCTTTTATTTTTTTCTTTTTATTTTCCCAAGTGGAACTTGGGTTCCAGTGATTTTCTTTGTTTAACAAAAAAGATGTAAAAGTTGCCTGCTTCCTTGTTTTATGTGCTGTGTATGTAATACAAGGTAGTTTTCATTAAGGAATATCAGAGAATCATAGAATGGCTTGAGTTGGACAGGACTTTAGAAATCATCTAATTATGGAAAAGCACCAGAGGGCTTAATGTGAAGAGAACAACTTTATAAAGACATATTGTACTATAAATTCTCATTTCTGTCTTGATCCAAATTAATTTTCAAGTGTAGACAAGCCTTTGAATCTCCTTGCTAAACTCTGTTTATAAAGTATCTATGACATCTGGAAGAAAATAACACACTTGGAGACAGGCAATGTTTTCCAAAGCAGCCTAACTACATATTTTTTCTGCTTTGACTTTTTAAAAAAATTGTCTGGTCTTTGTTCCTGGCTGGACAATACTTTAAAAACAGTGAAATTATAGTGACGTGTCCAAAATGAAAAGCCTTTCCATTTGTACTGCAACACTGAAGACTCTCTACTGCCCCCCAAATATTCTCTGAGTTTATAGAGCCTTACAGACTCAAAATAAATACACTTAATTCCAATCCAGCAGTGCATGTTTGAACCCTGGTTTATGAAATCAATCAGATGAAGTAGCGATACCTGATGGTAGTGACAGAGGCACTTTGAACAGCTGACAGAGATCATTATAAAAAGGGTACAAGAAAAACATGGATTCAAAGCCTCAAAATCATTTATAATGTAAGCCTCAGTTTGCTTTCCCCACAGTGCAACTCAGAATAAATTTGATTAGAGGCAGAATGGCTGGAGAGGGCTCTTACACAAGTTTGTAATACCAGGCACAATCAAGCTTCTAATAGCCTAAGGGATGGCTGTGTTTGAAAGCTAATTTGGATTAATGCAGGGCCTGAATTTAAAGTAGGGCTAGGTATTTCTGAATAACTGCATTCTTATTCCAGAATAAAAGTGTCCACACGTGAAGTTATTCAGAAACAGCTATTTTGGCATGATCTATTTGTATCCGAGCCTGAAATCTCTGCCTGTAGGCTGCTAATGGAGAAACAAAGAATAGTATCAGCTAATAGGATCTCTCACAAAATCTCTTCCTTCCAAAACCTGCAAAAAAACTTCCCAAAATGTAACACTTTAATTTAACTGTGTATATCTTGATTTTATTTTTTTTTTTCTTCAAATGGAAAGTCTTTTTAATTAAGAACAGGATTAGCCCAGACAGCTTAAATGATAACTTCAATGTGCTCATCATTTTGTTAGCCTTGATTGAAAACAAGTCTTTCATTTTCAAGGCTTATGTGTAATATTGGCTTCTAAGCATTTTTGGATTTAGAGTAAAAAAAGTACAGAACTCTAGTTAGGACAGAGAAAGGGCTAATGGTGCTCCACTGATAGAACTGGGCAAGGGTTTTGCAGTGAAACCCTGAAAGAAACTTGAGCATCCTCTTGCCTTTGTGTTTTCTGCCAGCATATGAATCCTCAAATGTGGGAAATTTGCTTTGGATTTGCAGGTTGGGGTTCAGCACTCTTTGCAAAGTGTCAGAGTGTAATGTGTATGAGTGGCTTCCTGACCAGCCTTTGTGGGTGTGATTTTTGGAAGTGCTGAGTTGCTTCCTCTTGGTATAAGTTGCAAGGTGTGTGAGGCTGGTTGTTGTCATCACTGCTGGATGTAATGCCTCTGTGGGGCAGCATTCACTGCCACTGCCCCAGCACTGGCAGGATGAATCTTGGTGTTTAATTTTAATGATTTTTGTTCTTTCTCTCCCCATGTGGCATTTAAAATTCAAAATTGGGCTGATGTATTCAAGCTGAACTAAGGTAGGCCAGCATAACAAAAGATCAACCTCCAAATTTGCAGCTTCTGTGCAGAAATGTTTGATATCATTCATAGATATAAAAGTAGCAAGATATTTGATTTTTTTTTTTTTTTGCATACGAAATCAAGCTGCATCCATTGAAAAATATAATCACTACACATTAGAAGGTTTCAGAATTATCAGGATAAGCTGTGTATTTCCACTCAGAATAAACAATAGTAGGATCTGGAAGGCACGCTGTGATACAGACAGTGTAATGGTCTATGACACTACCGATGGTGCAGTTTGGTTTGATGGAAGTCTGTTCCCGAGATCCCAAATATGCTCTGAGATGAGCTTGGCAGTGCGTTGCACAGGCATTCAATGATGCAACCATGTGGAGCCTCTTTGAAATCACATCACCTCTGGAAGGAGTCAGGGGCCTGCTGCATCCTCTGCCTTACAGTATCTGATTCTGGAATGTGTTTGGATTGGGATTGGGAATCACACCCAGCCCTTGTTTGTGTCTTGCAGCTATAACACCTGCTTTCCACCTGTGCCAGCTGCTGTGTGTGCCAGATTTATTACCTATGTGTTTTCGTTTTCCTTTTTTAGCAAATAGGTATAAATGTGCTTTATAAGTTGCCAATAAATTGAATATTTTACATAGGGCTCTGCTATTATCTCCTATCCACCAAAACTTACTTTTATATCTTGAAAAGCACTAGGATGGCAGCATTGTTACCTTGAAGACCACATACTTGTTTTGCTGAAATAGTGTCAAAAAATTAAAATGCACAGAATAATTTCAAAATCACACACAGTTAGCATAGTTGTATTGTGATATCTGAAAGTTAGGGGCTCTGAAATGCAGAGAGCAAAGTACAACACACAGTTCCCTGAATGCATCTGTGAACTGACTCTGTAAGTGGAAATAAGTTTCTTTGCCAGTTTGAAGTTTTAATTGTTTCCCTTTTTAAGATTCCATCTATGATAAGATTAGGTTGTTTATCATGGGTAGGGTATGATGGTTATTTTTACTCTACCAAAAGCCAATTACATAGGTTGGTTCCAGTCCCTTGCTAAATAGCTTTTTCTTTGGGCATTAATTTTAATGTTTAAATAGCAAGTGCATTTTCTTATGGCTGCATAAAGATATGTATAAGCAGAAGGCTACTTTAGTTGGGAAGATCCAATGCTCAGTGAAGCCTTTCGCATATATAGAATACTGAATATCTAAACCATTATTTAGCATCAGAATCAGTTATGGTTGTCTGACTGATGGACAATCTTTTCCTGACCCAGTCTCTTTGCAAGTGACCTATACTGTCTAGACAGTTGCATATTATTTATACATTCATTTCAGATTTATAGTTCTTTTAACTAAAGTTGAGGATGTTAGTTTGCCAGTGACTCCATATCAGTACTTGAAACAGGCTGGAGCAAACCCACATGCTTAAACCTAGCATTGCAAGCCCTTTCCATTGCTGCCCATTGTTTGCCAGTTTGCCCTTCATTACTCCTCATTTCACCTCCCTCCCTACCCAAAAAAAAGGAGGAACAGAAAAAAAAAAAAGAAAAAGTCTGACACAGAAGGAAGGTTGTGTAAGACCTGCTAATTTCAAAGAGCAGAGATCAATTCTGGTTGATCCCGTTGGGTGATTGGGGAATCACTAAAACATTTTCTGCATCCAGTTTTCAAGTCTGAAATACCAGGGCTGAAATAAAAGAACCACTCTGCAGAGCAGTTTCCTAAGGGGTGGGCAGAAGGGAAGTTATGTTAAACCAGCTCTGGGTGCGTCATGTGGGAGAAACCATTCCTGAAAGGCCACCTACAAGAGCCCTCCTTAATGGATGATTTGCTTTTGAGAATCATGTTCTTGACTCCTTTAGGGGTGAGGCAAAACAGGACATGAAAAGGACATGCAGTGCTGCTGGCATTAAATGCAGCTTTAGAGACTTGCTGCTGCTTGCCATGTCCTTGCCACTACTGACGGTATGTGTGTCCTTTCTTTTGAAGATAATGAGATATCATGTGAAATTCACATCTACTTTTAGACTATTCACTCATTTATTAAAATTTTATCAACTGTGCTCTTCTAGGCAGCATGATATTTTTTAAAGTGTACAGGAATAGAAGCACACACGCATCTGTGTGTGGCAACAGATTATGTCAGAGTAATGTACACTGGCTTGTCTTGAGCTCTGCTTGTGCTGACAAAATTTAGAGCTAGAGGAGCAATAAATCCTCACAACTTCCTCCTTTCTTTTGCAAATGGCTGTTTATTTTAGAAAGGGTATAAGGAATCTGAGAATACTTGTCTTCAACATGTTCCCAACACCTTTTTATGCATGAATAATCACAGCAACAGTTCTAAAGGCATTGTTACCAAATGGCATTGACAAGCAAGACGGGCAAGGCAGAAAGAGGCATGTAAGAGGGGCTCCAAAAGTCAGGGGAAGAAGAGGGCATGCCAGGAAGTCCATGTAAATACAGAAAAGTGGACAGAGTACAAGGGTGCTTGGGCAGAGGAGCTTGGGACCTGGGAAGAAGAAAGGAAGCAGAATAAGAGAAAAAGGAGACTGGGAGCAGTAGATGGACTTAACCTGGAGAAAAAAGGGCAGAAATGTGTAGCCTCTGAGTACATGTCAACAGGGGATGAAAATTCATTTTACTGACCATTGTAGAAAGGGCTTTCAAAATCGATCTCTTCCTCCATGCTTGAATTTTGTTGTTTCATATTAATACAATTTATAAAATGAAAGAAATAGTTGAAAAAGATTTAGCAGTTAGTGCACACAATCCATTTCAAGTCTTGCTACTCCAGTGGTGTCCTACTCAAGTGTATCTGAAGACTTTCTCATACAAATGCCTTGATTTTCATGTCTCTTAGCAAAAAAAATCCCTCTAATTCCTGATAACTTCACTGAGAAGAATATTCTTGACTCTGGCGTTTATATATTTGTAGGAAGTGCAAGGAGATGATAGACTTTTTAAAAAAATGGTGTTCCTGTGCTGTTGTTCAGAATTAAGGTGATAGATGAGAGGAAGATAGTCAAAATTAGAGATCCATAAAATTCATTAGGGCTATTTATGGACTAACTGTGTTGCAAATTTTGAAATGAGTAAGGTAAGGAAATATCAAATTAACCACTCACTGAAAAAAAGGCTTGGATTTTTAAAATCATAATCCTAAAAAATACACATTTTCTAGGTAATAGGAAGAAAACGTTTGGACATTTTCCATGCTTGTTACTTGGAGTCCCAGAATCTTTCTGTTTAGCTAATACAGTATAAGATTAATTCTCTCACAGCACATTGCCTGGAGTTCAGTGCACATGTTTACTGATGTGTACAGCTCTCAAATAAGTTTAGTGCTTCTTTCACCCACTGTTAGGAAGTATATTTAAAAGAAATTGCCTTTTATAGATTTAAATTACAAAAGTACTGATATCATGCAAAAAGCACTTCAACTCATGCAAGCATACAAATGTGTAAATCTTAGGGAAAAAGATACCCAGGGCTAATATGAATGTAAATAGGATTAGCTGCTTGCATTAGTGTCTGAAATACAATTTTAAATGCTTACTGCCTGGTTATTCTTATATATATATATTTATATATATATATATGCATATGCATCTATATATGTGTGGATGTATATCTTTTTCCCCAGAAATATATCTCACTAGTGCTTGAAAAAAATTGTTTTTTTCTTCTAAACAGAAAGACTTCTAAAGAGATTACTTAATGACAGCTGTGCTAGTGATGGAATCTAATATGTTATTAGATATAGAAGGTTTATATTTGTTATCATATGAAATAACACAAAATGAGGGTAGGCTTCCATCCTTCACATAGGCATCCAAAAGCAGCAGTAATTTTAGACCCAGTCTTCTCACTGAATCATGAACAATGACAGCCACCAGATTCTCTATAAGCCTATGAAAAGAACAATTTTCAGTTAATGGTACCACTAAAGCTGCATAAATCAACATACACAGCATTTCATTAGAGATTTCAGTTTCCTATGTCATGGCTTCTGCAGCAGAGCAAGTCCTTTAAGCAGCCTTAGTGGTAGTAGAGGGAATATAGTTTTGTTATTACTTATGTTAAACTGATACAAGTATGGGGGCTATAAGAAGCCTAAAAAAATAAATCAGTTATCTGACATACTCTTGAACCTGAAATAGGGCAGGTGCCTAAGGAATAGGGCAGATTTTGTGTTTCTCAAAATATTTAATCTTCTTGCTGTTTTTCTGCTTGCTAATAGAAATGGTAATCCTTCTTCCAGCAATAACCATATATACCTGTGAATTGTTTAGTTTAAGTGACAGCTAAAAAGCGATAATGTCATTTTCTCTCTTGTGTGTAGTAAATATGTTAGAATGATGCCATAATAATTGTACATGAGCTTGTAGAGAAGAAAGAGTCCTAATTTGCCCTGTCAAAGTGGGCAAACAGTTGTCAAGCAACACAACATTGCATACCTGGGGTGTGATGTCAGACTGATAATTGCTCAAGCAGAAAAGTTTGTTTCTTCTAAAATAACAGCTTTCTAAAATTGTGCTGTTTTCTAGAGGGGCCTGTGAATAATGGTGCTGGTTCCTGCTAGGCAATCATATTGCTGTGGGCTGTGTGTAGAACATGGGAAATCAAAATTAATTATAAAGAGTAAACAATTTGGCAGACGTTAAACCCCCAGTTTTCAGTTAGATGTGATTCACTTTAATGGTTTTAAAATAAAACACTTCAACTTTTTTGTTTAGTGAGAATATTTTTCATTTACAAAGATGTTTCATTTATAAACCTCTGGGCCATTCACAATTCTTGGCTTTTCAAATTACAGGAAAACTTTGGTTAACAATGAAGTTTCCTTTTTTTTTTTCTTTTCCATTCTGAAATAAAATATACACATAACTCCCAAAAAGCTGTTTAGGGTGGCTGTCCTTGCTTGGCTTTTTTTGGTTGTTGGGGAGTTTTTTGTTTTATTTTTGGGGGGAGATTTTTTTGGTTGGGATTTTATTTGTTTGGGCTCAGTGAAAGAAGCAGAGAAAGTTGTTTTGAAATGCTGAGCAGAGACTGACTGTTTTGGTGCTGTCTATACATTAACTCATGTCCCACACACCCTAAGGCCCTGGTCTCCAGTCTTGGGAGCCATCAGCTCTTGCTGTGCACAGGCAAGGCATGGTGGGCATGTGTTGGTAACATTTCCTTGCACAAAATACACACATGGGTTATGGTTTGGGAGCCAGTGGTCCTGCCCTTGGCCATGGTACTTCTTGTACACTTCAGTGTTGTATGGAAATTTTTTTTTCCCTTGATGTTTTAAATCTGAGGTCTGCAGCTGCCCTTGATTCAGCCAGGAACACCCCAGTAATAACTTCATCTTCATTCCTGCTCTTAGCCCAGAAAAGCAGGGTTTGGAAAAGCTCCCCAGTAACAAACACACTGCAGGAGCCCAAGTACCTCGAAGAAACCCTTACCATCCCTGATGTGTGGATGGTGTGTGGAGCTGCCCAGCCTGTGCCTGGGCTCACAGCACACTGTGGTGGGCTCACAGCACTGTAGGGTGGGAGCTGCAGCGTGGGAGGCAGTGGGAGCACACCAGCAATGTGCCCACTGGCAGTGGGAGCACACCAGTGACACCAGCATGGGAGTCCCCATGCACAGACACGTGGGTTCAACAAGCAGGATTTGCCCTTTGTTGTGGGCTACCAGCTTCCTTCCCTCTCAGCTTCATTTTTTTTTCTGGATAATGCCCCTCATTGTAAATAGATCAATTGCCAGCATTATGTAACATAAAGAAAGAGAGCTCACGACGTCATTTTTTCATAATTATACAAAAATAAAATGAGTGCATAAACAAGACCAGAAAAGAGCTCTGAGTGTTTACAGAAATAAAAATAAATGAGTGTGTTTTCTAAATTAATATTTTCAAATGTTCAGGTTGAATTAATTTGAGAAATATGAATATGTATTGGTAGTGTTAATTCTTTGGGGTTTTGAAAATTCTTACAACCACATAATTAAATGAGTGCCTTTAGAAATACTGATAAAACCCATTGCCATTCAAATATCCATACAAGACAACAGGGGCTGTAAGCTGTAGGCTTTAGAGATTAGTTTGGCCATGGGCCAGTATTTATCACAACATTTCCATCTTAGAAGATAAAATTTAATCATTTTTATTTAAATATAAATCAAAATTAATGCAGGTTTTTTTTAAAAAAGGAGTGTATAACCTAATCACAATATCTTTATTTTAGAGATGCTTGCCTCTATTGTTCCTATTCAAAGGAGCAATTCTGTCTTTGTTGTGCTGCTCTTCCTTCAGCATTTTTTCTCTTCATCAGGGGTGCAAAAAGAAGGGGCGGTTGACCCAAATACAGTCCTATCTCCTAATTTTGCCAAGATCAAAGGCATTTCTAGCGTTTTATGTGCTGCCTATTGGTGATGTGTGAAAAAACACAGTGTTTAGGCATGTCTCCACTTCCCAGACACAAACACAGCCAGCCCAGAATTCGTGTTTCATGCTGTCAGTGCCTTCTGCCCGGGCAGTGCCCATTCCCTACCTGCACACCCTCGTGGGTGCTGCAAGAGGAGCACGAGCCTCAGGTGCCCTCGCCCTGCTTGGTGCAGGGACTTCTGCTGAACTTGTGCTGAACATGACTAATTATACTGTAATTATTTTTCCTATGTGGAAAATATATAAAGTAGATGGTAGTTTTGAGACTAGTTTTGGAAAAAATAATTAGAGGCCTGCTTTTGCCGGGACATTATGGGCAGCATGCTCAGGAGGCAGCAGGAATTTCTGGTGGATGTGGCTGTATTCATAGAGGTAGCTGGATGAAGGGGAGTACTCCTCTTACATGACAGAAAAGTAAATGCTTGGACATTATTTGAGGCAGTTGCCAATCCATATGAAGCTTTCTCAACTCTGCATGTATGTTGTACCCACCTGGGGAAGAGCCCGTGGTCAGTTCTCTAGTTCTCCACCACGATATTGCAGTTCTCCTGGTGTTGCACTGACTTTTACAGTCCTGATCTCAGAAATGAACTGTCCTCTCTTTTGTCTCCTTGGGGTGATGGAATGGCTTTGTAGAGCAAATATAACTTTTTTTTTCAGTTGAACTAGTGAAATGGTGTTTGTTAAAGTGCAGTTAAATCAATTCTGAGCAAAGCCTGGCTGTCCTCACCTCTTGCTCCAAATTACAAAATGAAATGAGGAAGAATATTTCACAACGAAGGAGAACATTTCACAACCTCCAACCAACTTACTAGGATTGTTCTGGTAACGCTAATTCTGCTAACAAACAATGTGCAGCTCGTGTAATGATCAGTGGGAACACTGCCTTAGGATCACTGCTTACTCCCCACCTTCAGATTGAACAAGTGATCACACATGATTTCCTACACAGTAAGCTTTAGAAGCAGTTTTTTATATCAGGCTTTGATGTGAATGTGTATATGTGTGAAAAATGTTAAGTGGATACCTAATTATATGTTAACATCTTCTGTAGTGGGGGACCCCTCATGTTGGGTAACAAAAAACTAAAGCTGGTCCTGCAGTATCTATCTTTCCTCAGCTAAAGATGACTGCTAGAAACTTTCTCTGGGAGAAGGAAATAGAACTATTCTTCTTTCTTAATGGTATTTCTTGAATAAGGAAGGCAAACTACTTCTAACTTTTAATGCAATAGCAAGTTCAGTGCTGTTTAGTTCTCAGCTTCATATTGGAATAATACACTAACATCTGTAAAATGTGAACTGCTTGTGATTTTTGTAGTCAGAGTTTTCTTCTATAGTTGTCTGCTCACTTGTTTTGCTTCTTCAGGATAACATCCAGGTCATCTAACAGAACAAGATCAATTATTAGAAAATTGTTAGACTCCTTAATACGGGTACTATATATATATTAGATGCATAATGTATAGGCATATGTGCACTCACATAGTTAGAATCTCAGTCATTGTTTATGTATCTCAGCACCAGCTGCTTAAATGACTGAATGATTCACACCTTCCACTCTCTCCTGTTTCTTCAGTAAATAGGACCAAACTCAAAGAGGAACTGAAGGAGGATCTATTTCTTCAGCTTCAATGTATTTCAGTGCTTGTTTAGCAGCAGCTCTTGAATACTAAAAGGTGGTTGCTGAGCTCACACTTCTTTACCTAAGGCCATGTCGATATTAGTTGTTCTAACCCGTTAGCAATTCAGAATAAGTGGGGCACTTCATTAGCTCCAGTTAAAGACAAAACAAAAATGTTTGTTTAAACTAGCAGATCTTAAAGCTGTGTTTCTTTCACACCATTTAGGAGATTTCCCACAAGTTTTCCCCTTGGGGTTATCTTCAAAAACCAACATTTTTTCAGGTGCTCTACAAACTGTGACTAGCTTGCTGTAGCCCCTTCCTCGCTCTTAACCCACACAGTGTGTGCTCTCATCGTGTCCAAAACATCTTCGTTACACAGCATTTATTTCTCAGATTTTCTGGGGGCAGTATCCTACTGTACAAAGTACATTTCACTCACCATCAAGTGAGGTAGATTTCCAGTTAAATACTGATATCAGTTTAAACCAGGAGCTCAGGATGGCACTTTGTAAATTTTTTACTGAGTTTTGGACATTGTGTTCTCCCTGTTGCTGAACAGAAAGACACCCTTGTGAAAACTGCAAGAAAGTAGGGTCAGGCTAGGAAAGTTTCTTTTTGGTGATGTTTATCCATGACATCCCCATTTGAACTGTACTTGTAGGTACCTCACCTTGGCACTGACACGTGGCATTCTTTATACAGATCAAGACTGGCTTTGTGAAAAAGTTGCCCTTTATGAAGCATTTTAATGGCCAAATGGTGACTTTGAGTAAGAGCAGAGGACTGAGAAGCTCATCAAATAAAGCTAGGCAGAAATATTCCATGGAAAGGTTTTCTCTTCCCTGGGACAGAGACTGGGCTGACAGCTGGTAGGTGGGTAACTGAGGAGCTCATGAAACTTGGGGACTGTTCCTGTTTGAAGGTCCCAGTGCTGCCAGCAGAAGGTCACTGAGGAGAAGGGGCTGTGCACTTACAGGCTGCCTGTAGGTATAAGGAGACATAACATTGAGTACAAGACAGAAACAGGGCTTGTGTAGATGGAAGGACATGCCTAGTTCAGGGTATGTGAGATAAAAGTGGTGATTTGGTGTGGTGCTTCTGTTTTCCCCTGATAGACTGACTGCAGCATCCTGAAAACTAAATTCTGGTAAGAATTCTTTGGTGCCCACTGAAGATTAATCAAGATGGTAGTGTTTCAACATATTGTAAAATGAGGCACTCCATCAAGGCTGGAAATAGCTGCTGTTTAAACAGCTCCTCCAGCATCCTGCTGCTTGATTCTTAGATAACAATGCTGTGAGATTTTGGAAAAGCTTTGCCTATCAGGTTAACTGGAGAGTGTTGTTTAAAGGAGCAAATTAGAATGTTAAGCTGCTATGCATGTGGAAAAATAGAGTTTTATTGTAATACAACCAAGACATAAGAGTATTTGAAATGTCATTGATTCTTCTCTATGTGATTTGCATTGAATGTAATGAAGTCACTGAAAACTTTGCTGCCTGTTTCATGCCTCATGCTGAACTGAGCCTGCAGTTCAATGCATGGTCCTGTTGGGTGCATTGGAGGAATTGTAGCATCATGTACATCATTGATTTCTTTTGATCTTGAGGCACTCTTCAAGGGTTTTACTGCTTATGCAGTTGCCTCTCAACAAACAGATAACATGTAGGCAGAGGTTCCACACATACTCCTGGATCAGTTGCTGAAGTTGGTGAGGAGTCAGTGCAAATGTTCACTGAAGCATCTTGGTTTTCTTTACTCTTGGAAAACATTGGTGGTTCAAAGGAGCTGCTGGATGGATAGAGAAGGTGCGAGAAAGATTTATATTGTAAACATTCTTTTGATGACAATTTCTCAATTACTGTTTCTATAGCCAGTCAAGATGTGTGTGAAGTCTGTGTGCCTGCATGTCTAAGCATGAATGAGCATTTTGTGGATGTTGCATGTCTAAGGATGTACTGAAATAGTCACGTCTGAAATGAAGAATAGGAAAACACTGAGGTCTTTTTTTTCTGATCCTTTGGGGATACACTGCGGTTACATCAGGGTTTTCCTCAAAAGCTTAAGGTTTTTTCTTTTTTTTTCCCTTTTTTTTTTTAACAAACAAACACCTCCCACCCCCTCAAAAACAAACAAAACCAAAAAATTCTTATCTAATCACATACCTCCAGGAAGTGGGCTTTTAAATTAAACCCCAGCTATCTGCAGATTTGTCTTAAGAACACAGTTGCCAGCAACACCAGGTGGTGTTGTAGCAATCAACATTATTATTAAAAAAAAAGTTTGCCAGAATATACACAGAAATGTACTGAATAGTAATAAAAAAAGTGAATAATAGTTTAAATGCTTTTCAGCTGTTCAATAAGGCAAACAGATGTAGTAACACATACTTGAGAGCATGCCATGTACTTTAATCAGAGAAGTTTAGAGTATCATTTCATCATGGACAAAAAGAAAGAGACAGAATAATAGGCTTATTTCAAAAAGCAGAATTTTAAAGAGGAGGACAAGAATTTCCCTGAATTTTGAATGAGACCAAGTCCTGGAAGCTACACAACTCCTGACTGGAGAAGACCTACTGCACCAAGGTAAGCAGGTTCATGAAACAAAGAGTCACGAGATGCAGTTAAATAGAAGATTTTTTAGAAGCTGCCAAACTGTTAAAGGCACATAGTTCTGGAGTGTTTGTGCAAGCAAGAATGCAAATGTTAATGAAAGATGAGATAAGTAATAGTGCTTTTTAAATTTTCATATGGCATCAAAACCTATGAGGCAACCTGGTTGAAATGTAGCGAGCACAGCTTGGGACTGCTGCAAAGGCTGAAGTTATGGTGTGATAAATCATAACTGACTTAGTTTCAGTCAAATGGGAATACAAAAAAATCAAAAAGCACATAAATCTTTGTGTTAAGATATAGGGGATACCTGCTAGTTTTGGTAGAGAAGTAAAGAAAAATTCAGGGAAAGGATTTGCTGGAATCACAATATTTGTGCAGAAAAATATCAAGTAAATAAATACAAGTAGATATGTTCTTGCATGTGTTAATTACACATGCATTACACATGTAATTACACATGTTAATTACATAGTTTTTGTTATCAGTAGCAGCCTTTCCAGCATTGTTTCAGAGGCCTGGGCTCCCGAGTGGGGAGCAGTTTGTGGCATTGCACAGAAAGAGTTCTGTCTGGAAGAGTGGTTGGGTCACAGCTCTCTCAGGTCCCTCCTGCATTTTGCTTGTCACTGTGTTTCTCACCCTCCCTGGCTTTTTGTTTTCATCCAGTGCTGTTCCTTGGCCAGTCCCACAATCCCTGAGCCTGCCCTGTGTCACTCCCTCCTTCCTCTGTGTGCTCCTCTGAGATGGTGTCTGTCACCTGGCTTTGCTCTTTCTGATTTGGTAACTTTTCCTGGCCACGTTTCAAGGGCAGAATCCCTCAGGTTCTCTCCTTCCATGGCCAGTGTGAGGCTGGAGTCTGGCTGGTGAGGTTACCAACCCTTGTTATTGCTTCTCTATCTTCTCCCAGCAGTGGGAATGGATAAGGACAGCTGTGAATAGGCTCCCAAGAGCCTAAAGCCTCATGATACTGCAGGACTACAAATCAAACTAGAATTCACGGTGTACCCAGTCTGTATAAGACTTTAAGCCTCCCTGTGAAGCTTCAGAGTAGTTTGTGGCTGCTTGGGTTCCCTTTTCTTCTCAGAACAATGTGGTGCTGTATGTTCTGGGATCAGGAGCAAAGAGTTGTGACAAAAGGACAACCAGCTTGAACTCAGTGGAATAGCTCGGGGTGGGTTGATAGCTTGCTTGTAATGAGAATAATGCAGTCTGTCCCTAAATGACAGCAGAAATGCAATTGCTGACAAAGGTATCTTCAACCACAAACTTAAGAGATCATTCCAGCTGTTTACTCACCTAGATGTGCAGTATCTGTAGCAGTGAAGTCCTCTGCACCCTAACCCCATACAGAATTTTCATAAAATACAGAAAACAGTAACATAGTTTTAATAGCAAGTTTTTATATATGTAGTTGCCTAGAAAAGCCATGTATTTTCTATACCAGTTAAATATATACCCAGGAAATGCTCCTGTAATTCTACCTGCAAGGGAAAACATACTCAGTTAATACCAATAAACCACAGATGCTGCCTTTTAACCATCATTATCCTCATTCCCTGGAAAGGGATGAGTTCAGGCTGAAGCATCAGCACTGATTTTCTGCCCTGACTTTAAATTTCCTTACATTTTGAATTTGTCATACATTTAGCATTACTTCAATGCGTTTCTTGTGTGTGGCTGAATACAAAGAGCAGGAGGTCATGAGAGGCATCACCTTGTTTTATCCAGAGGTCAAAGCTAAGAGAGTGTCAGTTTCCATTTTAGGCTTTTGTGGCATAGTTGACATTATATATACTCTTAGGTATGCAATGCAAATCACATTCCTGCAAGCTAATTATAGGATAAATGTAGCCACTTAACTAGGCAGCAGGCATGTCATCTCAGCATGGAGCTATCATATTATGTACATTTGCTGTCTGCTGTATAATTAACAGGATAAAAATATTACTGCCAGATACCATGAAAAAAATTAACACTATCTTAATTGTCTTTTCAGCTCAGGTATAGCCTATTACCATTTCAAAAAAGACCTTCCCTAATACACTAGAATTTTAAACTTCATTTGCTGAAGATGCCATTAATCCCTTTTCACACTTTGATCTGCCATTGTGATACCTTTGGACTTTGACTTCTCTGTTTTGCTTTTGAACTCTCCTTAAAAACTATTACTGAGATTTAGTGGCTTAAAATTTGAGGTTGCTCAGGACTCTGTGTTTGATTTTTAAAAACTTAGTGACAGTACATCTGGGTTTCACCACAACAGAGATGTATGCAGCCTGCAATAAGCTTTTGTGTAGGGCGCCTTGCTTCTGAGCTTTGGACATCGTTCTTGTTTAATCCAAATTTTCTGGGTTTCTAATCCCTCATTTTTAATGTGTATCCTATAGCATTCATTGCTGTCTTATACGTGGCTATAAATGAGTGAAATTTTTGCAAGTATAATCCTAATTCTTACTATAATATGCTTTCGTCAGTATTTGTGTAATATTTTGATGAAAAGTGGCTGATTCCTCCTCCTCCTTGTAAAATTGCTGTAATCTCCTCGTGATCTGAATACCACATCACTGCTGATCTCATCTGCAGTTTGTAACTCCCATTTTGTGAAACTGCATTGGGAATCTTGAGACTCCAAATGCTGCTTTTGCCGCTTGAAATTAATTATATGATGGCTCACATTCAGAAAATACTTAGAATACATGTTTATTTTCAGGTCTTTTTGGGAGTAATTAAAGCTGAAAACTTCCATTAATTTAACAAATTGCTCTGGAATTCTTTGCCACAGTGGTTTTCAAATTGCCCCTAGAAAACACACCTGTGCTACAGACATGTAAAACCCAGTAACTGGAGAAAAGATTGAGATAAACATGGCACCATTTAATCTGGCAAAGCTCTCTCAGTAATTTCTGTTGCAGTAGGTCTGTAGGAACCTTGGGTAGTTCTTGCATATTTACTTAAATGTTGACATCAGTAATGACACACATGGCTAACAGATTTTCCACATGTTTTCCTCCCTGGATGACATCTTCCTACTCCATCAGGACTCAAAGTCTGATTGTGGAGGCTGTTGATTGATAGCTTAGAGCACATGAGGTTTGGGGAAAACACAAGAATGACAGTTTATATAAATATCCTAATATGACACTTTTTTCTAGGTTTACCGTAACTTTTCTTTTTCTTTGACCTAGAAATGATTTTTAGGTGTACAAAAACACACAGATACTTTAGAAACACAGTTGACTCACTCAGACATCTTGTTAGCATTTTGTACTTAATTGCTTCTTTCTCTGCTTACCCGGGGGGAATTGTACATGCCAAGATGGAGCTCTACTAGATCTAATAGGAGAAAAAAACAAAAGGAAATAATGACTAGTCTTCCAAATCATCCTAAGTGGTCCAGGAGATGAGAGGGAGTGCTTTTTTCCTGGCAGCAAAACCCCAAAACATGTAACTGGCTCATCCAGTGTCTCTTAGATTTTCAGATTAGGAATGGTATTTTTATTACACTCCATCTTTCTTCATAAAGAGCCCATTTTAAGCACTGTATAAGCTACTTGTGGAAAAAGTAGCGACTATCTGTAGAAGTAGCTTTAAAAGGAATATTGTTACTCCTGAAAGCACTGCTGCTTTATGTAAGCCTCTGGAAAAAGGAAGATAGCTTTATGACAGCCTCTTTTTTCTATGAAGACCAAAGGGCAGCCTAATATTATATGTACGGATGCAGCTTTAATAGCAAATTGCCAAAAGGGTTCTTTAGAAAATAAGACACCTTCAAGAAGATGTTTGCATATTTACATATAAATCCACAGAGGGATATATGAATATGCCATGCTGATACCTGTCTTGCTAAAGCTATGGAAAGGAGTAATAGTATTTTTTTCATGCTGAGTTACTCTCACACAGAAGTGATTAGTGAATTTCCAGATATATGGAGGCTCTAAATGATCATATTTTAAAGGATATTTTTCCCAGGACCAAAGGGAAGTGCCAGTCTTGGCTTTCCATCTCCTATAAATGTAGTTATTTTCCATGAAGGGTTATGTGCTGGAATTTTTTCCTGTATTCAAGACAGAAAGCAAGTGATTTCCTATCTTCAATAGAATTGAAACGTAACACAAATTTGGAGTTTTAATACTTCATACTTGCATGTCCTAAAGTAATAATAATTTAAAAAAATCAAACAACTATATTCCCTTATGTAGCCCTTTCAACAACCCTGTCTACAAAATTTTCTGCTGATTTTGGTGATAATGCCAAAACTACTCTCTGGAGACAGAAATTAATAATTCTGTACCTGAACTGCTGAATACCCAGACTAGAGTAATTTCAAAAAGAAGGACAATGTCAAGAGTATTTCTCCAGACCATTTACAGTCACTCTGCCTCCTGACTTTCGTGCTGCCAAATCGAAAGATTCGGTTCCAACATTTCCAGGGCTCTCAGACCAGGGCTGTCATGACATTCCCTCACTTCAGGCACGTTCTTCCTCTTTCATTTCACTGAATACATTAGAGGGTTTTTAAAGGACAGAGCAACGTTAATCCTAATAGCCTTAGGTCTGAGACTCCATGCTGTTGGCTGATAAAACCAGCCTGTCTCCTTCCACACCCAGAACATTTATTCACTTTACAGGCTTTATCTTCCCCAACATCCTCAGTGATTTATCCTTTTAATCTCTCCAAATCAGTTATAGCTACTATTCTTTTAACTATGGCTAAGTGTTGGAAAATTCTTTTTGAATTGATGCAGTTCTAGAAAGGTTTTTCCAGTCAGTTGTGTGATGTCTTGTTCTCAGGATTAAAAAATGACCTTGCCTGGAGCATGTTAGAAGATTAAACCACTGCTCTTGGTGCTCCAGGGAGCCAACAGTGGTGTCCAGCTCCTCGTTCAACAGTTCTGAGGAGAGTTCCTCAGTTCAACCCACAGGTCTGTGGAGCAATCCTTTCCTTGGCTAGGCTTGCATGGCAAGGGAGGAGGAACAGTGTACAAAGGAAAGTAACAGTGCTGCTCAGAGAACTCAGGTTTCAGCAGCAGGTGCCACTCACTGGGGTTCGTGAGGATGTTTTTGATGGCCTGGTCTCTGACTGACTGCCTTGACAAGAATCAGCCCAAGTCCCTGGAGAGTTGGGATTTTTTTGCTTGGGGTTCTGTCTTCCAGAGGCTTGTAGTCACATCTGAATATATTTTCTTAATTCATGGAAAATGTTGCTGATTTACAGGCACAAGTTCCTTTGGTGTAGCTTGTAGGTGTTCTGAAACTACTGGGAGGAGCCTGTAAATTGAAGAGAATTAAAAGGAGCTCTGACCAGAGCTGCATTTTGGCTTGGTCCCCTAGAACTTTTACAGACAGAGATGCTCATGTTCTGAACATCAGGGATGCCCAGAGATGAGCTTAGATATTTCTGTTTTATTCATCTGTGGTTGAACCTTCTATCCCTTAGGCAGAACTATATGATGAAACAACAAATTGTGCAAAAGCCAAGTGTACTTTCTTTCAGGAGTTGTATAGTCCATTTAGTCAGCTGTTTTTACTGCTTTTTTTGTGATTCAGGCTTCTCCCTGTGTTGTTATAAGAGATGGGTCTTACTTTAATTGCAGCAATACTTGAGTAGCAGTATTATTGTGATAATAAATGCATTTTCAGTACCTCTTCAGTTAATTTTACACAATCTGAAATTGTCATTTACATTTTAAAATCTGTCCTATATATCTTTGTAAAGGAAGCTACATAGTCTTAATCCAGCTCTGGTGACTCCACAAGGAGTGACAAGCTCTGCTTTATTAGTCGTGACTACAGGCATGGTTCTTTCTTATCATGACTTCTAACTGTCTGGTACAATGAAGATTTACAGAAATACATGATCTGCTAATCCTCTATGTTTAAAGGAAGAGTACAGGATTATGTGGTCATTCTCTTACTGTCATGACCAGGAATCATGGTGGGGGTTACGACAGTTGATATTTGGAACATCTTTGGGAACACTGGAAGCTGTTTTAATAGTACCTTAACTGTGAATTAAGATGTCATCACTCAGTGATCACTCCTGTCTTATGGCTATATTCCAGACTGTCTGGTCTGCCTGTAGATGAGAATGATCAGCTCTTCATTTTCATTAGGGCTGTGTGTTAGAAACTGTAATCTGAATTAGTAGGGAAATGGTAACAGAGTGGTTTGAGAACAGAGAATTTTAAAACTCTCTTGATATTCCAAAAGAAGCTCCCATGATGATATTTTTTCCCAAATGTTTTGTTGCTTTGGCTATACTGATTCAATTACTCCCTTTTTCCTCAGGTGCATTCTAAGACACTTGTGTAATGTGGGAAATAGACATTTTCCATATCTGCTGTTCTAAATCCTCATCACTAAATAAACATATAAGGCTTTCTGATAATTTAAGAAGAATCAAAGTAATGGCTGCCAAAACACAGCTTTCTGGAATCAGATTATGTTTTTTGGTTCAGTTTTGGGTTTTTTTTGGGTAACCTCAGTGCTTTGATGTCAGCTGTACAAGAACTGATAGCCTCACTTGAAACTGTGTTTCATCACAACCATTTCCTTCTGCCTGACATTCACATTGCAGATACCTTCTCAATTCTTAGTATTTCTTCTAGCAGTAGAACTGCAAACCACTCTGTGAGTAGGTATCAACTCGAAATTGTTGGACTTTGTACCTCTTGGCAAACCTTTGAAGCATAAAGTGGTTGGGAATGAAACATTCTGCTACCAAATGTTACTCATGTCTTTTTGGGTTCTTAATATGGCGAGTCCACAAGGACACAGAGGACTTGGGAACGTGCAGGGGGGGGTTGAAGGAAGAGAAGAAAAGCTCTAAAAGACTGAAAAATAGCTAAGTAGTCACAAGAGTTTCTTATACATCTCAGGGTGTATAGAGGTGAGGTTGAGGCTGTGATGTCTTCATTAGCATTGGTGATGAGGTGACACAGCTCAATCTCCCTTACAGAATCAGGAGAGTCCATAGGTGGGTGATCTGTGACCTGCAGAGGTTTATGGATCCATTCCCTTCAAGGGTGTTGCAGGTGTTACGTGTTGGGATCACTTTGTTCTTCACTTATGGCAGTGGTGATGACAGAGATGTGTTCCTCAGCTCACCCAATCTAAAAAGGGATCCATGACAAGCTGTGTGGCTTTTATTGCAGGCAGCAACTACACAGACTAATTTCCAGCATAGAAGGCTGCCTCAAATGGTATTACTGAACACTTTTTTGGAGTAGATAGAGAAGTGGACATCACTAGCGTGGTTTAATCTCAGACATGGCTGCTTCTTCTCACTTCAGAAAGCATAAAATTGAAATGAGTGCTCAGCCCCAATTTAGCTTCAGCCTTACATGAAAATCAGTAAAAAGTAGGGAAAAGTTGCTTAGGTGAGTGAAAAGTGGAGGAGTTTTGGTTTTTTGTTTTGCTGTGTTTGGTTTTGTTTTGTTGGTTTGTGTTTGGGTGTTTTTTTAATCATGTTAAAATGCAGCAAACTAGTTGCAGCAGTATTTTTGCGAAATACCAAGGCCAGTTGGAGTATGTGGAAGGGGAATTGATTTCCCAAAACAAAATTGTTTTTTGTTCAGATACACAAAATAATTGCCATTTATGTTTTGATTCATTGTTGGTTCCTAGATATTCACTCTGGAGTAGTTCTGATTTGCTCCTTTATAAATGTTAGAAGAGTGGGTAATTAAATGTTATTTTGTGACCTTTATGTGCCTTAAGGAAAAAGACTTGATTATCTTATCTCATGTCACTTTTTGTGCCTTCATAGCTATCTAACTAGAATAATAACCTGCAACTTGGTGCACTGGATCAGTGCCTGCTCTATTAAATGGAAGGCCTGGCTAAAGATGCACCGTGAAACCAAATTCTCAGAGTAGTGCTGTATCATGTATATGTTGTGTCCTTTTCCATACAGATCCCTTTTCACATTTTGTTCATTGTTGTGAATAATAACATGAAAATGCTTATATATCCAATGAACTCTTTCTGTCTCCTTCAGTACCAATTTTGAACTATAAGCTGTTTAGAAATTCATGTTTAATTACTGTAATTTTTAACAAGCTACTTGCTTCTTCAAAGTTGAATTCTAAAAATGCAAATTCTTCACCTACGCATTTTAGCAATGAATTGTGATAGATTTTTCTCTTAACAGACGAGCATGAGAAACACCTTTGTTTCTGTTGTATCAAGGATGCTTATTCTCAAATCCTCCTTGTTGCTTTTTTGGGAAATTGCTGTCAAAAATTAACTTCTTCTAATTGTAGCAACTCTAAATCACAGAAACTGAATGCATGTTTCCTATATATTGCCAAAACATGCCTCATGCATAACAAAGATAAGTCAGTGCAAAAAATACATAATGCATGTCTTTCCCATATAGAAGGTGACAGGCTTTCATTTCACTAAGACAATCTTGTCTTGAGTGAATTAGACATTTTTAATTATACACAATAGGCTTCAAATACTAACATCAATTTATTTGTAGGAAAGGCACGATTCTCATGTGTACAAAAGCCAGTTTACACACTTTGTTCTTTTCATCTATTTGTTTGCAAAAGGTGTATCAGATTGAGTTGAACTGTAACTTGGCATCTCCTCATGTGTACTTTTTCTGGGGTTATGCATATGTTTGCAGGTGATGTGAATCAGGTTGTGGATTTATGGAGCAAAGCAGTTGGAGCTGTGGACACCAAGTCCATGCTGTACATTTCTGTGGGTTCTTTCTTATCCCATGGACTGAGTGTCCACGGGCTGGAGTGCATTAGGTGTGGTACTGTGGGGAATCTTCTGGTTTGATTTCATCCATCTGGCTCTTGCAGCTCAGCGATGAGATCCTGCACACAGGCTGGGGGTCAGCTCCTAAAGCACACTGGTGACTTGAGAAGTTTGTATCCACGGAGTACATGCATAAAAGTCCCTGAGGGTACTAAAATCTTACATTGTGTGTTGCTGGTGAAATTTTTGAAACGGAAATGTGGCTTTTGTTTCTGTGTGTGAAAGAGCCTGTGACATCATCTGCTGGCAAGACGGAGTGTAGCCATTAGGATATTGGTGGAGCTTGCTGAGGGATTTGCTTTAAGCACAGTTTCCTACTAATTCATGTAAGTGTTGGCCTTTTCCAGTGATATCACCTCTACTTCTCACCTTCTGTGTCACCTCAGCTTCAGCGTCAAGTATTCTCCAGCACATGGTCAGAACAGGTGATTGTAGGGTTAATACCATCAGAAGACAAACATCAAAATAGTCATGGAGCTATGGCTATAATATATAAGGAGTCAGATATGACAGATCCTCAGCTAATTTATGCTAATGTCTATGCATTACCCATAGCAAAGCTACGAGGATTTATTTCAGCTGGAGACTTGGCCCACACATCCAAGCTGTTCTTGAATAATGTGGCACTAATAACCAGAGTTCATAAAACTATTTTCACATGCATGAGATAGACTTTTAACTCAAATGCTTGTGAAAAGTGTGCTGCCAGTGCACTGTTCTGCACAACTGGTGCTGATTCCTGTGAGCACCACCGGTGAGCCAGGCAGTGCCCACCTCTGCCCTGACTGTACATGCACAGAGCTGGAGGTGTGAAACTGGGGCCCAGATCTCCTTACAGGCTCTGTGGTTGGGAGATGGATGTACATTAGCTGTGGTTTAAGCTCTGCTTTTTCACTAATGTGAGGTCAGACACTTGCTCAAAATGACTTTCAGAAGCTTCTTCCCATATGTGATGACTAAGGCTTGATGGTAGATCTGCTTACAGAGTTCTTTAATTTAGTCTACAGGTATTTCTGTAATTTTTTAAAAAATAATCTATGAGGATGGGGACATGATCAAGTTAATCTATTACTTCTGCTACTTGCTAGAAAAATTATATCCTATTAATGAGTACAGAATTTGTGCAAGCCTCTCCTAAAACAAGTCCTGTATGTGTCAAGGCTTTAATAATTCAAAGATTTGCCCAACCAGCTCTGCTGAGCAGTTTTAGGTTTATCAGTGGTGACTTTGTTAGTGAGGGATGTGGTTAAAATTTATCTCTGAGGGTGAAAGAGAAAGCTGGGCCAGATTTTCTGTTTGTCAAAGAAAATTATATTTCTTAGAGTACAGCATAGGAGAGCCTGGTCTTTAAAGTTCACACCTCCAATTATTCCAAGATGGAACACTGATACAGGGATTAACATAGCATTTAGACTTGAAGTGTTTGCAACACGGGCAATTTCTGTCAAAATGCAGATTTAAACCTCAGTAAATCTCTCATCTCACTTCTGTGATGTAATCAAGACTTCAATTTTCAAATTTTTGACATCTTAGTTATAGAAGTGCTTATTTTTTTTCCTAGTCATGAAATCCTGAAGGTTGTGGCTTTGTAGGTTTCTTTTCCAGATTTTCACATTCTTCCTCTTTCTTCTCATTAATGATTAGAAGCTTGATCACATTTTTCTTAATACATTCTCTTAATTGAAATAAATCTTAAGTAATTAACTGAATAGAGATGTTGGCTTGGCCCAGGAGTTTGGCAAACAATCCCCATTACCAGGACTTCTTTACACTTATAGCAATTGAAAAAAAAAAAAAGTTTTGTANGTTTCTTTTCCAGATTTTCACATTCTTCCTCTTTCTTCTCATTAATGATTAGAAGCTTGATCACATTTTTCTTAATACATTCTCTTAATTGAAATAAATCTTAAGTAATTAACTGAATAGAGATGTTGGCTTGGCCCAGGAGTTTGGCAAACAATCCCCATTACCAGGACTTCTTTACACTTATAGCAATTGAAAAAAAAAAAAAGTTTTGTAACTTGTTGTTAAATGAAACCATGTAAAGTGATTCTGCACCTGAGAGCACTGTGTCATGGCACATCAAAAGTAAAAAAGGACTGATTTAAGTACCCTTTTGTGGGTAATTTGCAGATACTTCAATGTATTCTCTTTTTTTTCCCTTCAGAATTAGGGGTGTTCAATAAAATTAACAGAAGACACAATTAACTTTTTTTTTTTCATATTCAGTCTTTAAATTATTGCAGGTAATCATGACAGGAATGTCTGACTGAGAGGTATTCAGAGTATGTACCCTCTCCTTGATCTTCTCCAGTCACTTCCTTTTGCTGCAGTATGAGTACATTAGAGTATAGAAAAATCTATGACCTGTAGCTTTCAAGTCTTATATTTTGTTCTAGGAAAATATATCTAAGGCTAAAATTTCTTTGCCAGTATTTCTTAAATTGTTTTTCTTTCTGTTTGACACGGTTTCCCAGGGACTTACTTGGGTCTTGAGGTAGAATAGATTCAGATTAAGGTTGGATTTGTTCTAATAAAATGTGCAGAAACATAATTTGTGACAGTTTCTGTCTTAAAGATTTATCAGCCCCATTAACTGCTTATGCTCACTGACACAACCATCTCAAGCAGTTAGAGACAAGGGGCTGCTTGTGAGCTTGGAAGGACTCTGGGTTACTACATTTGCCTTCCCTTATCATCATCCAACCTCCCTGTGCTTAAAGGTTGTTTTGAGCACAGAATAAGCTGAAATGCCTGAGAGTCCAGCCTCAGCAATGGCTTTAATCTAATCCACTGCCATGGATCTGGGATCTGTCTTACCATACAGCAGTCTATAACATTCCTGCCTATCTTTCAACAGCTTGGTATGGGAGGATATAAATTTTGGTGCTGCTACTACTGAAACATAAGAAATCCTTTAAAATCCTGTGTCCATATTCCTTTTTCTAGCTACTGCTTTTCTAGGGAGATGCTTGTGCCCTTGATATATGTCCTTTCTCTCTCTTTTCTCCTTTCTCTCTCTCTCGCTTCTTCTTTCTCTTCTCCGCTCTCTTTTCTCCTTCATGTCTCTTTTGTCTCTTTCTCTGTGATACACATGGAAGATGCTTAAAGGGCATCTGTTACTTTGCTTGTGACATACACAAAAGAACTGCATGGCAGCTTGCCTGAAACAAGAAGAAAATAGGAATGTAAAGAAAATTTGAGATGGAGGATTGAGAGAGAGGAGTGTATATTTGTACTAGTAATGATAATATCATCCAGAAGGAGGAAAAAAAGTGGTTTATGAGTGTCAGTAGTTCTAAAAAAGTGGGATCCTCTGGTCCCAGTCCCAACCTGCTGACTACAGAAGTTTGCTTCAGATAAAAACTTCCTTTTTAAGGCCACCATTGCCACATCTGTAAGGACGCCTCAGAAGTTTTGCACTNGTGTTTGCAACACGGGCAATTTCTGTCAAAATGCAGATTTAAACCTCGGTAAATCTCTCATCTCACTTCTGTGATGTAATCAAGACTTCAATTTTCAAATTTTTGACATCTTAGTTATAGAAGTGCTTATTTTTTTTCCTAGTCATGAAATCCTGAGGGTTGTGGCTTTGTAGGTTTCTTTTCCAGATTTTCACATTCTTCCTCTTTCTTCTCATTAATGACTAGAAGCTTGATCACATTTTTCTTAATACATTCTCTTAATTGAAATAAATCTTAAGTAATTAACTGAATAGAGATGTTGGCTTGGCCCAGGAGTTTGGCAAACAATCCCCATTACCAGGACTTCTTTACACTTATAGCAATAAAAAAAAAAAAAAAGTTTTGTAACTTGTTGTTAAATGAAACCATGTAAAGTGATTCTGCACCTGAGAGCACTGTGTCATGGCACATCAAAAGTAAAAAAGGACTGATTTAAGTACCCTTTTGTGGGTAATTTGCAGATACTTCACTGTATTCTCTTTTTTTTTTCCCTTCAGAATTTGGGGTGTTCAATAAAATTAACAGAAGACACAATTAACTTTTTTTTTCATATTCAGTCTTTAAATTGCAGGTAATCATAACAGGAATGTCTCAGAGTATGTACCCTCTCCTTGATCTTCTCCAGTCACTTCCTTTTGCTGCAGTATGAGTACATTAGAGTATAGAAAAATCTATGACCTGTAGCTTTCAAGTCTTATATTTTGTTCTAGGAAAATATATCTAAGGTTAAAATTTCTTTGCCAGTATTTCTTAAATTGTTTTTCTTTCTGTTTGACACGGTTTCCCAGGGACTTACTTGGGTCTTGAGGTAGAATAGATTCAGATTAAGGTTGGATTTGTTCTAATAAAATGTGCAGAAACATAATTTGTGACAGTTTCTGTCTTAAAGATTTATCAGCCCCATTAACTGCTTATGCTCACTGACACAACCATCTCAAGCAGTTAGAGACAAGGGGCTGCTTGTGAGCTTGGAAGGACTCTGGGTTACTACATTTGCCTTCCCTTATCATCATCCAACCTCCCTGTGCTTAAAGGTTGTTTTGAGCACAGAATAAGCTGAAATGCCTGAGAGTCCAGCCTCAGCAATGGCTTTAATCTAATCCACTGCCATGGATCTGGGATCTGTCTTACCATACAGCAGTCTATAACATTCCTGCCTATCTTTCAACAGCTTGGTATGGGAGGATATAAATTTTGGTGCTGCTACTACTGAAACATAAGAAATCCTTTAAAATCCTGTGTCCATATTCCTTTTTCTAGCTACTGCTTTTCTAGGGAGATGCTTGTGCCCTTGATATATGTCCTTTCTCTCTCTTTTCTCCTTTCTCTCTCTCTCGCTTCTTCTTTCTCTTCTCCGCTCTCTTTTCTCCTTCATGTCTCTTTTGTCTCTTTCTCTGTGATACACATGGAAGATGCTTAAAGGGCATCTGTTACTTTGCTTGTGACATACACAAAAGAACTGCATGGCAGCTTGCCTGAAACAAGAAGAAAATAGGAATGTAAAGAAAATTTGAGATGGAGGATTGAGAGAGAGGAGTGTATATTTGTACTAGTAATGATAATATCATCCAGAAGGAGGAAAAAAAGTGGTTTATGAGTGTCAGTAGTTCTAAAAAAGTGGGATCCTCTGGTCCTAGTCGCAACCTGCTGACTACAGAAGTTTGCTTCAGATAAAAACTTCCTTTTTAAGGCCACCATTGCCACATCTGTAAGGACGCCTCAGAAGTTTTGCACTGTAAGGTCTTATTTCATTCTGAAATCTGCTGACATGCATAGGAAAAACTGCACCAGCATCAATGGGTTTTGAATGAGACTCTTACAGCATCAGTCTCTAAAAATGTGACAAGATGTACCAAGGGACTCTCTAGTGTGTTTTATTCTCTTATCCGTGACTTTATATCATGAAAAAGAATGTTTTTTCACTGGACTGCAAGATGGGTTTGTTTCTGAGAGGTTAGTTCTATAATTGCATATTTTATCTGAAAATATTTGCAAATGGGAATCATCTAACTCCTGAAGATGCTTCCTGTGTACCCTACAGAAAATCAATGATGAGAAATTAAAGGAGCCAGTGAGATTACCTATGATCTTCTGTATAAAACTGTGTTGATGCTTGTGTCTGATGCCAGAGGAACAGGCCCACAGAAACAGTATTTTGAGATTAGCCACCTGCATTACAAAGGCTTGACATTTAACACAGATCATAACTTCAAATTTTTTCACAATTAGATGGCATCATTCCTCGTTCATCAGCACTCTTTTAATGCAGTTGACAATAGCCAGGCATGTAATTAATTTACACTTAAATTTTAATTGTCACTTGCATTTTATTTGGTCCTCCTAATAACCAAGTCGTGTCATTTTACCATGCAAAAAATAAGCTTTGATGAGGATAGAAGACTGCAATTATGGGAATGCATATGGATAGAAATGTACTGCTGGTGGTCTCACTGTATGGTCTGTTGGAGTCAATCTCAAAAGTCCAATTAGATCAAGCTTATGTGAGTTTCCAGCCACACTTCTACTGACTGACAAACAAGCCACACCCTCTCAATCAGACTGCAAGTCAATGCAATTGTGAGTTTTCATGGACTGTGTTCCTAAATTAAATAAATAAATATTTAGCAAGCTGGGCTCAAATGAACCAAATGACAGCATTTGAAATCGCCATTTTAATTTCACCCATTTTCCTGACTGAATTTTTGCACTGTGCCTTGTTGATACTTTCTGCTTGTGATTAGATTTTTAGTGAGTGATGGATGCACCAAGTAGATGTGTGAAGTGTAGAAGTGTGTTCTGGGGTGTTAACTGACATTAAATCTGCTTTGAACACGTAAACATAAAATTTATTTTTGTTTTTAATTAAAATATTGTTAACAAGTAGTACAATAATATATCCTATAATATATACTATAATATTACAAAAGGGAAAATATTTTAATGTCAATAGTTTTAATTTTAATATTAGTAAAAACTTTCATGAGCAGCACAGGCAACGTATCTGAGTATCTCTAAAGAGAGATGATGAAAAATGTTTAGCAAAAAGAATTTCAGAACCTTGAATTTTGTCTCTCAGCATCCATTTTACAAGAAAAAAAAATAGAAATTGCTGCAGGGTCTCCACCAAGATGGGAGTCCTACGTAGGGATGTTTCATATGGACAAAAAGTTGGTATTAAAGTGAGTCTTTCCTGTATGTTTAAACTTGTCATGCCAAATATTAGAAATTAAACAGAATTTTATGGGGAGTTTTCAGTCTGAAACTCTCAGGCTATCTTTTGCTTTTTCAGTGAAGGAAATGAAACTTGTGTTGTTTTTGTGAAATATGCACACTGAATTCCTCAAATAAATTTTCACTGCCTCCCCACAAGTCTAAGTGATAAAGGAAATTAAAATATATTTCAGTATAGATTTTTATTTTTCTTTGGTTTATGAATCATTCAAGTTAAGGTAAAATCTTCAGTTAAGGATAAGTACAAGGCTCCCATATCTTTTTTCAGTGGTATATCACATTAATATTCTTTTATGTGTGGAGGGGGAAAAAAAAGCTTTTCCAGTTCATAATTTAGTTCCTTTTCCTTTTTTTTTTCCTTTTCCTGTTCTTTGTGGGTCATGGGAATAGTAGATTTCAAAATTACTTGTCTATCACTTTCTGTTCATCTCGGTTACTGTGTTTGTTCAATCCTTTGGTAGCCTTTGTATACTCTTGAAATACTTCCTTTTCCATATAATTCTCTACATTTATTTCCATCTTATTCTTTATCTAGCCCAAAGCATCCATCCTACTGCACCCCTTCTCTCTGCTTGACTGTGCCTTGCCATTGTACCAGTAGTGGTCTGTATCTGACATTTTCAGATTGCAGTTTATCCTTCCTTTTAGAGATAGCTGCTTGGCAGAGACTACAAAGAGCTCCCCAGGTGTTCTAGGTTCACTGTGGAAAATGGTTTCACACGGTTGTTGTAGGTTCCCATGATGTTGAAACAGTTGAGTGAATGAATAGGAGACCGAATCTTTCATGGCTGATGTAGCTTTCAGAGCTGCTCTTGCTGCTCTGTCCCTCGATACCTGGTAATGTGAGATCACTTGCTCATTGAGTTCCGGGTGATTTATTGTTTTAGACACACCATCCTGCTTCCTTCTGCAAGGCTTTTGAGTAGAAACTTGGCCTTAACCCATGTTAGGCCCACGATGGGAACGGTTTTAGTGCATGACCACTGTTTTAGGACTGGACAAGCATTCCCAGTGTAATATGTAGATACTACAGCCTTCTGTAAACCATCCCATCAGGTCTGGTTTATGTGCAAACCACATAAAAAAAATCTCTACTTTTGCAAATGGTTCCAATTTTTGTGCGAGTGATCAAAGGGTTGCAGCACAACAGGATCACTTATTCCAGAGATGTGTCTGGATCAAAGGTTAACATTTTTTGCATGGAATATTCGTTTTTAGCTTTGATTGAAGACTGTACCATTCAGCTGAGAGCAGTGGTCAGGGTTATGTTATCGTTTTAGAAATGAGCAAGCAGAGAATGGCTTAGCAAGGCCAAGTGGAAATGGGGGTGAAACTAAACCGGACAGAAAGGAAGCTGGTTCAAAGGGATGATGCAGTAAATGTGATGTCAAACACACAGAAATGTTGATAATTGGAAGAAGGGAAGAGTGTCTCTGTCCAGACACACAATCCACAAGGCCAGGACTTTGCACAACCCGGCGCGTAGCTCAGGCAGAGCTGTGGGGGCTGTGCTCGTGTCCCACCCGGGCAGGGGCCTGACCCTCCATCGGCCCTGCTCTGGGAGCCCACTGAGGTGACCAAGCTCTGGCTGGAGCGGGCAGGCAGCTTCCCTGGGCAGCTGGAGCAGTGGCCACTGCCTGCCTGGCCGTGTGGCAGCCCCTGCTGAGCACCATTCCCCTGTAGCCTTTGGGGGCTCTCTGTCTCACTACTGGAAGGCCTTTTGGCCTCACTGGGTGGAGCTCAGAGATCTTTGCCCAAGTGCTCGCTTGGTGGATCTAGGGTTCTTTGAGGGATCTAGGGTTCCTCCCTTACATCTCCAGTGACTTGTCTGAATAAATGGTTTGAATGTTGAGATTAAAATACAAATTGTGGCAGTTTAGTGAACTGAACCACACCACTTAATTTCCTTTTTTTATCCGCTTGCAGTGTTTAGCCCTGGAGAGCACATTGCTACACCATGCAGAGTTATTAGCTTACACTGCACTAATTTCTAGTTTGACTTCATAGGGTTTTTTTGGCCTTAGATGGTATCCTTATGTGCTACAGAAAAAGCAGTCTCTGCTTCTTTTCTCAAGCATGTCCTGATGTTGTTGCTGGGCAATCATTAACTTAAATTTCATTTGCAAATAAATAAATAAATAAATAAAACTTCTCATTAATAAGAAATTGATATGCGTGCAAGTCTGTTCTTTTAAACCCTCATAACTCAGCCAAATAAAAACAGATTTTCACCGGACTACCGAAAGGCACATGTCCAACCTAGAAAGTGCATTTAATAACTTCCCCCCTGCCTTTTTTTTTTTTTTTTCACATTGACATTAATCTCCTGTGCACATTTGGAATTTGGAATGGAGTCATTTTCTAGCTGCAGTGCTTCCAATTTTAAATATTCTGTTTCCTTTCAGTTTTTCCAAGCAATTCAAAGATTAGTAACACTGTAAAACATCTAAAAGCATGCTGGAAGTTTCCTGCTGCTTCAAGTGTTGTGTTATGTTATCTTTGGAATAATTTTAAGGTCCCACTGGTGTAGTATAACAAGTTATTATGTCATGGAGCTTATTAGTATGCCTATGGGAAACATTAATTCACACTGACATCATACTACGTTTTTCAATAAATCAGGGGATTTTTTTTTTTAAGAAATAGTGTTGTTTTTTTTAATGAAAAAAGAGTGATCAGATTATTTTTCATCTGTGTTGGGACATGAACTGAATGGCTTGGAGGATGTGCGTCATTATCTCAGCAATGACCTCTGCATTGTTGCAGGGAATGGAAAGAGCAGGGTTTTGGGTGGTTTTAAATCTTTATTTTTCTAGCATATAGATGTTATTATAAAAGACTTTCTACTCTGCGATTAGCACAGCAGGCTTAAATTGCCTGGGCTCTGGTCATTATTATTTCTGTAATCCCAAAAGTTTAAGATATTATTCAGGATCTTAAAAATGACAAAGTAGGCTTAAATTTGGTAAGGATCTAATGTGTGATGCATTTCTTTTGGAGCTGAAAAGTCTGTTTTTGTTGACACAGAGAGCTGAAAAATGACCACAGACCACAAAGGTCCCGAAGCGTTGCCAGGGAAAATGTATAAAAAGGGAAATGCCCTTACTGTGCTGTCTGTATGCAATTGATTTTATTCCCATTTCCCAGATATACTGTTACTTAGAAAAACAAAAACAAACTATTTAAGCTGTTGATTTTACCCATGGATCATGAATTAAACTAAGACTTGAATATAACTTCTATAGGATAGCTACATTATTATTATTCTATTTAGGCATCTGCATTTTACAGGCATTAATTGACTACCCAGATACATAACTGCAATTGCAGTTGTGTAGTTGGAGAGCTTTTCTGAGGAGTACCACACGGGTTTCTGCAGCTGCAGAATGACCAGAGCTCACTCCCCCGTGGGCTCAGTTTGCCTGTGAGAATACAGACAGTGTTGCTATTGCCAGTGCATCACAGGGGAGGGGGAATGCTGGAAATTTGGGCCTCCACACCAGGAGTATTTCAGATGGAATAAATTCATTGTAGAGCAATTTGTGTGGGGGATATAATTCTCAGTAAAAGCTGCTCGCCACAGTCAGATCTTGAAAGCTCTCAGTGTTTTTAAATATAAGGCCAGTTGGGACAAGTGTGAGCAGATTCCATGAATAATGCTGATCAGGTTTTTGGCCTATCAGCCTTTCAATGTGGCAGGGCCAGGGGTGTTCCTTCAGATTAAGCACCACACTAGAGGGGTTAAAAGGCTCCAGTTTGGGTTTCAGGGCTCTTGGACCAGGCGGCTGGATGTGTGGCTGGTGAGATGATGTCTGTTTGCAGTCAACAGGATAGACACGCTTAGAAATTTAGCTAATAGTGTGGAAATTAAATTAAAGTAATGAAGTTAGACAAGCAAGATATACCCATGATATTAACTTTTTCTGAAACAAGTCACCTTGTGATAGTAAGACTAACATCACACTCATGTGACAAAGCAAAATCTGAGTGAGTGTGTAAAGGCACTCACACAAAACTGCTGGATGAAAATTCAGTAGGAAGCTGTAATCTTGAGATTTTGGCAGCAGGTGTTTAAAGCAAAACACAAAGTTCTGAAACTGTTATGAACTGAACTGTTATTGCTCTTCCAAGAGAGCAATGTTGCCTACACTGAGTTTTTCTCCTCTTGATGATGAACGTAGCAATATGTTCCTTGCCTAGGATGACCAAATGTGTTTACTTCCAGTTCTATTCCAAATAATTAGCAGTGATTAAAATTCAGACATTTTAAGGCATGTAGTGTGATCCTGATCCCTTCCTCTGCTCTGTGAACTATTCTGGCTCATGGATATTCTATAATTAATTCTCCTATCTGGAAGAGGGGGTTTGCACAAAACCATTTTCTGTAGTCTTTACTGGCTAAACCTAGGGGAAAAAAAGCAGTGCTGCATGTCTCTACCAAATTACATCAGCTACAGTTACTTTTTTTAAATAGTTATTTCCAAATAATTTTTCTATGACTCCTTGTTCTGCCCTCCAAAAAATAAGTGGTTAATTTTTTTCCTAATATGATGCCTTTTGATCATTTTCGCATGGATGTGGCAATTTCTGGTATCAAAGTTAAGAAAGGCTTAATGAATTAAATAAATCATTAAAAAATGCAGACATTAGCTATAAAAGTGACAAGCATATTATCTTAGTGTAGTTTCTGAGTCATTGGGAGCAGAAAGGCAGTGATTTATATTCTGGGCTTAATTGCTGGTCTTGTCCATAAATGCTCGGGGTGCCAAAGTCGCACTGCCTCTCCCTGGCAGCAGCCCCAGAGCCATCCCAGCTGCAGGAGCAGGGTGGTGCTCACAGAAACAAAGTGTGGGAAATCACCTTTACAGCCCTGCCCTGGCCCAGGGTCTGGGGAGGAGGCACCCAAAGGGTCTCCTTCCCATCACCTGAAGAAAGGCATTTCATCACCAGATCATGGTGAGCAGGTTCTCCTGTTTTCCTTCTGTATGTTTTCATGGAAGACTTACAGTCTTCTGCTGGAATTCTCTTTGTTTTCTTTGGGTGAAGCAGACTCCAAAACCTCACTCCTCTAATTGTGAGAGTGCTCAGATGCTGGGGGACACTGAATGGCCAAATGCTGTGTCAAGGAGAAGGAAAAATTATAAATGTTAAGTTATGAATGTAGTGTTTGTGGAAGTGTCTACTTCGGGAACAGTAGTAGAAGATAAACAGCCAGCACTAAAATACTAAAGAAAGATGATGAATATACATATATCTGACAGGAGATCCATGAAAGTACAAAGCAGCTCAATTTTACGAAAATATAAAGATGCATTTCTTCTTTTACTAACCTAGATCACAAGAATGATCATGCATTATATTAAGCAATTTATACCAAAATTTGCCAGTCAGTTTGGAAGTAAGTTTAAACACAAGTCAGCATCAAGCTATGATGCCTTTTAATGTATGTCAGCCTTACTTTATACTGAAAAATTAACTGGCTATATAATGATTTTCATATTTTAAAAGCAATTGCAACACTGCACATGAATAAAATGCATAAAATATAGTTTTACCGAGTTTCTCTTGTAAACAACAATGCAAAGAAAAAAACAAGGTGAATGATACACAGGAATGTTATTTCTTTCTAGAAAAAAAGGTAGCATGGAATATCACACTTCTGATTTGTATCCATTGTTTCTGACAAATATTAGAAGCCCAGAGAAACAATGGTCAAAATAAATGGCCCTAAGTATGGCACACTAAATCTGCACACACAGGTCATAGTGTTCTTTTTTCCCAGGGATATATCTGTATGTGGCAAAGAAGTAAAGACCAAACCCCATAAAATACATCATTTATATGCCACTGTGTTATAGAACAGCATGGACATCCTTAACGAGAACTGCTGCTAAAAGAATATTTCCATGAGTTTGTTTCCAGGCACGCTGTGGCAAAAAAGGAGCTGTCGCCTGGGAATTAAATAGTAATAAAAATGTTGGGGGTGGGCAGCAGAGGTTAAGAACAAAAAAAGAACAAACATGGTACTTGAATTTTTCCCTTCTACCAGTTCATCATCCTTTGCAACAGATTGAGGTACAGAATTTGCAAAACATACATGGAGAGCTTTTTACTGCTTATTTTTTTTAATCTCTGAAGTCCAACGGTGATGATGAAGGTAGCTGTGACATTTGCAATTTTCCATGCACCAGCCCATTCCATTTTCTTCCCTGGTGCCACTTACATGGTACAGTAAGCCTCCAGCATTGACAATAATTATAGCCTGAATAAAATGAAGAAGGTAATATGAACAAAGCTCTGCTGTAATTGCCTTTTCATTATTTGCTAACAGTTAGTTATTCAGTCACAGGGAAAAAATTACACAGTAATTGGTTGACAATAGGAAGCTAAAGCTAAATTCCAGAACTATGATATTTTTGCGTGTTGGTCTTTTAGACCTTTTATTCATATTTTGATTAAACAGCTAGAGCATTAAAGTGAAATATAAATGTAGCCTTGGTTCAGATTCCATAACATTAGTTTCCACCCCACACAATTTTCGTTCAGTTTTGAATTTTAAGCTATCACATATGGCAGCCCTGTAAATATTGTAGCCTATTGACTTTGAAATACAGATTTGCAACTCTCATTCATTTAGTTTAACAGCAGCAAAGAATCCCTTTCACCTTAATGCTTCAAAAAAGTGTCCAGCGTGACTATGTGCAAACAATTTAATAGTGCAGTTCTGCCTTATTTGAGATACTGAGGTGGTGGAATGCCAGTCTGAATGGATGTTTTATTTCTGAGGGGTTTTAAACAACAAAAAATCTTTAGCAACCCATGTGATTTTGCAGACGTGGGTGTACAAAGCAGTGTGATCAGTCCCTACATGGTGAGCTGAGCAGGGGCATCTCTCAAGGACATATATAGGATTTGTGACCCCACAATGTGAAACTATTGCTGATGAGTCTCACAGATCCACAGGAAAATTTGCTTCTGATACTTGTTTTTCTAGCCTTTATCTCTTATTTTCTTTCTTCTTGGGTTTTATGTGAACCTCAAGTTGACGCTGAAACTTCTTCACATATTCTTTAACTAGTTTAAAATATGGGGTTTTAATCTCTGCTTTTGCCCCAGCTTGGCAAAGGACCACCGAGTATGTTCTACTGAAGCTGGTTCACCTGCCTAAAATTCAGCATTTGTTTAAATTTCACACTTATTTAATGCCATCGAGTATTCACCAGAAATTCAGGTGTTAGACATGATGATGAAAATGACAGGTCAAGTTCAGTAGTACTACCTGGGTTGGTGCAAGACATGCAAGGCTGTAACTTAGCAAGAAGTTTTAATTCCTATTTTTTTCTCCTGTACTTGTGTTGTCACTTGCAATGAATTTCTACATGTAAATGTGTCGATGGGCTTTAAAAGACTTTTTTTGCCTTATATCTGGTGAAGTCTTTAAAAGGGACCAGAAAATAAGGGCGGGACTGATAACTGAACTCAGTATATTTACTTTTTAATTAGAACAATGTTTTCCTATAAAGTGTAATTATTAGTGTTTCAGCATGCAAATTTTTGTAAGTCTCAGGTCAAAACTACAGTGGACTAAGTAAGACCTTCATCTGGGTCAGAAACTAGAGGAATTGTTGTACCTTGTATTCTGGGAAAATAAAGGTCCTGCACCTTTATAAATGCTCAAACTCCAGAAAACCAATTGCTGGAGGAAGAAAAAAATCCTGCAGAAGATGAAATCAAACAAAATGTGAGTTAAATCACGTTTTCAATGGAGTCTCTGAAGAGTTTCCCTCTTACCAGAGTTAGCTGCCTCTCTCCAGGCCCGGGAGGATGGGCTGTGAGAGCCTGGCCCAGGGCGGTGCCCACGGGATGGGCTCTGCTGTCGCCTCCTGTCCGCTCGGCCCGACCTAAAACCAGCAACGAGCTCTCCTTCCTGGGCACTTCATGAATATAATCTGCAAGGCAAAAGCCATGCCTTGCTGTTCTGGGCCTGATCCAAATGGCAGTGGTATCAATGGAAATCTTCCTACTGGGTTGAGCAAACTCTGGACGGGGCCTTCCAAAGAGAAGAGCCGAAGGAAGTGCCGGTGATGAACAAGCACACCCCATCAGCCCTGTTCTGATGTATATTTCATACTTTGCCCTTACTTTTATTTTGAGTCCTAGATCTTTATTATAATCAGTCAGAGTCCTGGCTTTCAAGTTGTGAATGGGCATCATAATTATCTAATGCAACTACTCCAGAAATCAGATTAGTAATTAGCTGAACCAAACTGATTGGTGTGACTTCCTGAATGCATCTCTTTAATGTTGAACATTTGCTTTGTGCTTGAAGGATTTGTTTGTGTGTTTCTTGTATGTGATGAGAGCTTTTCTGTAATTAGCTCCTGGGGGACAGCATATTCTAACAGTTAAAGAATAATTGCAGCCCTATGAAATGTGAAATGGCTTGGGCTGGCTTTTGTTGCAGCTTAATTGTATGCAACAAGTACAGGAGGCTTTTCATTTCACATCATGATAGTAAAGATGTAGCTTTCATAAATAAAGAAAGGAATTTTGTACAGTGGTAAATAGTCTCTAATGTGTTAATTTTGCAGAAAAAACAAAACAAACAAAGCACATTTGAGAATTCTCAGTGTTATTGAAGTAGATGTTCATCATTGTTTCATTAGCTTGTAGTTTCAATGTATGACTTTAATGAAAAGGAAAAAGGAAGAGAAAAACAAGTGTGGCAATAAAAGAAATGACTTGGTGGTCAGTCTGCAGCAGCTCATTTTCCTTTGAAATAAAATTTTAAATGCTTTTTCTTCTAAAATTTTGTAGGAAGAGAAATTGAGTTTTTTGGACAGCAGTTACAGCAGTCTTCTGGTAAAACTGCTTTAATGGAAAAAGAGACCTAGTATTTAACATATTTTTATTGGGAAAAAAGGGTGAGAAAAAGTATATTTTTTTTTCCTCTGTTTGTACATGGGCATGTTCTTTCCTTGCCTGTAGGATATTGCTGTTGACTATTCCTAATAATTGCAGCTGTCCCTCTTACCTTGCTGTCTGCTCACAGTCACCAGTGCCACTTGCCTTATTGCTCAGTGTCCATCAGAGAACCGATTTGGGGGTACCACACTGTGTGTAGCAGGGAGCCCTTGTGTGCTTGCCCTTGCACGTAGCCTGAGTTTGCTGGCTGTTAATGTGTCTTTTGCCTAATGCCTACAGATAGGATTGCTGGATGCTATTCACAGGAGGGCATTTGGAATGCAGAAGGTTTTCCATCCGGTACCCAATTTACTAGCCTGATGCATCCATCCTTGCCATCCTGCACATCAGAATGATGAGTACTAATTCAATATTTATTGATACCTAATTGATATTGTTCAATTACCAGCACTTTGCTCTGTGATTGTAAGATGAATTTTCCCTAGATTAATCATCCTATAATGAAAAAGACAAAATTGTATAAATTTGAGTTTAGGTTAATTATCAAAGCTCTTGAACCATCCTTGCCATAGACAGCGTTGCTGCAGCAGATCTATTATGCCTGCCCATTCCTGTGGCTACTGGCATGTAGCATTTATTTATTTTTTCAGTATAGATGACAGCGATGCTGGAGTCTCATTGTCATCTAGATCTGATAACTGCGAGTCATTTTGATATGGTTCTGGGGTAATCTACAGTGTCAGACTCTCAATGTCATCTTGTCACTACCACTTCTTTCCATAGCATTGCCATAGGCAATAGCTCTGCTGCTGCATTTCCTTCAGGGGTTTCCCTGCAAGGCTGTGGATCATGTGAGGAGTCACCACAGGAGCTGTGCGTCTCCGGTAATGGGAGGAGAGCAGAGCTGTGTCCCCCACAGTGCCCCTGCAATCAGCTCCCTGGCTGGGCCTGGTCGTGGCTGAGCTTCACTGCAATGCTTGGTGGGAGACAGGTCCGTGGGATGCTGCTGGTTTTCCTTTGGCAGCATCTCAGGAATTTGATGTGCAAGTCCTCAGCTGCTGCATTCCTCTCAGCGGGGAAAGGGAGGGTGTCCTGTTCCCGCTCCGCCTGCGCTTCCCTTGGGTGTTGAAGCAATTCCGATAAGAAACAAAGCATTTATTTGTCCAACCTTGTGTTTTTACACTGCTCCCCGCAACACAACAAGACCTCAATATAGCTGTTGAATGGCTGTCACTTTTGCCATGGAAAGTTCTTTGACAGAGGAAGTGAGAGCAGTGGGTGACCTAGTAATGAGATTGAAATTCTGCCTGTGCTAAAGGCTTGTAGGAAATGGCAGTGAAAAACTCTCTGAATATGTGCTTGCTCTGCACTGTGACCTTGTGTACTGCTACCTTATGTACTTTGTATTCTTCTGTGCAACAGCTGGCCAAAATGGGTTTGAACAGTGCAGCTTTTGTCTGTATCTGACAAGTAGGAATGGCTCAGAAGACAGGTTAATTCAATGAAGAAGTTATTTTTGTTTAGCCAGTCATGTTACAAAAATAACTTCTTGCTGATAACGTTAACTTAGTCTTATGTGGAAATTCTACTTCTATTTGAAAACATTATCAAAATTATTCTTAAATAATTATAGGCAGAAGCCTAGTGTTTGACAAACAGAAATGTTTAACTTCTTGAAAACTTTTTGTACAAATTCTGGAGAAGGTTGCTTTGAAAGTGGTTGAAAATGGTCTCGTGGTGTTAGGTTTCAGATTGTGTTTACGATGCTAAACGTAAATGGGAGTGATGATTGTTTTAAAATACCTCTTTTAGTTATGTTCTTCCTGCTTGCTTCTCATCCTGAAAGATAAGAATATTCACTCTTTCTCTCAAAGGACTAGGAGGAAAACACTCCCAAGACAAGTTAAATGTCTGGAGTGCATTGGGCCTATAGGTGAAATTAATTTTTATTAAATATAGACTGCTATAATTTCCAGTGAATGGTCATCTTGGCCAGTAGAACCAGGTTTGTCTTGATTTTCTTGTGGAAACTTGACCCAAGACTGTACCTTAATTCTTTAAAAAATACAATTCTGCTTATAAATGACCCTGATAATGTGATAGGTGACTTTTCATCAAATAATCTGTAAGAAGAATGAATTATAAACTAAAAGGAATTTTTCCCCCCATTAAGTGTCTTCATGACAAACGGTTATTGACTTGACAGCACTTAATTGCTTGTCATGCTACTTTTTTCCTCTGAAACAGTGTGGTTTATTAGTTTCCACAGAGGAGGCAGCATTGGGGGGCACAGTTCAGATGTGGTGGAATCCTCCAAGCCCTTTGCCTGTGGTTCAGCTCTAAAACCCTTATCCACTTCTCAGCTGGGTTCAAAAGAGACCACTTGGCAAGTGACTTGCTTAATGTCAGGGAGTATTTTAGTTGTCTGCTTGTAAAAGCATGGGGATCTCCCAGATCCCTGTTTTCATATTTGCATTTAAATAAATAGATATTTGAAAGGATTCAGTCGAGGCTTTTTGACTAGTACAGGACAAAGGTGCAAGCATTAATTTTAATGAATAGAACAATCTGAAAATTTCATGTTTGGTAGGTTAGTCCAAGCTTCTGTCTTAATGAGTTGCATTGGAATAGAGGGACAGGATAACATAAGTGCTCAGTAATGCCACAAGGCAGTGATTACTTCCAGCAGGTACATAACAAGAATGGAATTTTTCCAAACTTGAATTCCTCAATTAAACAATAACTTCTTGAAGTAGTATTCGCTGGTGGAAAGCTGGTCAGCCCTTAAATCATGTGTATTGCTTTTATTTCCATCTAGTTAGGAGCATGAACAATTGTATCACTACTGTTTTTAAATGTTCCCTGACATGAAAAGGAATACAGAATTTGGAGCGCATGCTCAAATTGCATTTGACATCTCATAAAGTCAAGACATGACCATTATAGTTCAAACTTGTTGAATAACGTCCAGAACTAATGTCATCCTTTAAAATGCACCACACTTTGTCCTGCTAACATAAATGTAGCAAAAACGCAAATATGGCCAAGAGTCTGATAGCATAAGTAGCATAAACTGTTTCTGAGTGTTTAACTATAGGGAAAGCCTTTGTTGCTGTGTGGCTGGGTTGATAAGTGAGTTACTGAAATCACTCAGGTAGGTACAGTGAGCTGAGAGCGGCAGTTTTACTGCCCTCCCCTAAGAAGAATAGTTTTATTTGTCTTCTACTTAATCTTTCTAAACAGAGGGTCTTGGCTAACTGAAGTCAATAAAAAACTTACCACTGACTTCAATAGGTTTTGAGTCGGTTCTTTAAGTCTTTAATATTTGTAACATTTTGACATGAGTATATTTGCACTCAGAAGGTGGCAAGCAAACCTGGATTTTTTCTTATATTATGTAGTGCTTATTTTACTGTGCTCTTAATACATCCTAACAATTATTCCTTCCTGTGTATGGAGCATCCATATGATTTGTGTTTCTTTTCAGTACTTAAAACTAATCTTTGTTTTCTCAGGCTTTTAGGTGGGACACTTACCTTAATCCTCTTATGTTTGTATGCCTTGAAGTGATGGCGCTTTGTATGATTTAGGATTTCAAGAGCCTGACTTAGAATCTTGAGGTCAGCTTGACCTTCTTTGTTGGGTGGTATTTTTTTTTGCTACCACAATTGTGAGTAATTCTCAGAAGTTTTGCTAAGTTTCCAGCCCTAGCTTGCTTTCTTTTCTCCCCCCACCCCCAACACATCCACACAATTATTTCTTTTTTATTTCCTTTTCTTTCTTTTGACCTTATTACTTACCTGTGATATGAGTTTTTTCAGCAATTAAAAATAGTCATCCTCTCTTAGCATCATCTTAGCTTGACTCTATCTTTTTCCTTGCTAAGGACTAAAGTTTCGCTATGCTAAGCAAGGACATAATATTCTCATTTTGTAATTCCTTAATATGCGGTTATTGCTGTTTTGTTAGTTTATTGAATTGGCCTTTAGTGAATAAATTCTTTTTTCATTAGGTCCTTTTATGGAAAAATAGCATTTTTGTTGGAAGTTAAGAAAGCAGAGGGCATTTATTATTTCCTAAATCAACTACAGCATTATCATTTTGTGTGTGTGTGTGTTTGATTTGTGCAACTTATTAGTTATGACTTCACTCAAATTTTTACCTTTTTAGCTGATAACCAGGTCTTAGGTTTTTATGATACAAGAATATAGTCAGCTAAGACAAATTGATTCAGACAGTTGTCACAGAAGTATTTAGCTAAAATTACTTCAAAAGTTTTACACCACTTGACATTGCAGTACTGTCTTTGAAGTGTATACCCTGAAAAATATTTGTTATTAACAATTCCAGACAGGTGTTTCACCAAAGACATGTGAAGATGTGTAGAAGAGGAGATTAATATTTTGCAGTAGGTTTAGCCTCTGGAGGAAATATTTGTCTTACTCGTTTGGAATTCCACTTGTCACTTCAGCAAAAGCTTTGTTCGCAGTCAGGGTTTGTTCTGAACAAGTGAAATGAAACTGTATTTGGTCATAAGAATTAGCACAACATATGCTTGGGTGATATTTAAGTAGCTGCTGTGAGATAATTGTAAGGCAATCTTTTGCAGGCTGTGGTTCTGCTTTTATGATACTTAAAGCAGGGGTACCTAATAACCATGTTGGGATTAAAAACATTTCAAGCACTGCAAGAAAGAGCCCACGTTAATGCTGCTGTGGCTGCAGGTGTGATCCATCCCACCTGCCAGAAGCCTTGGGGTCTGGAAGCGATGGGATAGGTGATGTGACACCCAGCCAGTGGCTGGGGATGCCCTCTGCTCCCTGCTCGGGGTCCCCCAGCAGTGATGAGGGGTGATGCTGAGGGGAACTCGCTGTGCCAGCAGCAAGCTGCTGTGCTGTAGAGCAGCTGGAGTCAGAGCCCTTAAAGGCTGCTGAGGGGCAGGAGGGAACCAGTCTGAGCTCATGGTACTGCAGGTTTGCAGGTGCAGAGAGGAACAAACCTGTGTGCTGCTTGTCCACACTGCTGGACCACAGTGAGGGCTGAGGGCTAACCTGACCGAGTCCCTGCCAGGCTGAGATAAGAACTTAAGGGCATGACTGAATCACAGCCTTGCTACCTGGTACTTTTTGTCATCATGAACAAGGAAATTGTTTAGGATACTTGAAGAGAAATTATGAACTAAACCTATTTTGATTTGGACACCAAATATAAGCTATTCTGGTGAGGTGGTGTCAAACAAATTGCTGTGTGTTTTTAGGAGGTCAAATTAAAAGTTAGTTGAGTGTGAGCTACTGGTCATATCAGTGAGACAGGTTTTGAATACCCATTTTTGGGTGGGTATTCTACTACCTGCGTAAAAGTTGAATTTTCGGTGCAGAGGTGTTAGCTGTCTGGGAAACTGCCAGACTGATGTGGCACTGCCCACTGATGGCACATTTGTTGGTGATGGGAAGCACAGAGCTCACAAGAGAGCTGCTGAGATCAAGACAAGCAGGGGCTTAGATTTTTCTCCCAAGAAAAATGTATGACATTTAGGTGGGTTATTTAATTTCTGCCATGCCCTGCTGTGTGGAGGAGAATGTCCTCTGATTCCTGTCGGTGAGCAGTCCTCACCCTCTCCTTCTGCGACAGGCTTTGTGCGGGGTGAAGAGCCTGCTTTGCGCGGGGACAAGGTGTGGCTGATGCATCCCAGATAAACCCTCACACAAAAAGGCACTGTGTCACTGAATAGGATTCCAGTGTAGCTCTTTAATTTCATCTCTTGGAAATGTTTCTCCTCTTTCATCCAACTGCCTTTATCTTAACTTCTGATCTGAGGAAAGCAGCAGCCTTTCAAATTGAACAAACCGTGTTTCAAATAGGCGCTTCTGCTTGTGACAAGATGTACCTCATTTTCTCTGCAAGCCCTCAGCAAGGTCACACCTTTTTAATTTATTTTCTGTAAGAAAAATCTAGTTGCATGATAGAACAAGGCCAGATCTAGCTAGAGGTCATTTCTTGAACTAGTCATAAAGTAGAATAGGATTAGAACAATTTAATAGCCCAGAATTTAGTTCTATTAAAATATAGGCTTTGTGTTTACAAATCGACATAAATAGCTCCTTAAAGTTGTGGCCAATTCAAGGATAATAACGAGAATATTTTAGATTTTTTTTCCCCCTCTTTTTACTGTGAGAGTGACCTTTCTTTTCCTTGCTTCCCTTTTTTTGTTTTTGTATCTCCTAGACACAAAATCCCTTGTACAACCAGATGCTTCATAACTTGTATTAAGTTTTTGTATTTTGAAATTAAATAACTCTGTTTCTTCTAGAAATACTCACATTTTGTGCAAATAAATATTTCATTAATATGTATTAATACAGGATGAACACATGTTTAATAGATTTGTTATTTGTTCAGCAGAAGGAAAATACCACTCTGGATGCCATCTATATGTTGTTCTAGAAATTAACACAGGTGTATTTCTGAAAGACATTAGTTTCTGGCCTCATCCTTAGACACATTGCTTTTTTGAAGAACATGTATATTCAACAACAAGGTAGTGCTTTTTCAACGAATATTTCACAGCCAGTTTTTGTTAGATCACTGACGTTTCCCAGAGAGTTGTTTCTCATAAGCCTATCTCTTATTCTTCAATACTTTCACATACCAGCAGTGGGTTTGCAGCATCAGCTTCCCACAGGCTGGTGTTGTTTCAACAAGTGGCGTACGAGAGCAAGAGACATTTTGCTGGCAGAGGTGCTGGGGACCCTCACAGAGGTCACAGGCAGAGCTTAGGTCCTGCTCAGGTCTGGGTATGGAAATGTCACAGGGTTGTCGGGGGCTCTCTGGGTGCCCTCTCTGCTCAGATTTACTTCTCGTCAAGCCCATTATGTCAAAGGCCTATCTAAACTTCTTCGTTTTACATTGCGGGTGCAACAGACCGTAACATCTCCTCCTAAGTGCTTCCAATCCGTTTGACTGACGTGTATGGTCACTATCTGTCTGTGTGCTCAAAGTTTTGATGAAAAATATTGAAAAAGACTATGTGTACATGTGAGGTAGCCGGTTTTCTTAAAGATTTTTTTTTATATAATTGATAATGTCACGATTACCCTGCGACATGGTGCAGCTCAGTCATTCATTCTGTATATGTGTTGAAGTATTCATGCACCACACTTGAATGCTGTGCAAAAGGGTGACCTGAATGCTCTGAAACTGAGGTAGGGATCAAAGGCATTCTTGAGCTCTGACAATACCGTGCTGTGTACGATGATTAACTTGCGTATCACCGTGCATCTCTACCTTACTAAATTCCTCTTATATGGGTAAAATAATAGTGCTGATTGACATCACCATATGTGCTGAGGATTATTTATTAATAGCTACTAACAGTTTTTGACCACTCAATAGATGTCATTATTTTCAGTTGAACATAATTCACATTTGGATTTGTTTGACTAAATTTACACTTACACGGAGACTGCTTGGAAAAATTGCTACAGGCCCACAGTAATTTATCAGCATTCAGTAATACTTCAGGGCAAATGGAAGCTTTTTTTAATAAAATTTATGTATTAAAATAACACGGAGAATTTTTGAATTATGGAAGAACACCAAGAGTGTATGTTGAAATAACAAGCCTTCAAATATTAAAGGAGTACAGAAAAGGAGATGGAACATTGCTCTTTTTCCCATTCAAGTGGTATAGGGTATGTCTTCATATTTTCCTATAAACACAGTTCTGCACTTAACAGAGCATAATCAAGGATAAATTTGCTTTTGAGTGTTAATTTTTCCACATGTGAGAAATCAGTCTTAAAATAAAGCTGTGGTCAGAATGTCAACTAAGCAAAAAGAGTTTATATATATNTTTCAATTCTGAATCAATAAGATTATAACAAAATCTGTGGTCTTCTTGCTTCCGAATAGCCTGAGGAGCTCCCAGTGCCAGGTGAAGTGTGACTTTGCAGGAATGTCGCTGTGACTGGGCTCACATGAGCAGTCCAGCTGATCAAAATGAGGACATTCACCTCTAAGGCTGAATAAGTAAAATTACAGCTGCAAAAAAAGCCTTTGCAGAATCCAAGTCTTGGTCTGGTATGGCACAAAGGAAATGACTTTTAGATTCCTTCATTCTGTTTCAGAGCTTCAATTCAGAGTGCAATAGCACTAAAGTTCAAGATGTTTGAAAAATGATTGTTCAAAAGGCTGTCTCTAAAATATCTTTGCACTTCTCTTTCCAACAAGAACATGTTTTTATTCACTGTCTTCACTGCTTGAGCTTCTCACTCCATGCTTGTTGTTCTATGAATCCAATGTCTCTAGATAGGTCTTTTTAGTAATCTGAAAGTCGAGTGGCTACACAGGCGTTATTAGAGACAGATGATATATGATCCACTCTTTCATTATTTCTTGCACTGAGAGAAGTCCATCTGTTGTCTTAAAACTTCTTAATTTCTTAAGAAATTTCTTTATAAATTACTGTATGGAGGAAAAGGGAAAAATCTTGCTGTGCACAGACTGATCCTCCTTGTTAACATAGTGTTAAAATATGTTCAGTGCATCTTGAAAATATAAACTCAAAGCTACCTGAAATTTATTGAATAGTTTATATGCTTCTTCTTTTATCCTTTAAAAAATAAGTGTGAACATAATTTTAATGGAAAGCCTTCTAGAATGGGGGAAAAAGACATTATAAGTATGACTTAATTGGTAGTTGAAACTGTTTCTCAGTATCCTCCACAGCTGGTAAAACTACCACACATTTCTCTTGGTTAATAAAACCTGTGACATATTTATGATAGAAATAACAGTTGCACAGAGCAACAGTGGTATTAGAGATTCCTAATGGCCTCTTTAAAACACAAATGTCTTACTTGGGAACAATTTGAATTCTTTTTTTTTTAATCAGAAAGTCTTCTTCCTTAAAACAGTGTTATTTCAAATTGCAAAAAGTAGAATGATTTGTACAAGCTGTTCTATATTATTTGGATAGACTATGAAAAAAACATGAAAGCCTAAAAAAGATCAGAAGTTTGTTTATACCACCAGCTTTTTTCTAGTGAAAAATCCTTTGAGAGATCTCTGTCAACTGAAAATTCCTTTAGCCAAACTTATCCCTATTTCTACAATACTTTAGATATTATAGTTGAATTAACTACTGTTGTATTTCATAATTCATTCCTGCTTCATTGTAATGTAATTTTGACACTGTATTGATCAATACTCAAATAATTGTTAGTAAGTTGTATAAGAATATGGAGAACTTCTTCCAACAGAAACTTCAACGTTTTCCAACTTGATTCAGGTCAAGGAAGTTCAAGAAACTAAGTACTAACATTAACTGTATGTGAAGGAATAAACAACTTTTCAGTATAGGTACAAAGAAAATCATAAATAAAATAAGAATTAGATGAGCATAGTAGTATTTATTGTGCCTAACGTTATGTACCTTAACATTGAGTCTATAAGCAATGATACAAGTCAAGCAACAGGAAGACTTAGTCCCATAGGGAAAAATATTCCATTTCAGGTGTCTCAGACACAGTATAGTTCAGTTTTACACGTTCTTGTCTTTATTGACTTGGCTGTCCAAGGGACTGGTAAAGCTAGAGACTAAATTTTAGATTACTAACATAGCTGAGATTAATCCTATTTGCAATTCATGATGCAATAACAACAATGTAGTTGTATTAATTAATGATTTTTTTTTTGTTATGATGATCTGTGAAAAGCAGAAATAAAATGTAGGGAGACTGTTCTGCAGAAAATGGCAGAAATAAGAGCACACATTTGAAAACTTCGTAATTATATAGATAAGAATAGGTTTTGAAAGGGAAAAGAAAAAACACTGAACATAAACAGAGATAAGCTGTTGTGTTCTCAGATTTGTCTCCAACTTTGAATTTGCCAAATTTGTGATGAGAGAGATTAGTGCTTTTGAAATGTATAGGAAAATTGCTTCAGGATCTCATTGTACCATCCAAAGGCAATGTCTTAGGCTAATTGAAGATGGCACAGTTCATTGGGCTGTGCTAATTTTAGCCTCAGAACATCTGTGGATTTCTGCTGGAAGTGGGATGCTGTGCTCCAAGACAGCTGCGGTGGGCATAAAGCAGGAAGAGGAATGTTTGATGTGGCCTTTCAAGTCCTGTGGAAATTTTTTATGTAGGTTAACAGGTGTGTCTGAATCTTTGCTATAGTATTGATCAATGTAATTTAGATTTTGTGGACTTTTTCTTAATAAAAAGGTCAAGGAGGATAGAATTGAAGAAGAGTTAATATAAAAAGCCAAACAGTGTTGTGCCTCCTAAAATATACTAGTTACAGGCACTGGAACCATACTAAATGATTAAACTTTTAGAACTAGCTAATGCCATTGCGTTGGGAGTTTGGGTAGTCTTCATCACTGTCCCTACAGTGTATGGGTTTGAAGTAGGATCCAAATCAGACCTCGATTGCTAATCAATACCAGACCATAGGAGCAACATCTGAGATTGCTGCATATCTGAAGGGTGTCACCCATCATGTATTTGTGATGTACATCATGGATATTGGTTTCCCCACTGCAGTAACACATTTTCTAAAAAATCAAGACAATGAATCATTTAATTTCCTTGTTGCAGTCTGTCACCACATATCAAAGTATATTTCTGTATATTTCCCTACACCCCCTAAACAACGTAACAGAATCTACATGGACATCCCACAGGAACTGTTCCTGGTTGGAACATCATGATGCTTTTAACTGACCAAAAGGAAGAACTATTCTGGCTGTTAAGATGGTGTGGGAAATCCATTAATTATCATTTTTTGAGGGTGGGGATTGGAAAATGAAGAAATACCCTGTGGTATTTCATCAATGTTTTATATAGTAACGTATTTCACAAGAAAGTTTTATTTACTTAGGCAATTAAAAAGCAAACCTTCCTGTTCTGTATTTGGCATTCTCTCCTGGAACCAAATGCCCATGGCAAGTTATGGTCTGTTTTAGAATACAGAATGTAAATTGGAAGAGAGTGCAGCACACACCTGCTCATCTCCAATCAGATAGGCAAGCAGTATGCAAACTGCAAGCAGCTGTAGTGAAGAAAAAAACCAAATCAGGACATTCTCTACTTCCATACAGAGAAGGAACTAAAGCAAATAGAGGAAAGGCAGAAAAACCCTGGTATTTCATCTTTTTTTCACATAAGACAACCATTTCTGAGTACGTTGGTGGCAAAAATAAGCATAGTAAAACTGATTCTCAGAGTCTGTGTGTGACAGTGGTGGGACACACAGAGAGTTCACAATTTTAGGATCCTGGTCCACTTGCTGGTGCTGGTTAAAAGATCTTTTTTTTTTCAAAGTTCAGATAGCAAGAAGGATTGGTACGGTTTGATAATTACATTGTACAGAAAAACTTGAGTTTCTTGATGGCTTATTTCTTTGATTTGCAGACATTGTGATTATTGCATTTTGGCTGTGATCCAGTCTTTTCATGCAGCTTTAGAAGCAGTGGAATTAAAGCTCCAAATTATCTATTTGTTATTAATGGAGAGACTCAGCTTCTCCATGGCTTTCTTTGGAATGGTTATTCCCTTTCATCATGGTAAATGCTGTGCTCTGGTTGCACCATTGGTGAATACTAAGCTCCAGTTGCTGTTTATTTAATGAGTGCACAGAAATATTTATGTTCATAGTTAATTCTAGATAATTATTGCTATTAGCTTGTTTCATGTGTTCTGCAGGCAGTTGTTACACTAATAGATAGACACAGCCATTCATACAAACAATTACTTGTCTACCTTGCTCAACGAAGAGGGTTTGTTCTCACATTCTAGTATTATCTGTGGTCTATTGTTTTATACATCTTAAAAAACTTTTTATGCAACTGCTTTCCTTACTCATTTATTTAATGGGATACAGGCGGATGCCAAATCTGCTTTGCTTATTTTAGGGTTCTGAAATTGATTGTTCTATATAGCAGAATTTATAAAATTTTTTTCAAGTTGCTCGTTCTCAATAATGTTTGCAGAAGAAACCTCCATCCATGCAATATTTTAAAAATCACATTTATACTCCTGAAAATTTTGTCTTATAGAAGTTATTCCCAATAAATGCTTTGATGCAACTGAACTGTGTGGGAAAACTGATGCTGACTGCTCTCCTGTTCTTTTCTCCAAGCAGTTGAAAAGTTTTGCAATGATAATTTTGCTTACAGTCTCCTTTGTTACATCCAGTAAAACACAACAGTCTGGGAGGAATCAGTGCACCAGGTGCGAAAATGAAACGCATTGCATTTCTTCAGGCATTCTGTATTTTACATTGGTAATTAATCTGTACACATGTTAGTAAAGAGAATGAAATACTTTGGCAGTGTTCAGTAAGAGCCAGAGCTACACCTCCAAATATTTCTTGTAATGCTGGGATGATCTATTTTCAAAGATCAGCCTGAGAGTCTTGTTCGCCTGTGTGTTCGTGGGATAAGCATGTAACTCTTGGCGCCTTTGTCTGTGCTTTGCTTGTAGAGCAGCACTTGCCTGGTCCTTGGTATGCACCCATCCAGTTCCTCTGCTTTCCCACAGTGATCCTCTGCTGGGGATATCAGCCATACCTCTGCCACTACAGGTTAAATTCAATATTTTTCATCGTGGCTCCTTCCCAGAAAGCTCCAAACTGGCCTCTTTCTTATTCCTTCATCCAGAATTTATGGAGCTCTCTCCAAAGATAAATTCATGTACGTAAGCTCGTGTAATGCACTTAGGCTGCTGCAGATGCAAGGTTAACTTTTAATTTATTTCAAACGTGTTACAACTAACCTGTACTTGTCTGAAGCTGTAAGAGCTGTTAACACTTTATGCCTTGCAAAACTCTCTAGATTGCTTCTGGAATCACAGCAGAAATACGAGGGTCCCTACTCTATTCCCTCTCTGACCCATTCCTCCTGAGCTAGGACAGAAGGTCTTATCTTGATATTTATGCTGAAGACTAACAACTGATTTGTAGTTCTGGCTGAAAAGGCTTGTTTTTTTAGTCATGTTTTGGGCATTGCTCAGTCAAGTTTTAAGAAGTGAGTAAATTAAAGATGTGTTTGCTTATTGTTTTTGAAGGGAGGGGATACAGGAGAAAAAAATATTTTTAAAATAGCATAAATACTAGGACTTGAGAGAAACATATTCTCTTTAATGGTCTTCCCTCTCCTTCTCTCTTGAACTCTGTCATAGATGGATCAAATGAACAACGTTATAATTACAATCATCTTTCCTTAGTAGCATGAATCCTAAGGATCTCAAACTTTCCTCCAAAGAAACAAGTGAGTAAAAGAACATAACCAATGTGCAAACAGGGTCACATTAAAAATCCCCACAAAACCCAAACCTGACATGTTTTATGCATTTGGCTACTGACTAAATTAATGTATTATGATTTCATTTCCATTTTAAATAAAATACCTAAATGCAGAGCAATTCCTGGCAAGCTGAGAAAGGCAAATAAAAAAAATTGATTAGCAAGAGGTGGGTTTTTTTAAATAAAGTTTGTTAAAGCAGGTCAAGTTGAACTATGCAATATTCATTCATATTTCAGCAGTAAGCTCTCATTATGTGGCGTAAACTAATCTAGATCTCTCCATCTGGCAGTTGTGAGGAGAAGGAGGCAAGTAGTCGAGAACATGATCAATCAGCTGCAGCCTAGTTAAGTACTTCACTGTAATTAAACTTGAACAGCATTAAAAATTACATGCAGTAATTGAAGAGAGGTGATTTCCAGTGTAGTACCTTTAGCTTGTTTGGTGAGTATGTACTTTTATGAATATATAAATATTGCTTTTGGCCTTAATGCCCACATAGGATTTGATATGCCGAGTAGGTCATCGGATCACTCAGTGGTGTAAATCTGCCCAGTTGCTGTGATTTCAGTGGTGATACATTAGTGCAGTGTGGCTCGGGACCTTGCCAAGTCCATAAATATGAATGCCATTCTGTATGTTACACCAGCTGTGTAAATCCAAACTGTTAACATCATTACTGTGTATTTATCACTGCCAGACTAAGAAAGCTGTGAAGAAACAGTTATGGTTGAAAGCAGTTAATTAATTAGCTTAAAGGCAAGATTGTGGCTAAGCTTAATGCAGCTGTGTAGGCAGGCACAGGCTGTAATACACCTTTTTCCCTCTGTCCTGGCTGTCCTTGGGTGTCCCCCACTCCACTGTGGTTACGAAACATGTGAAGAAAATCTTATATTATAATCTCAGCCTTATTAAAAAGAAGATTTTAAAAAATTAATCATTGCTTAAATATGTGAGTATGTGTGTGGAGATATTTCCCCAGGAATCAATATGTGTTTTTCAGACCAGTCATCAAAAAGAGTTTTTCTTATGTTTGTGGGCTGGAGGCAAGGGTTGGGAGTGAGTCCTGGAACACAAGGTTTTGTGGGGAGTTATTGGGTTATATTCCATGTCTAGAAAGTACCCTAGACATGGATCAGAAGGAGAAATTGGGTAGTATCTACCTAGGCAAGGAAAGCTGACGACTGCAGCTTTCTTTCTTCTCGAATGTGGTGTGGAGCTGAAGTATCTCTGCAGCAGCTGAGGACGGCCATTCTTGTGACTGGAGCATCCATGTAGCTATGTAATTTTAGTTTCCTATGCAATCATTCAGTAAAATGTCAAAAACCTGGGTTTGGGTTGCTGTATTTCACTGGAATAGTTTTAGACATCTGGGCTAAAGGGCATCCATAAATGACTGCAGTGTTTTATGTATGTATCTCTTGTGTGGAATGAGTCTTTGAGCCTTCCATGGAGGTTATGATTTCAGGCATCACAAATGGCCACTTTGATATTATATTCTGTCTGGAAATCCATGTTTCAGCACTAAGCTATCACATTTCATATTAAAAAAAAATAACATTTTGCCACCAGAGTTAGGTTCAAAATGGCACCATCGGATGAGTGCTAAGGTTGTATCTTTGCCTGTCATACCAGATGTAACACTTGTCAAATGACACAGATGACCCTTAAGTATCTTCCATGTATCTCGGGTCTAGAGGGCAGGTTAAAGTACTGAATATCTCTTCAGAAAAAGTATTTTCTACTTATTGCTTTTTACTGAACCAATCAACCTACTATCAGAACAACCTACAGACAGAACAAAAGCAAACCCCAGGAAAAGATGCTAATTCTGTTCTTTTTGTTAAAAATAAATCCAAGACACATGCTTTTGTCTTGGCAGGTTTATTTCAAGAGTAATACCATGCTGTCATTGTGCTTGCTATCCATTAAAAAAAAAAGGCAAATAAAGTGTCAGACAAAAGAGAAATGTTAATTAGGAAGTTCTATTTATATATATCATGTTTAACTTGTAGGGTTGCTAAATATTTTCAGACTGAAACAGACCCTGATCTTGCAGTATTATGGAGTCTGAATCACAAAATGAACAACAATCTGTTTACAAAGCACCCTTAATCATAGGTAGGCAGAGATCATACTGCTTTAGTATTTTTATGAGGAAAGCAATTTAGACTTTTTTATTATTATTGCTATTTCCTATAGTAAATATAAGCTTTTCAGTATAACAAGGATATTTCTCCCTTTAGTCATAAGTAAATATTGTTCTTTTTACAATATGTGTATTCACTTGTGGGGTCACAGAGGAGAAGAGAGGATGCTAAGCTACAAAGCAGCAATCTGAGCATTTGGCAGAAAACTACCAATGCAGAGAATAATAATATCTAGCCCTAGGTATTCGTAAATTATACACAAGCATTTTACATATAATTTATGATTCTTAGTCTCATTTGATTACAAAATTTGCAGTTATGATTGTAGAAACATCGCAGTTGCATTGGTGGGAGAGGGATATTATGTGTGTGTCTCCATTTGAACTACATTGCTGTGCAGTTTCTCCCCCTCCTCATCACAGTACAAAATTAATGTGTTTGCTCCACCAGTGTTTTTCCTGTATGGGGACATGAGAGGCCTCTCCTAGGGACCCTTTTATTTACATAACTTCACAGTCTGCTTTCCCTGCTGGGATGTTCCTCTTTGGATCAGTCAGTGCTGCTCCTTCATTAGGAGATCACATTTGAATTGCATGTGTCACGTTATCCATGTGACAGTTTTTTCCCCCTTCATTCCCAAATGATCATGGAAGGGAAAAGGTGGGAGTTGTATGTAACAGAGGTATTTTTCAGAGGAGGTTTGCACACACAGTTCCAGGTCCTAAGGCCAGGAGTGGTGGGTGGCAGTGGGCAGGGTAGGAGCTTCAGGGGCTGCCTGCTGCACCTCCTCCCCTTCTGCCAGGTTTGGGAGTCTTCAGGCCTTGCTGCTCAGCTGCAGGCATCCCTGCTCTTGGGTTTTTTATACTTTTCCTCTTAGAACTGCAATATATTTAACCTTTATCATAGTTGTGGAAGGGATAGAGACTGTCACAAGCAGTGTGAAGCCTTGAGGCAGTTCAGATTTGTTTAGAAGACTCATTTTTGTTTTTCTCAATGCCTGATTATTTACATAGACAGGCTTCTGTTTGGGTCACTGTCCTTTACCCTAGCCCGTAGGCTGTTTGTGTTCCTCCTTCTCACAAGCATGTGTGAGCAGAGCGACGAGTTCAGCAGGGTGGCACAGGTCTGCCCGAAGGTGTGTGCTGCTGTGCTTGGAGATGGTTTGCTTCAGGGAGTGCCACCGTCCCCGGGGCACACCATCTGCTGGTGTCCCCTGAGCAGGAGCCCTGCGGCTGTCCTCTGCTGGCACTGCAGGCCTCCATGGAAGGGGTCGGGCAGTGGAGTTCCCTGAGGGCAGTGACTCTGGGTTCCATGCCGTTCCTGAGGCCTTGAAGCTCTCTGGATTGTCCAGAGCAATGCTGGGAGGCACGGGAAGGGCCTGTGTTCCATGGAGGGCTCTGTGAGCAGGAGCTGGGCTTCCCCTGGCCTTGCCTCTACTCCGGCAGCTCAAATCCTGTTCCTCACAGATTGGGAAGGCCCATGCAGCCGTAACTTCCTTGACTTGCCACATGGTGCAAATACTCTGTGGTGGTGCCAGATGCATTGTCATCCACGCTGGCTGACATTTAGCATTAGTGATTTAGACCCTTACGGAGGGTGGCAGAGCGAGACAGGCGAGATACTCAAACATGCAAACCTAGTCTGATCTAAGTTGAAGGTTACGGTTTGGTAAATAAACTGAATTCAAATCCAAGTGATTGGCCTTGAACTGACGCCTCTGTAGGTGTTTTTATAGGCAAAGAAATAAAAATTAAAATGAATATATGGTTTGCAGATTTGACGAAATTATTATCTAATAAATACTTTGCAAATGGGATGTTTAGTATATGTAACAAAGGTGTATATTGAAGATTTAAGTCTATAGATAAAGAGTAAAAACATCTGTTAGTGCTGCCATTACTGTTCCTGAGCTCCAACTTAGGGTCCATACTAGAAAACCTTCTCGCTACAAAACTGTGTTCTAAGGGAACACTTCAGCTTTGTCCTCTGACGTTCACCTGTTTCAACTCCTTGGTCAAGCCACGTCAGAGAGAACTTTGTGTTAGTAGCTGTCTAACTGCTTTACGTGTTAGGATTATTTCTTTGCAAGCCTGAAAACCTGTCAGGGTTGTGTTAAGACACATTCCACTGGAGGCATGTCATGACTGTTACTAGCCTGGGGTTGATTCCTCCGCAGGAGTTTGCCAGGACTGTGATAGGGATTTCATTGTGTGCACTTAAGAACCAGTAATGCCATAAATCCTGGAATGGTCTGTTGGAGGACCGTGTCCAGGATCAGAGTTGCCCTAACTGTCTTTTCATTGTTGGTTTCTTCTCAGGTAAAAAAAAAAATCCTTTATACCTACTGTTTAGTAGCCTGCTGGAAAATTTGCTTTATTGAAAAGCCTGACTAAATATTCATGTTTTTGGCAAGATAATCAAAACTTCAGGTATCAGGACAAGTTATGTCATTGTAGAACTTCCTGCCACAGACTAGGGGAATTTTTAGGCTGCTCCATTTACCATCATAGCATTTTTTTGCATTCCCGAGGACTCCAAAGATGAAGACTTTTATTTAATTACCTTTCATTTTTCCGTATGAAAGGTCTAGCATTCTGTCATGGATTGGTCATTAAAATCTTTTAAAATCTTGCAATTGCATTACTCAAAATCTTACAAAAATCATGTGTCATGGTCATACTGACTCATGATTTGTATTCCGGGATGCATTTTGCTGGGATTGGCTCCTATAAGAATCAAACCAAAGGAACAGTTGCTGATAGACCTAATTGGGGTAATGGGTTACTTACACTGAGTAACATATGCCTTCATATTTCAGGGGTCTTTACAAACAACTCTTTGAATGTTGCTTTGTGTTTGAGAGAGCCATTGTAGAGCGGTATTTGTTGCCACCTTGCAAGGCAGCTGGAGACAAAGACCAGAATTCACCTACTCAGCACTCGGGAGCAGCCAGGTGCTTGGGGCAGGGAGATCCTGGCCATCCCAAGGACTCTTCCAGGGAGGTGACACAGAAGTGATGATTTTTGTGCCATGAAATTCTGAATGGATTTTATGCTTGAACTACTTACCACAAAACATACCACCTCAGTGTGATCAGCGCTCACCTTCACACCAGTGGCTGACCTCACCTAAATTAGGTGAATAAAATACAAGTAGTTTATCTGACTATGTTTTTAAAATGACCTACAATGTGTTATGTTTCCCTAACTGAACAAGTACAGTAGTTTTTTAATCAATCTCTGTGTCAGGAATATATTATTAATATACAATATATAATAACATACATATATGTTAATATATTGTTAATAATATACACTCTGGTAAATTTTGAACACAGACCTCTACTGCCTTAGGTTGTAGTATTAAGATGTTAACCATATCTATGCTGTTCAAACCATCAGGCCATAAACTAGAGGGAGACAACTGCATTGTTTTAGACTCTTTGCTGTTTCAACAAGAGAAAAATCTGAAATGAAAACAGTTCTGACGGCCTGGAAGCTCATGTTGTTGTTATTAATGGGCTCTTTGGTAAGAGAAGCTGAATTTAGTGCACCAGATGCCCCACAGCCATAGAGGGAGGATGCAGGTCTGGGTTTGAAAAGGGAACAGAAAAGGTGCACTGGAGTTTACTAGCACAATGAAAAGCCCACAACCTAAGAGCTCCGCTACTCAGGTCTGATTAGTGTAATTTTAGTTTAGGTTTTGCTTTCTGTATTAAAAACTGCCTCTACTTCCTTATCTTTCCAGTTTCTCAAAATATATTCCTCTAACCAGTTTATATTCTTATTTGTCTTTTTGCCTTCCCACTGTACTTACATTGTGTTTACCTCTCCTGCCAAGAACCTTAGACTGTAGGAATTAAAGAATGACCTCAGAGTAGCCTGAAATCAAACAGGTCCTTTCCCCTGGAGTGCTTGGAAAGGTGGAGCTGGTACTTTTGTGATGGGACTCTGCTGATTCAGGAGTTCCTCTGGAGATGAAGCTAAAACACAAAATAAGATTTAAAAAACACCAAACCCATTGAACCAAAACCTTCATCTTAAAACTGTGCAAACTTCAGTGAATGAGTAAGAAGTTTAGTTTTCAGAATCAATACTCTAATAATAATGTTAGGAGAGCCTTGCTGTTGTAGCAAAAATATGGTGGTGTCCTTGCATTGTGTATGTTTAAATGCAAATGTTTACTTTTAACTGTCATTTTCCCATTCTATAAAGGGGAATGCCAGAGCTTTGTACTCACTATAGGCCGTGTAAAGAGAAACAAAAAAGTCTAGTCATCAGAACAAGTAAAGACAGTTTACAGTGTTTATTGCAGCTTTCTTTTTTCTTTTTCTTTCCTCCCCTTGCTCTTTGATGAGTTCCAGTGGGGACAGCACAGCATTTGCTGCCTGTAGTCTCGACCAAGGACAAAAGGGGTGAATATTATAGTGCAGCTGCTTGTGTGCCCACCTCTTCAGCTTGTAACCAGGTTCCTCACTTCTCTCTTCTGAGCCCACTGCTGAGTGGTTTCTATGGTGTAGACTAGTTATCAGCATGAAAAAGGGCTGCTTATTCCAACCTAGTTGCAGATTTGCATCTTGCTGCTAGCTGACCTACCTTTTCATTGCTTTTTTTTCTTTTTTTTTTCTTTTTTAAAAATTTTATGTCATCAAAGCATAAGCAGCTGTTACATTCAGCCTTGTCTCAGGTAAAGGCAAACCTTCCACAAGCTACTGTCTTACTATAGATAACTTCAGCATTCTACACAGCAGTGACTGACGCGTTGCTCCCACCACATAGGAGCATCATATCCCACAGAACTTCATTTGAGAAGTTACCACAATAAACAACTAAGATATAGTTGCTTCTCTACTTTTGCAAAGACGATTGAAATCAGAATGTAACTGAGCACCTAAAGCTTGGTACATAATGTGTTTGCAGTCCAGAAAGTGCCTTTGCCTTCATTTCATAATTTGGAAATGGAAAAATGGTGCATCTATCCTAACCTCAGTCTCCTGCATCGCCACACTCACAAAATTAGTCTTTTTCATGCACTGTGATATTTTGTAGCCTGTCAGGCATTCTGATTATTCTGCTAGTTTGTGTCAGTTGTCTAAGCTGCTGTTGGCTTGTCTTCCTTCTAGAATTCTTGTGTCAGTGGAGAAGAGAGGTGGAGCTGCAGCAGGACAAGGAGCTGGGAATTGGAATTACTGACCTGACGAGGCAGGAGGCAAGAAGGAAGAAGGTCTTCTTGAAGATCAGCAGATACTTTGGGACTGAAGCAGACAGTGTCCAGAGAGGCTGACAAAAAGAGGTGATAACAGAGAAGGTCGTGGAAGGGGGCTGATGGCAATTGTCAGCACAGACATGACCCAAGAGCTTTGCCAGGAGTAGTGCAACAGCTTCATGGTAAAGAGGATTGAACCTATTTCCCAAGCATGAAGTGGCATGCTGTCACAATCATGTGTGTGTGTGTTTGTGCAGCATATCTAAACTTCGCTTTTCTGCTGCTGAAAATCACATTTAAATTGATTAAATGAGTGTGTATTCTTTAATTTTAGAACCCAGCAAGTCAGGCAGATGACTTAAGGCTGGAGATTAAGTATATTTTCAATATCTTTAGCACAGGAAAAATTCAGTTTGTATTAATAATGATTTCAGCCACATGGGCAATGGAACATTCCTTTACTAGGAAGGGAAGTCACCTTTCTCTTTCAAAGGGGTTCACCTGCTCTGTGCTCCATGGATCACACAAACTCACAGTCCATCATGGAAACATTAGGACTCTTTCAAGGTAAGCCAGGCAGTTCTGCAGATGCTGGCAGGAGCAGCATGGACAATAGTCAGGACTTTGGTTAATAAGGGAATCTTGCACCCAGCCTTTTGTATCCTTTAACTAAGTGAGGACTTCCATGGGGCTCTGGGTGGTGGAGGAGTGTTGGGGCTGTAGAACAAAGCATTGCAGATGAACATTACTCGGTTCTTCATGGGACAATTTTCTTATGTGTTCATTTGCATTTAAAATTGGAGTTGAAAATAAGGCTTTTAGAAACTTTTAATTTCTACTTAATTATGAGAATTTAACTTCAGGGTCTCTATCTGATTTTAAAGAATAATTAAAATTAAGTATGGCTGGAGTGATTTTTCACAGTTTTTCTGCCTGTCCTTTAGGACTTAAAGTAACAGTAAATTATTTGTGGCTGGGGGTGATCTATATGTAAATTCCATTAAGAATGGAATTTTGTTATAGAGGAATTCAGATTATGAAAATGACATTGCTGCCTTGAACGTCAGTAGCTAATAAATGCATTGGTTGTTACCATTACTTCTCCTAATGTCCTCAATTAAAATGATTTAAAATAGTACAATAGATAAGCAAGATCAATTAATTTTATAAGATGATCAAAGGAATGTAGTTCTGCATTGTAAACGCTCTAAATGTGATAATGGCTTTATCAGGCGGGAAAATAATTTGAAGTAGCTTAAACCTTATTCATTTTAGCTCAAGGGGCTTTTATTTGTAGCTAATCAAATGGTCTTTTGTATTTGCTAAGGTAGAATTTTCAGATTCTGTGCATTAATTTTACAGAGTAAATTTCAGACATTTTTGAAAGTAGCCAAAAAAATTCTCAGAGGGGCTGTGATTACAGAATCCCATATAATCAAAGAGAACTTGATTATATTGATGTTCTGAACAGGAGTAGGTTGTTTGCATTTGTGGTTTTTGAGAAGGTTATTTTTAGATTGCTTTGCTGCAGTGGCATTTGTTTTACCAAGCTGTCTGGAGCATCAGTTGGAATGCTGTGCTCAGGTTTAACTTCCTTGTGACTGGCATTCTACATAAATGGTTAATTATATAGTTGTTTTTTGGGTTTTCTTTTGTATTTAATATTAAGTCTGTAGATTTGGAAATTAAATATCTGGATGGTACAATGAGAATACATTTGTGGATGAAACATCTAAGTGTGGCTTTGAAACCATGGATGAGGGAAGTGAATATTGGTAAACCTAAGGGGGAGAGAGGTTCACAATCCTGGGAGATTTCCTCCTTCCTTTCTTAATGACCTCTGTTTGCTGTTAGACAAATGACTTTGTCCTCACTGTGCCTCATGCTACATACTTAAAAACTTTTTGACTAAAAGAAAGGGCTTGAGAGGTATAAGAAAAAATGAACGAGATGATCTAAGGCACCAAGAAACACTTGACGATGACAACAGCAGTGTTCACCTTGCTGTGTTTGGGTACTGTGGAGTCTTGCCTTGTAGACATTTTGTTGAGAAGTCTTCAGTGGAAATATTTTGGCTGCTCTGTCACCAGTATAATAGTAATCCTTAATATTGCATCACCTGTCTAGATTCTATCAAGGCTGGTCAAGCATTTGAGAAAGCTGCCCAGGGAAGCAGCTGAGTTACCAATCCCTGGAAGTGTTTAAAAGTGTAATTTAAAGTTTAAAAGTGTAAATGTGGTGCTTAAGGCCATGGTTTAGTGGTGAAACTGGCAGTGCTGGATTAATGGTTAGACTCCATGGTAATAAAGGTCTGTTCTAACCTGAACAAATGCATGATCTTTCTAGTACCTGATTCCCTGGAGATCCTAGAGGGGAGCTAATCAGGTCCACATTGTGGAGCTGGTACTTTCACTTCATGGGGTGTTGATAGGGAAAACATCTCAGGAGAAAGGGAGGCAGCCTCTTCTACTCAGTCTGTTAGAGGATATTTTTTAGTTTAATAACTTGCAGTTCAGAATCCTGCTGAATGCATGTGCTGTGCTTGGATATGTGTCGTAGTTTTCAGTTGTCTAAATGGGTTTCATGCATGTTTAGCTGTCTTCTCTGTAGAAAGAGAAATAGGAAATTCAGTAGGTGGGGAAAGAACAAATCAGATGGTGCAATAAAACCATTGCACAGAGGTAAAACAGGGCAGAAAGAAATGTGGGATGGAGAATGAGGGACAGTGGTGTGGGGCAATGAGGATGTACAGAATGTATATCTTCAGTTCGTGGTGCTAGGAAAGAGAGAGGAGAGTGACAGAGCTGGCGAGAAATGAGAAAGGGAAGAGCAGGAGAGCACAGGCTGTGTTACTCTGCACATAAACCCCTGGTAAGAGGGACATAAAAAGAAGATATGTTGACATGGCTGCACCAAATATTCATTAGTGTCAGAGATGCATTCTACTATGAAAACAAAAAATGTACAATTTTTAAAAAATAATAGTTTTTAATCTTAGATTCACTTCTAAATTGCAATAGATATAAAATCTTTATCTATAAAAGTTGAATAATTATATTAAAAGGAAGTACAAATTTCTACAAAAGAGAAAGGAGCTTTTCCTAAAGTCAAAGATAGAGCAAAAAATAAAATCCATATCTCAAAAGCTCAAGATGAGAAGACAGAAAAATTTGAAAGCCATAGCATGATGTAAGCCCCTTTTCTATTTTTCAAGTTCCACTTGAACCTCGATTGGTGCCTTGTGCCCCACCCCCCTTCATTGGAAGCTGTTTCAGGATCTCACCACTTTGCTGGTTAATGACCTTTTTTAAATTTCCAATTTCCTGGCATTTCTATTTGCTGATTGGTACTTGGTTCTTTCAATTAAGTGATCCTTTTCCTTCCCTAGAGCCTCATTTCTTTTACACATCTCTCCCCACTGGTATTTACACACATTATTCACTCTGCTTTGTTTTGGTAGGCTAAAAAAAGGAGACCCTTGTTCTTCTCTGGCTTGGGGCTTTTTTCCATGATCTTCATCAGCTCTTCTAGTTAGAGCACATTTCTGCAGCACGTGAATGTCTCGGTGATGATGAGGTTTTCATGCCCTGTATATTGAGAGCTGTACTATGCTGTCTCTGTGAGAGGTACCTTTCTTTGTACAGTGTAGAATCATGTTTGTAATCTAAATCTTGTGCTGCTTTGTCTTTCACTTTGATGTGGCTAGGAGGAATGCTTACATGTACATCGTAAAAGCCTAATAAGACTATGTTCTTAATTTTTTTATAATAACAATTAGATACAGCAGCTATAATTACTTTCTAAACAAAAGCAAAGTGTTATTGGTGTAATGTTTTTCTCTAAAATACAGTAATTTTCTCAAAATACATAGCTTGAAATATAGTTTTGGTCAGTGGCTGAAGTGCCAGAAGAATGTTCTGAGAGTATGGCAGGCATTGATGCCTTAAATGGCTACCTAGGAACAGAGACTAGACAGAAATAAAGGAATAAAGGAGGTATTTATTTGAAAGGCCTTCAGATGTACACTTTTGGGCTCCAGAGGCTCCTGCCTCAGTGAATCTCAAAATGGACAACAGGTCACGAGTTCTTCACACTTTGATATCAGCATAAATTCACCAAGCAGAACCCAGCCAAGGATGGAATTTCCCCAAGCTTGCTCCCCTCTCCCTGAGATGAAGGTTTACAGTTCTTGTTCTGGGTGTCCTTGGAGAGCAAGTTAGAGAGGTTTTGTTATGTCTGTCTTAGCATAGAGAACAGCACTTAATGAGCTACAGGAAACTTCAGAGTTACACTGGGCAGTACAGGATTTGAAAAATATAAGTTAAAACCTAAGGCATCAGCATGGAATTGATTTCCAATGTGGAAAACCTCTTGTTGTACTCTCGGGCTGTACAGACGCTCACCTTGTACAGAGGTGTGATTTAGAATAAGGTGTCATGCACTGATGTTGCCTTGGACATGGTTAGGTAGGCAACCTCCTGCAGTTACACTGGCTCTTTGGTTTTTGTTTCTTCTGGATGGTGCCTTGCAGTATTTCAGCAGAAGTCTTAGCCATAATGAGCAAAGTGCTGGAAGCATTTCCTGTATCTCTGTAGAAGTGGCCCAGTTAAAATAGTCTCCGTTTTTCTTGGCTTTTTTTATTTTTTTTCCTAGTGCTGCTTCTTTACAAGTAAGTAATGTGTTTTACTTGTGTTTGTATTTCTTCTCTGGGATATTTTGCAGTTTTCTTCAAGTTTACATGCATAGCATTTGCTTTTGTTTTTATTCAAATAATTGAGCAAAACCAATTTTTTTGTCAGCTCTGTACCAACCTTCTATTATTTTAATCTAAAGTTTCCCTAAAATGTGTTGCAAGGCATTTTCAGAAGCGACTGACAAAAGCTAGGCCAAAGCCAGAGTATCTGCATCTTTTTATCCCCAGCATCTAAGAAGCTAGAAGAGAAGAGAAAGAAGAGAATTTGTTTTGGCCTTACTGGTTCAAAATAAAGTTATATAGATCTTAGTATTTTGTCTCCTAACACGGTGTACCTATGTGCCATCCTCACTCATTCTCTAAGGCCTCTCAGCTCAGGCAAGCCCCTGGCCAGACAGAAAAGCTGCATTTCCTTCTTCCACCAGAGTGGAATGGATCAGTCCATCCCTGCTCCCTACCCACAGTATTTTAAAAGCCCCTGGCAGAACCACTTGGGGAGGAAATGAAGATCCAGTATGGATCCAGTGGGAAAAATGTCCATTGTTGCAGCACAGAAAGTATACAAGTTTTGAGGAATGAGCTAGTTAGGATTTTGCATTCCTAGTTTCTTGAAAGAGAAAGTTCTTGTTTTTCTGGTTGCTTCCTAAGCTACTGTAGCTATCTGCCATTTAAAGGACACACACATGCTCGAGTACTTACATGGGAAAAAGGTGAATCTGCATTTTTGAGTAGACACACGAGTATATATGGCAAATAAAACAATTCAAGAAAAATACTTGTTAATAACACATTGCCATAATCTTTGCAAGCTGCCTGACAAATTATCTTCATAACTTGGCCCAGCCTGTATTAAAATTTGGATCGAGAGGAGGAGGTATTGCATTGAAACTGTTGTTTGCTATATGTGCTTGCATTCTGATTAAGCCCTCTAATACAATGGCCAAATGAAATAAGCTTGGGTCAGTCACACAACTCCAGTGAGTGTTTGAGCTGAAATACTGCACTTCATCTGCAGTGTAATTCCATTTGTGCTATTACATAATTAAATTGAGACTTGAATCATGTGTTTTAAAAGATTATGTGACCATACGCAGCTTGAACAAGGGCCAACTTTTGAAATAGTGCTCTTTTTACGATGTCTTCCTCGTACATTTGTTGGTTTATTTGTTGAAGGTTTTTTTAGGGAGTTGTGGATTTGGGGGGGGTTGTTGTTTGAGGGATTTTAGTGGTTTTTTTGTTTGTTTTTAGGGGTGTGTCTTTTGGTTTTGTTTCTTTAATCAGAACTGAATGTTGCCAACATTTAATGAATTGCTGTGATCTAAGCTTGGAATACTTCTTTATATAATTCAAAATTACCTTTGGGAAAGGAAAGGTAGGAAAAAAACTGAACCAAACAAAAAAACCAAACAACCCTGTGAAGCCCCAAATGTGTAAAGCATGAAATAATGACACTCCCACTCATATGGGAATGTAAACTAAAACTGCAGAATGTGCTTTTATCAAATCATACTCTTAATTAGGTTTTAGGAGAATGCTTTATAGTCAAGGTTTTGTTGAATAATTTAATTATGAAACAGTACACCTGATTTTCAAACTAAGCCAACTGATACTGCCTGAGATAATCAGCATGAACAACTGAGTTTTACATACTCCTATGAAGACAAGTGTTTTGGGGGGAAAAAAGAAACAATCCTCCAAACAAAACTTTTTTTTTTTTTTTTTTGCTGACAAAGAACTTCACCTTACAAATTTTTTGGAGTGGCCTGGCATGGTAAATTGTGGCATTTGATGAGGGACAACTCAGAGCTGGGTGGTGAAATTAAACAGTTGCCACAACAAGATATAAGAGGGGAATTGTGGTTGATGGTGAAATTCCTTGAATTCAGTTTATTTTTGTTAATTCATAGTCCTGTGTTCATGAGGTTTCAGAGCTACCTAACTGGAATACAACCTCTAGCCTGGCTATTGCTTGTAACCCAAATCCTGAGCTCTACCCAAAAACTGACCCAGCCCAAACAGAGCTTCAACAGGGCCTTATCAATAAAAATAGAAGTGCTGATGTTTGTGGGGCTTTTGAAATGGACTCAGTCAGGAGCTAGAGTACATCACCCCACCATAATGTATTAATAGAGATCAGTGTTTCTGTGAAAATATATCTTATTCTGTTTTGTTGTGGCTTCTTTTTTGGCGGGGGGAGGGAGGATGTGTGCAGAGGGAGGGCAGCCAGAGTATATTTTAACCAGTGTCTGTATTCCCAGGCCTGTGCAAATGGAAATGGAGTTTGTAATGCTTTAATGTAATCAAATATATGCCCAGAATCATGGGGCACAATCAGGGTGGAACAGGTGATACCACCAGCGTCTCTGGGCAAGGAATGTTGCTTTGCATTTCCAGTAATTCTGTGTCTAACAAATCTAGAGAGTACTGGGCACTTGAACAACTTGCAACTTGATGGACATAGAAGTGAATTTTTTAATGAAGGAAGCTTCTATTCTGCATTTAATTTCTGCTATAAATATTGCCCTAATTCTGCACAGGTTTGTACAATAGCATTTCACTGGATCTAGAGAAGACTGGGAGACAACACTTGGGGAGATAAACCACCTTTTTCGGTCTACCTGCTTATTCTTGTCCCTGCAATCTCACAGTGAACTCAGTCACTGTTATGGAAGTGTCTTTTATTAATTTCTCGTGTCTTTTATTAATTTCTCATGTCTTTTATTAATTTTTTATGTCTTAGAGATGTAACCTGTAGACATATCATTTCGCCTTTTAGGATGCTTTCTTATCTTAAGCAGAAATGCATTACTATGGAAGGGGTGGATGCCTGGTTTAAATATTTTAATATTTCTGGGAATGGAAAACAATTGGTCTGTCTTTCCTGTTTTTATTACAGCTTTCCTGGTCTGGCTTTCCTGTTTTTATTTACAGCTCTAGGGGAAGATTGCTATTTTTTTTGTGGCAAAATAGTCATGCTCTTAGAGAAGTGTTGGCCAGTGTGTAAACCTCAGAAAAATGGTGAGATAGGAAAAGGTTTCATGTGAATGGCAAAGTTCTCCTCCTAAAAACTACTGTGAATTCTTGTTTGCTGAAGGTCTGCTGGTGGACTTGTTTACTTTAGGAATGAAAAACATCTTTGAGAAACATTGAATACATTGAACATTAGTTTTTGCTCTTAGCATCTTGAGACTTCAGTGCTATTATTATTATTCCCTATTGTAGCTTGTACATTTTACAATGGTGGTGTTAATTGAAAAATATCTTATCATTGGTTTGCTAAAATCTGCATTTTGAAGAAAGAATTAAAACAAAAAACTTTCTTTTTTTTCTTCCATTTGAGTGAATGTCAGGAGTTCAGACAGGCAGTTAAGACACATGCCAGGTGTACCAATCCATGGGTGGCAGTGGGTTGTGCACGAGAGCAGTAGACATTATTGCAAGGCTGGGGCCTTTTCCCAGGTTCCACTGAAACTTCAGCTTTTCTACTCATTCTATATAGATTTGTTTTCATAATTTGATCTCACCCAATTTAGGCAATTAAGTGATTACTATTGCTGCTTGCAGCTTAAAACTTTTTCAGTGGATATTTTTTAAAGCGACTACAGATTCTGAAGAGCCATTCTGTACAACACAGAAGGAATTATATATTCATGAATAAAGCAAGACAGCATATCACAGAAAACTGGAATATATCTGGTATTGACATATATTTATTTACTTACTGTGGAAAAAGTAAGAAAGCCTTTGTTTTTGTGGCTGGAATGAGTACGTACTAATTTATCTTTCACATACAAGTAAAAAGTTTTCTACTGCAGAGTGCACAGACAAGGCAAACTGTTTGCATTCTAGGACTTGAAATGGGCATTGCGGAGTGATTGTGCTGCTTTCCACAGTGCTGGCACTCTCTGTCCTGGGGACCCAGCTGATCCTGCAGGTGAGGCTGAGCTCACAGCTCCAAAGTTTTGCTGCTGGTCCTCCTTTGTGTTAAACTGCACAAACTGCGCTTGTGTCCTCACTAGAGAAGGCAAATAATGAGTGACTAAAGTTTAGTCACTAGTGTTTGTTCCTCAAAAGACAATATCCCTAATAAATCAAAATTCAGTACTACAATACTTGCAAAAGGATAGTACAAGTCCATATGCACTTTTAGTTCACCTGTCCTTTCTCTCCTCAGCAGTATTGTTCAAAGAAAGCCTTCTAACTTAAAATGGTTTGGTTATTCCTAGAATGACATCCTGTTCTGGTTCAGTTGTTGATTTGTGTGTTGTTTTTGCTTAATCTGGAACAACATTAAAAAAAAAATTACAAAGCAATTACAGTTTCATCAGTCTTTTCAAGATTTCTCTTGTGTGTGTAGGATACTTGCATCTTATAACCTGATGCAGTTGAGTTGTTCTAGGTTATTCCAAAAGTTTCATAGCTGTATTTTTAACACTTTTTCACCATGTTAAATATACAAAAACATCACTAGCTTTGCATGACCTAGTTAGATTTCAGAGGTTTATCTAGTCATTATTGGTCTTTAAATATAGTCATCATCATAAATGCCCCTCTGTTTCCGTTTGCTCTGCAGAGGTCAAAAGATGAGGTTGGTTTATGAGCTTATTCTGCCATGTGTCACTATCGGCAGGACAATAGAACAGCAGGATGGAGAGGCAGCTCTCACCTCTCCATTTATTACTCTTGTCAACTTGGAAAGGATTTTTTACCTTGTGAAAGGCCCATCAGCAATGAATCAGTGAAGTGAAGACGACAGTTGATTTGTGAATTCAGATTATATAAAGTGACTAGGCTTCAGTGGACTGTGTAGATAAAGCAACTGTCATGATAAGGTGGCATGTGCAATTCCACAAAACCAAATTTATTGCACATTTAAGGAAATCATCCTATTTTAAAATGCCATAAATTTGAAATTGAATATAAGTTATACCCTTGAATTTTGATTTATATTTTGAATATTTTTAATGTGATGCTAAGTAGCATAAATTCAATTCTAGGAGTTTATGCATTCCTTTTTTAGGGGTCATTTTGACTTTTCTTCTGAATATGTTATCACATTCCTGATATTTTATTCCAAGCAGAAAAATCACTTTATTTGATATTTAGCCTTAATAAACATCAGCAAAGATCAAACTACGATGGCTAGAATAAGACAGGCAAAGTTTATGGAGAAAAGAAAGAGGCCACAATTTTCCTCCTCTAGAGACCAACACACACTTATTAGGAGCAAATGCTGTGTTTGTGTCAATATGTATTTACAGATCATTAGTGAGATAAATGTCTCTCAGGTGTTTAACAGATGAAAGTGGATAATTTCATGGCCTCACAGCACTCATTCATTTGACCTTTTCAGCAGTGTCGATCCTTTGCTTTGCTTACAACTGCAGATTCCTTCAGCACTCCCAGTTTCTGGACCCTGTTGGGATTTGGGAGTGGCATCTCATGCGCCTAATCATGGGATTTCCAGTGGTGGTGTGAAACTCCAGACATTTTGTGGAACAGTGTTTTGTTTGGGGTGGAATGTGCATATGGACACATGGAGTCTGATGCCACATAAAGGGGAAAATGTCCTGGCACAAGACATAAGAATATATTGCAAATAACTGCCCTATTCTTGTGGATATACAAAGTACTGTGGAGTATCCATTGCCCTTTTTAAGAGCTGCCAAATGCTATAGCATTAGTCAAGGAATAAGCAGGCTTTTCAAAATATTTAATGACAGCTTTACATTGAAAAGAGTTTTATGTTTTGAACATAGCACCTGCTGGACTGGCTCAGATTTGGATGGTCCCTCTGACATTGGTCTGTAACAGATGCTTACAAAAAGGAACAAAGAAATGGACAGCTATGGAAAAAGTGTCGATTGGGGTTTTTCTCCCTAAACCAATGCATCTAGCAATTGGCTTATTCCCTCAACTCTGAGTTTTAGTGTCACTTATAAATGTCTTTTTCCTTTCTGGTCTAACTGTAGATGTTCTTATTATTCACATAAATGTCTAAGCCTTTTTGAATCCTGCTAAGCCCTTGGCTTTAATAATATCTCGTGACAATGAGTTCCACATGTAAATTTGGTAGTATATAAAAATACAGTTCAGTGTAGATTTGCTGCCTTTAATTTCACTGAGCACTTTTTTCAAAGGTTGGAGCTTTTAAAAACCCGAACCTTCAGAAGGCACACACAGCTACAATAATGACTTTGATATGTTTCATTATTTATTTTTCTTCTTGCTTTAAAGTCACGAAACAAGGAAGTTCACAGGGTCTACAGGCCATCTTAAGACAGACTCTTATTCTCTTACAACACATCTGGGCCTATAATGTCACTTCAGAGAGACGCCTCCTCTCATATCCCAGTCCTGCAGAGTTTAGCAGAGAGTTTCTGCCTTGGCTCTGCCTGTTTTCTTGATTATTAAATTTAAGTTTCAGCTTGGACTTTAGAAAGCAGCATACTTCAAAGAATTGTTGGTTTGCATAAGCGTCCACATGTTTGGACACTTACCAAACATATGGGTTTTTCTGAATCGCCTTTGCCAGTAAAATGAGATGGACATCTTGAGCAATTAGATTTTTCCTCTGAAATTCTTAATATCAGCAAGTCACAATCTTTAGGTAAATGTGAACAAAGATTAGTTTAAAAGTGGGTGCTGTTTACTCAACAGCTTATTTGAAAGTGTTATTTAATTGCTTGACTGCCTTCTTACAGGTTAACTACATCTATAGTGGCAAGGATATGACTTGTCATATTTTATTTTTATATCATCTGGATGCTGAACTGATGTATGTGAATCTGAAAATGAGTCCTTTGGAGAGAATCTCTTAAGAGCTATTGTGGCCAGAAATCCCTCCTGGCATGCACCAAATCAACATTTCCTAAGTATGTTCTAGGCAGAGCTGAGCTCTCTGATGTGGTACAGGCTTCTGACCTTCCAAACAAGGCATGGCTTCCACAGGTTTCCAGGCTCCAGATGGCAATAAAACCTGGGGTAAAACTGCCTCCACATTTTAATGGCAACATTTCAACAATATTCTAATTTCTCCATTGTACCTATGAGAGCATTTAGAAAAAAAACATGGTGTCGCAAAACCTCTGTAGCTTGCGCCCTTTTCTTGTGTGGTAGCACCAGCTGGAAGGGCTCTGGCAGATGGGCCCTGGTTGGCATTTTGGTTGACTTGTGCCTGAGATGTATGCTCCTGTCATCGTCCTCATGCTCCATCTGTAACTGCACATGCTGGAAAACTGCAGCACAGGAACAGAAGTTTGGGTTAGAAAGAAGCATCAAACACTAGAAAAACAGCCCTAGTAATCCACAGGACTATGAGTGCTCTGCTACTTAGAGGCAAGGACACAATTTAACTGGAAAGAAGGAATGCAGAATGAGTTAGAGTCTCTCATGCTAGACCAAGGATTTTCAGGTTATCTGAAAAAACAAATCTGTACATCAGATTAGACTGAATTGTTGTGTGGGCTGTTTACTGCACTTGCTAGGCTGTAGTGAGTACTGGAGGGACTACTTATCAATTGCATGGTTTTGAAAAGCAAAAAGGATGAGATTAATAGACATCTGTACAAACTGTTGTGGTAATTTGAAAATCTACAAAGCAAGTCAGCCCTTTTCACTAGTTTTTCTCGTTTTTAAAATAAATGGTGATTATTAAAAGAGAGAAAGGAGAAACAAAAGACTGGTCTGCTTTGTGAAGGACAGTCCATAAACTTGCCCTTAAAGCTCAAAGCACACAAGTGTCCCAAAGTGCACAGCATCCTTCCATATTTGCTCCTTGTGTTTGCAGTACTTGGGTTCTCTCACTCTGAAACACAAGAAAACTGCACCATGCACTGTACAGGGAACCACAAAGCTGCTCTTTGGCCCCAGAGGTTTGCAGCCAGAGTGGCACAGAGACAGCATGGTGGGGTGGGAGGGGAGGGGAGGGGGATGAAACTGTACTGGTCAGGCTAAAAAGCTGGAAAGTGATTTTTCTCTTCCTGTTGGCATTTTGACAAATCACTTGACAAAAATCTTTGTTTCTTCAAACAAAGTGTGTCTTTTTGTTTCCTTTCCTTTAAATCTCATCTTGTGTTAGAATTGCTCTTCAGCTGCAGCGCAGTCCTGTGCTGGAGAGGATAGATAGGGCAGCAGGCTGGATGCTGCCACTAGAATGTAGGTAAATGAGAAAACACTTGCTTCTCTTTTTGGGGGCTGGCAGCTTTGAAAACTAGCTTTCATGTGAATATCAGAAACTTTATTGCCTTGACTTGGGTGACCTCATCTACTAGAATGAAGTCATTCATTGAGCCAAGAAAGACAAACCTTCGTTCCAGAGAATTAATCAAGTCCATCAAGTGCTCTGCTTACATCTTATCTCCAGCCAGTGAGAGAGCAAGCAGTTAAAAACTTGACAGCCACCAGATAGCCTCCTGTTCTTCATGTTATGCTAACATCAAAAAGGAGCAAAGAGGCTTCCAAAAGCTCAAACTTGCTACTGGATAAGCACAGCTTGACATAATTTCTGACTTGGGGATTACATTGTTTCAAATCAAGGTATTTCTTAGAGAACAAAAACATGGCATTCCAGTGAACTTTAGCTTTTTTAAAAAAAAATCTATTAACTCTGCCAGATAGGAATGCTGAGCACATAATTGCTCACCCTGCCTTTTCATCCCAACTATCGCAGAACCCATAAACATTCCAATTAGGCAGCCAATTAAAATGAGAAAGAGCCCTCCTGAATTATACAGCAGTTGGAGGCTGTTCTGCCTTTCTAGTTGTCAGCCAGTGAAAGGTTTTTATTGCATTTGAACTGAAGGAGGTGAAAGAATTAAGTGAAACAGTGATGTTTGAAAGGCCCATGTGAAGGGGCAGCGCAGTGATAATAGTTCTCAGCACTAGTGACAGGGAGCCATTAGTAAGCTATGAAAAGCTTTGTTATGCTAAGAGATGGACATTATAAAAGGTAGAAGAAAGCAGTTACTTATAAATAAAAAAGCCCCTTAATTTTGCTATTTTATTACTCCTCTGGCCTGAACTGTATAATTTCAAAATCTGCCTATTTCATGTGATGTGGGTTTTTTTAAGGGGTTATTTTTCAGCTCAGCTTATGGTGGTGCAGAATTTTTTCAGAGTAAATTATTTTCTGCCAAAATGGCATCCATTAAGTTATCAAAGAGTGATGGTGCAACACAGAGATCCAAAGTCAGAGAAGGCAAATGGAAAAGCTAAATATTTTGGATGCTGGATTAAAAACATATCATTTTCCAAAGGCTGACTATAGCATAAAACTTTCTCTTTCTTATTCTTCATGATGAGGCATGGAACCTTACTCGTTCTGTTTATGCACCATAAAAGTCATCCTTGCTGTGCTGGTTTATGCCCTTCATTGCAGTGTTCTTGACCTTTGGATGATGGCTAAAGCAGTTCCATACACCCTAAATTAACAGTGTGAATTTACCAGCAAACTTATCTTTTCTGAGACATAACCCACACCAAATCACAGAGAAAGATCTTTTTTTTCCCAATACCACTTTGCTGTGTTAATATGCCTCTTTCCCCCCTTATTCTTCCCCTGATAGTGTTTTTGGCAAGGTTTCACTCCAGTCACAGGACCATCGTGATTGTTTAAGGAGGAATTGAGCAGAGGGCATAGGGGGGTACTACTTGTATAGATCCTTCCTCTGCCTCAGATGTGTCTGAACAGAACTGCAGAATAGAATAATTTCTATTTTCCTTAGGGCAGGAACAATTTATTCTATATTCTTCTGTACTTGAATTGCTCAGCCTCAAATAGTATTCCCTTAAATATGTCTATTTAGTGGTAGATGATATCAGTTGATACAACACCTCCTCCTTGTCTCTTTTTTTAATGTCCTGTGCTTGGTTTTTCAGTCAAGTTTCAGCTCTCTGATGCCTCTACATCTCTTCTTTTCCACAGTGCTTTCTGTGTCATCTCCTGATCCTTTTTGCATACCTTCATTGCTTCAATGTCCCCATAAGTTCAGTTCTCTCCATCAGTATTTACTATTCAGCCATTGCCTACAAAAAGGGATCCTGTGCTGTAGCTCTTGTCTGAGGAGAGCTCAGCTGGATTTGCTGTCTCCTTCTCACCCTGTTGGTTGTCCATTTGTCACCACCCTGCCACAATGGGGAAGAGTCTTTACCTTTAGTTCTCAGCAACTGCACGTGATCCTTGTCCAGCGCACTGGCTGCTTCCAGAGCTGTCTGACCAGAGTGGGATCACGGCCCTGGGGCAGGAAGGATGCTGGCTGTGCTCCTGGAAAGAGAGGAGTAGCAGCAATGACATCAAAGAGACTGGGTAGGCACTAGAGCCATGAAACTATGAAATACATTTATCCTACAGCTTCTCCATAGGCAGAATATTTATTATTGGAAATATGTTTTCTGTCAGCTTGGGAAGTATGACTTTTTCTTGTAAAGACAACTTTGTTAAAAGAGCATAAAAAGCAGGAGTCATTCTGTGCATAACATGTCCTAAAGCTTATATGTAAGCGTTTTCCCATTTGGATTTGTGCGTACATCTCATCAAAGCGGGGCATGAGGAAGCTGGTTGATGTTTTATAGTCTCAGTGGTGCAGAAGGTCAGACTAGGTCTAACATTCCCTTATGGCATGTGCATCTGTGCGAGACATTTAGTTTCCATACTCAAACATGGCAGCATTCCTTTCCCTGTGTTTCCCTTTTGCCAAGTTGCCGTGAGCACAACAGTATGGCCAGAAGGGCTCTGCAAAAGCTGCATGTGCTGCTATCTGAGGAAGCAAGATGGCTTTTACTGCATGAGGGAATGAAGATGGGCTTATTTGGGTTGTTTCTGAAAGCCTCCTCCTGAATCATCTCATTCATTTCTAGAAATTAATTTCTAGTCTGACCCATAACTCCTGGAAGGTAATAGAAAAGCTTCCAAGGACTTCAGTGGATCTGGTGAATATGCAGCCATGTCTCTTTGTTTCTTTGTCCCATGTCTGTTCTGCAGTGGAGAGTGTTCACAGGGTTTCCATGGGTAGGAGTATCTGTGTGCAGGCACTGCCCAGCGTCACTTGGGAAAGGGGAAGTGGTGAGTGGTGCAGCTCTGAACGTCCCACCCTGCTCCTGATGAAGTGAGTGTTCACCAGTATGGATGCAGAATCTGGACTTTACTTAAAATAGAAGCTTTGGATTTCAGGAACACCTCACCTTTGTATAGGAGCAGCACAAAATTAGTTGGTAGAATGTACTCAAATACAAATTGTCAGAATCTCCTGCATTAAAAATTGAGTGTTTCTCATGCAAGATCCAGACCAGGTGATGTTTCCTAGACCAATACTATCAAGATAACCACCACTGGACATTCCATGTAGATGGAGACGACAACCAACTTCATAACTACCAGGAGAGAGAATCATGGTAAAAAGAGACCATGGTGGTTAAAAAAAAAGGTGGTAGAAGTTCCCCAGATCTAGAAGGCTGGGAAATTATATAGTTAGTTTTGAAGTGTAAAATATGTTTGATCCAAGAAAATACTGAGTGCTTTTTCACTAGGCAGGAAACATAGCATAGTACAGAAGTTAAATTTGTGACTGGTAACTATTTCTGAAGCTTCAGACAAAAGGACAAATCCAGCTTGTGCTAGACAACACTGCAGAAGAAATTGACTTATAGAGTTGACGTGAGCTTCTAACATGTTATTAAAACAGAGTATTCCTGGCAGCAATCAGATACTTCTGCTACAAATGGACAAGCAGGAGAGGAATTTTACCAGACCAATTTTAACCTGGAATGTAGTTGTAAATTAAGGGAAACAGGAGGAAAAAAGCAAAGAAGAGAATGACCATGCAATATTGATATCAAAGACTTGCTGTGCAAGTTGAAAAATCAGGAGTACTTTCACTGGCTCCTGTTTCAAGGACAAATAGAAATGACCAGTGCTGAGGAGCAGCTTCCCATCATAGTAAATAAGAGGAAAGGACATCAGCAGAAAAGTTAATTTCTCAGAACTTTATACACAGGCAGAGAGTGGGACAGGGAAAGTGACTGTGTGTGACAACCCATCTCTGGGCCTCTACATTGTGGCACGTGATAAACTAATTTTGTAAAAAGTTTAAAAAAGGTTATTGAGTGTTTCTAGAAACAAAGGAAGGAAAATATTTGAGGACCTGTGTTTTAATTATGGAGCCGTGGCCATGCTGCATACATGTCATCTTTAAACATTTTTCTGATTTTTGGACAAAAATGTTCAAATATACTTCAGTAGTTAATTGCATCCGAGTTTTAAATTTGTATTTTTCTTTCTGTAATTAATTTTTAATGGCAGGAAACATGAAAAATCATGATTATTTTGACTATTTAGCCTTGCTTGCTTCTTAATCCTCTAAATTTACTGCAGAGATAATGGGCAGCAGGGATGACATCATGCGTATACAGCTGCCTTTTTAAGTGCCAGGGCCAGAGGAACCACTTATAGTAATTAGGAAATCCTTAAACAAGTGTTTGTGAAGTATTGGCTAACCCTCACTGTTTGCTTTTTTCTGGCACCACACTAGAAAGGTTTGACCTTGAATAATTATCTACTCACTGACTTTCTATCTTTTCCAGTTACTGGAGCACACAGGCTACTGGTTGATTGCTTTATTGTGGTGTGATATTTTCTATATTTTAAAATATAAATAAAATAAAAAGGCCACACTCCCCCTTAGTCAAGTAAGGAGGTGACTGATGTACTGTAGTGAGCAGGCCCTAAGGAATATTTCAAAAGGATCAAAGATAAATTGAGTAATATTTGATTAGTTTTCTATAATATTGTGTAAATTACCAGTGTTTTCACATGCTGTTCTTCAAAACTTCTTCCCATTAATTTTTACTCTTTCTATCTTGTTATTAATTAAGCTCTTCCTACGGAATATTTAGATATGTTTTGACCTTAATTATCATCACCCACTTTTTAAAGTTTTCAGTTCTAGACCCAGGAAAAATTGAACAGCTCAAAGAGAATTGTAAGCCACTCGTGAATATTCTGTTCAGCTGACGAGAAAGAAGGTGGTCTAAAACTAGAGGGCAAAGTGTTAAATATAGCATCTTTTGTCTGATTCAGTCAAGTTTCAGACTTGTCATTTACACATTTTAAATTCATCTCCTTATTCAGCCTGCATAGCACTCAGACTGTGGACCAGTGGATGCAGAAACCCTTGTTCACTAGTGCAGTGAGCCACTACGCCAATTGGTCAAAGTCCTTCTTCTCAGAATTATATTAAATCACATAAGAGATACTTTTTTTTCTATCAGAAAGGCTATCACATTTTTATGTGGGATGCAAAAATGCATTTGAACATAGGTATAGGGAAAAATTCAAATGAAAACAAAACAAAAAATCCAGACAAAAAATATCAGCTTATGAGTATTCCTTTGCAGTGAATTGCATTTGTATTCTCTCATCACTGGATGCTAATTTTTAGGCTAAAATCTATGGTGATATCCTTGTAGAAAAGAGAACATGATTATTTTTCTAAGAAATTTAACTTTAAAATAAACCTTTTGCTTTCTTTCTGACTTGTTTTTAATTGCCACTCTACCTTCCATTCTACTGAATGAATTCATATGGTTGTCATTTTTCTCAAAAACCCCTTATCTTCTAGCCAAATTAAACCGTGTCACACACGGTATCTTTAAAGGTCTTTCATCTTCTGTATTATATCTAAGGAGCAGCACCACTGTCAAAAAACTCAACTAATTAAGAATGCAATGCTGAGACATCACCTTAGAGGCAGTGTCTTTTAGGAACAATGCTGCCAACAGAAGGGTCAAGGAAGATGACACCAGCTGCTGTCTGCGTGCTGGGGCTCTCACACAGCCCTGCACACCTCTGTTAGCTGCTCCACAGCTCCTGCAATGACTCCATGGCCTCTGGAAACATTAGCAAGATTGAAACTCTTCAGTTTCCCTTCCTAAACTGCAAGTTTCTGCTCCTGGAAATTTGTGAGATAAGGTCGGAGTTCTTGTGTACACAATTATATATATGACAGCCCTGTGTTACTGGGAAAATGAAGTGGATATATACTGTGAGGTTCCTAAGGAGTATTGCAGGAAGTTCTGGAGAGCCACTGGTATGTTTCCTCATCTAATCTGATTACTCAGTCCAGTGGAAGGTGAGCTTGAATCGTTCTGAATTATACTTTGTCAAATCTCAAGACTGACAAAGTGAATCTGACTTACATATGAAAAATGGATAACCCCACACTTTATTCCTAATGGCAGTTCTTTCTCTAGCAATGATTGTAAATTCCACTTTGGCTTAGAACACTTGCAGTGTAGCTGAAAACAATTTTTACCACATTAAATTGTATAAAATAGAACCAATTCTGTCCTGAAAAAAACCACCTCATCCAAAACCAAGAAAAACCATGTTTGACGTAAGTTTAGTTAAAGGAAATGTCTGCAGTGTGATCTGAAACTTGCTAACCGTGGGCAATAGCTTGTCAGAGAGGAGATACAGAGGTGTGGAGTGGAAAACTGCTGTTGGCTGTGGGAGAGCAGCTGGGAAAATCTCTCCTGCCATCTGAGGTGATGGTGGAAGGCACAGAGGGAAAGTTATCAAATCCAAATCCCTGAATCCTGGGTTTCACAATCTTCATGTGGCCTTCTAGGTGAAATTCATGAAAATTTTAAGGTCTCTGAATTGCTAATTCTGTGGGTGAATTTGTGAATGTGCCTTAGTTTGGAAAATAAACCCTTCAGCAGATGGTATCTGGTTTTTCTGCTGTTTCTATTTAATATATTAGTGAATTTGTTTTTATTATTGTCTAGTTATGGGTTTTATATTTTGCACAAGAGCAACCTTAGCAAACAGTATCCAGCCTGGGATTTTATAAATATTGTAATGCTCATGTGTGAACCCCAAGCAAATTATTCTTCTGGCACATAATAGCTTAATTACAAAATAAAGATTATTTCAATTAAAACTGAAGTCAATCTATTTCTGGGTTTAAAATTGCTATTTCATAATGTACATCGCAAAGCATAACAGCATGGGACAGGAAATGACTAATACTTTATCCAATTTAATTTATATCAGTGGAAGCTTAACCTTGATGCCTTGGCCATGTTTCAAGTAGAGTTAACACCCTTATTTGTGCAAAATTGCTGTGAAACGTTCAGCAGAACCAAGTGTCCAGGGCTGCTGCAGCAGTGGTGGCCCCGTGGTGCCTCTCCAGCGCCCACCTTGCACTCCCAGGACACTGACCCTGAGGCACCAGCGCTGCTCCCCAGCCCCCTCCCCTGTTCAGGACCCCTCAGCAAACAGCCACAGCACTGCACGTCCCATCCTCTGCATCTTCTGGCCTCGGGCAGGCCTGAGAACATCTCCCTTCCTCAGCCCCTTGCCCTGTCTCCTGCGGTTGAGGACCTTTCGTAGTTGCTGGGAGGTGGTGATGCCTTAGGTTTTAGCTTTTATATTTTTCAAATCCTGTACTGTTAGTGTAACTCTGAAGTTTCCTGTAGCTTGTTAAGTGCTGTTCTCTTTTGCAAAGACAGACATAACAAAATCTAGCTCGCTCTCCAAGGACACCCAGAACAAGAACTGTAAACCTTCATCTCAGGGAGAGGGGGACAAGCTTGGGGAAATTCCATCATTGGCTGGGTTCTGGTTGGGGAATTGATGCTGATATCAAAGTGTGAAGAACTCGTGACCTGTTGTCCATTTTGGGATGCACTGAAGCAGGAGCCTCTGGAGCCCAAAAGTGTACATCTGAAGGCCTTTCAAATAAATACCACCTTTTTCCTTTATTCCTGTCTAGTCTCTGTTTCTAGGAAGCCATTTAAGGCCTCAGTAGGACCTGGTGATTTGCAGTTTTAGCCCTGATCGTCATCTTCCCCAGGAAAGATTCCTGTGAGGCAGCAGGAGAGCTTGTGGTACCCCTTCCAGTTGTCTGGAAGTAGAGAAAATCAAAATTGCTCTTCAGAGAGTTTTTGATGCAGGCTCGGGAGCCTGACTCAACATTAAAAAGGCTTGAGTGTTTGCCAGAATGCTAATATAAGTAATTGGAAGAGCTCCTAAGTGGCTTCAAAGTACAAATATTTTTAATTACTCGTTGTAAAGATATAACATACCAAAGGTAAGTGGTTCAGAAATGGGATGTTGTGGCATAGAAACTCAAGCTCTTTAAAAATGGATGTTGTTCTGCCCAGAACAAGTTCATCCTGGGAAGCAGCAATAGTTTCAGACCTCTCTGAGTACATCACAGTTTAGGTCCTGAAAAGAAAACTAGTTCTCCAAATTGTTTGGGTTTACTTGTTTTTCTATCTTTTCTACATAAGTTCATGAACAAATGGTCTTCTTAATCAATCAATCATTTTAACAACTAGCAGGGACCCCTCTTGCCATCTCCTTGTTCCACTGAAGGCACACACGTGCTCAGACACAGGTGCCAATATGATGGCAGAGGGTGCTCAGAGCCAGAATGATTTCGTTTGAGATGTGGGTTAAATCCAGTGATAAGATTTCACGTGGTAACTAAGGTCTGCCAGTCTAATTGCATTACTGGGTTGAGTTTGTATCTGTTAATTTTAGGTTTGCTTTGTTCCTTCAGAGAAGGAAGGAGTTTATAAGAAGAGTAAGTTAAAATTAATTTTAATAGAACAATATATATAAACTGCAGTTTATGATTTGTCATCTCACTAGATGCTAGCTGCCACTTGCATGTGCTTAAATATAGTGTATTTCTTAAACCCACAGCCTCAAACTTTCTCTTGCATTGAAATGTTGCACTGAATTTATCAGCTTATTAAGCAGTTGTGCGCGTTTATCTTATTCTGAGGTTATTTAACCACACGCATGTGTGCACACGCACCCCCTCCCCATATTGCGTGCTACTGGAAGTGAGCAAATTGCTCTTTTTTATGGATGAATGGGTCCTGGATGTTTGAGGAGGTCTGGATTTCTCTGTCATCCAGCTGCATGTTCTTTTAAATTGTTTCGTGCAGCTCCAGCAAAGTGATCCTAGGGCGGACTCGAGGCTGAGCTTGATGGCTTTGACTTGCTGACAGCACCTGGCACAGTCTCTCCCTCTTCCCACACCCTGTAAGGAGGAGGACACGTGTTGAGATGTGGGGGGGGCTCTGTCTGCAGAGGGCTGAGCTCTGTGCCGAGAACCACTGTAACCTGCCGTAAATTGCAGCATCCCTGAAATTACTCTAATTTGTGCCAGGGTGTATCAGCTGTGTAAGAGCTCTGTGCATCCACAGCCTCCCTCCCTCCACCTCCCTGCGCCCACTGCTCTGCTCTGGCTGCAGGCAGCACATTCATCTTCCTGCAGCCACACCTCTTAGACTGTCCCCCTTTTGCTACTGCTTTCTGTGCTTATCCCCTGCAGTTATAGCAGAAGTTGCTGGTTGAGTTGTGCTTTTACAGGGAAGGCCTAAAGCAGAGTAAGACTACGCAAAAAGCGACTTAAGGTTGAGCATCCTTCTTTTAATAAATAACCCCAAATCATTTCAAACTAGGGTGCAAGAAATGATCTGTCAGGTGTCCTTCACCTTTTTCACCATCTGAGGAGAGCTTTTGGTCATCCACGAGGGTGTAGGAATTGTCAGGTGGCCCTGCAGCGAGGAACCCACTGGCCAAAGGCTGGAACTCCTTTTTGACCTTGTTTAATTTTTCTGTTCCAGGAGATGAAAGCTTTTGTCTTTAAAGGGTTATCCTCACCTGATTTCTTTTGTTAGGTGTTTGTTTTTATTCTGCCCTTGCCCCCTTTAATTCCATAAAATATGGTATTGGAGAGCAAGTGGGTTTTGGGAGCCTTGCTGCTGTTTGCCTTCTCAGTGCCCAGCCAATCCCAGCTGCAGCCTGCTCCTCACCTGGCTCCCAGTACCTAGGACATCCCTGACATTTATTTTGCATTCCAAACTCAAAAGCATTTTACACCTCTAGATATTTTTATAAATTTCCATAAAATACACCAGGCAAAACACTTTAAAGTGTTGTTCCTTGAGAAATTATTATATTTTGCATTTGGTTTATCCTTTAAAAAAGACCTTTTCCTCCACATCCGTGTGGTATCATTGATACAATATACATCACATCCCTCATATTAATACTCTGATCAATCACGGCTGACAATACAGTGTCTTTGTGTGAGGGGCTGTAGGACAAATGTTTTAGCTTGTGAGAAGAAAATTGTTAGCATTTGAATAGAGAAGAGCGCAGGGGAAGGATTAATAGCCTACTTTGATGGATTAGAATGTAGGGAAATTGCTCAATATTAATATGAAAATGTTTGTGAATTGGCTGTGTGGGGCTGTCAATGGAAAATGAGGGCCAGTGATTATGTCTCCAAGGCCTTATCAGTTCAGACTTGACTCTTACCAAAGACTTTCACACAAAAGACTGATGAGAGCACTAGAAAATAGCTGAATAAGAGCCACTACAATAAGCGAGCCATTCAGCCACCAGTGTCACTATGTCAGGTTTTGTGCCCTTTATGTAATATTGTACATCTTTATATTAACATATCTGAATATGGATTTGTAATAAAAGAGGCAAATGAAACTACCTGCTAGACATTTTTATTTCTATAATTTTTGCTTATCTCTGAAATATGACTGGAAAATGAACTAGGGTTAGCCTTAATAAACAACTGTGTCTACAAGGGAGATTTCTTTGTGAGCATTAGGTTAGGGGTTTCAAATATGGCTCTGTATTTATTCTTGGGAAAAAAAGGACTGTTTGATGGTCCTGAGAGACATCGCAGGAAAACTTGTTTCCTATTACCATAGCTTCAAAACAGATCAAACAGACTGTTTCTTCTATGTCCTGTGCTCTTAATAAGGTTTTAAATGCAGAAGTATGCCTAGTTATAAATGTATTTAACATAATTGGTGTATCTCAAGTAACTTTATATATTAAATTACACATCCTCTTTTTGGTTTATATTTTCTGCATACTTTGTCTACCCAGGGGCTGAAATAAAGCTATTGAGGCTGTTGGCATGTAACTTGTGGAGCTGGACCTCCAAAAGACACACCCATACGCTGTTAGTGAGCTGTTAGTATAACTTTTTTCTATTGCATTAAAATGCAATAATTACATAATTAATTTTATAAATGGAAGGCTGTGCTTTTCCCCTGCTATTTTGAATATGACTTTCTTCTTGTTTGGGGTTTCTTATGTCCCTTTCTTTGCTACTCAGTGTCTGATTTAGCTTTGCACATCTTGCGAGCTGATGGCAGACATCAGTCTCTGTGTGGTGACAGTGCACTGGATCCAAAGTGGCTGAAGTGTCAGTAGGTGTTTGTAGAAAAGCTTGCTGCTCTCAATAATGCCCTTGTTACCACCCAATGTTGTGGTAAATCCCTTATAAATGAACACAAACTCTGGGAACTTTGCTTGTTCCAGTGAGGAAATCACAAGTGTTCATGGTTGGGCTGAGCCTGCTCACTGTTGGCATGAAGTTGTGGCTAACAGATGTCATCCTCTGAGCTCTGGTGTATTGCTGGTTTATCCAGACTAATTTCATTTGTTTTAAGTGGCCTTCATTAGGTTTAAAGATTGTATTGTGTGTCCCACAGGTCCTTGGACCGGTTCTGTTTCACTTTTGCAGTTCAGATGTCTGTCTTTGTGTTTCCTGTGACCGAGCCCGAGCATCTATTTGAAAGATAATAGGGTTGAGACAATTCCTAAGAGTTACACTGCAGTGACATAATACTCTCATATATCTTATGACCACTTTTCCTCATGGATAAATGCAAAGAAATATGGAAAAAATTAAAAGAAAATCAGACCAGACCATTTAGTAAAGCTTTCATAAATTCAAAACTATATTACTATATTCAAAACGAGATACAATTTAATCAATTTTTTTCTAAATACTTAAATTTAAAAGTTGTTTTTATCTTGGTAGTAGTGGTGGTGGTTTGGGAGAGTGGTGACGCTTTCCCATAGAAAAAAATTCTTTGAAGCTGTCTTCAGCATTCTGTTAAAGAAAATGGTATGTGTGTACATATATTAAAATAAACATTTTGGTATAAAAGCCCATCTTTAATTGGAGAAAAACTATTTTGCAAGACCTTAATTATAAGTACACAACTTTTGAAAGCTTAGAGTTTTGTACATAATTAGTAATCCAGTTTCCTCTCCTCACTTGTAAATCACAATCTGGTGCAAAGCAACTGTTTGGCACTTGGCTATTTGTGATGTACTCTAGTTAGTAGTAGATCAATAAATCTTTTATAACTTGTGCCAAGTGTCCTCAGTGGCTAAAAAAGGAATTTTGCGCAGGTTTCAATAAAGCCAAAATAGCAGACTAGTGTGTTAAATATAGTTGTGTGTTAAACACAGGAAGTGCATAGCATCAGCTCTTGTAGGAATGTAATCCCCTTTTCAGATATTAGCAGCCAACCAATAAGAAAAAGTAAAAAGTAAGAATTTAAGTACCATAGTATTTTCAAGTTTAAATTGCATAAAACTCAGTGGGGATTCCTAATAGACACAGAAAGTTCACTTGCCCAACTTGTGAGAGCTTGCTTTAAATTCTGTGTGTGCCACATGAAATAAGTGCAATGCATGATTACTAAATTTAAACAGATTCTAATTTTTTTTTTAAAAATATGTGGATTGTCTGAGTAATTTCATTACATGATATATGGCAAATGGGCCTTCAGAAGAAAATGGATACTCTTAGTGGAGAAGAGCACCAATCTTATTAAATCTAAAGCTTCAGCAAGTTCAGGCTCTGATTTGAAACTGTGCTAGCATTGTCATATTTTAATAAACTCATTCCATTATTACATGTTTTAACAATTTTATCCACAACATTCATAGGAAATTTTAAAATCTGATTTACTGTGTTTGGGTGTTATAATTATTTAAGATTCACTTAGAACCTTGTATAAATGATATCACTCATTAATTAAAATATTCCACATATAATTTCACTGAAGAAATGACACCTAGTACTTTATTTTCATCTGCTGTTCCTCTGCTGCCTTGTCTCCATAGTAGCAATTAGGAACTACATTTTTCTGTGTGTTTGATACTATGTTTGGTAGTGATAAAAATGATTAATGATACTTCGTGGCTAATCCGCTTAGTATATATAACTAAGAATGTATCTTTGTGGACAGATGCAAGTAAACATTAATTTTGCTGCCTGTGCTCATGAGCAGCTCATGCCAAGCTGGCTGGACCCAAACCAGTGCTAATCTGGAAGCCTTATCACCACTTTTTTGTCATGTTATACCTGAACTGCTTTCAGTGTGGGAAAATGAGTGAAGTCTGCAGATATACGAATAAAATTGGAGATAAAGTAAATAAATTAGAAAGTAGGTTCATGCCATTTAGGACCAGCCTTGAGGTCTCTCTCAAGCTGTCCTTGGGGTGTGATGCTTCTTTTTGCAGCCATATTCATTGGAAAAAAGTTTCTTTTTAACAGAGCTAAGGTCTAGGATGTGAACTGCAGGTGGCTTTCCCTGCTTCCAGATTTGTCCTTACCTCCAGCTGTAGAGGGGGTAAAGGAAGCTATAAGAAGGCTGGAAGAACAAATGCAGGACTTTGCAAGTGTGAGGTTCTGCCTGGGATCTGGGCAGGTTGGATGCCTTCTGGGGGGTTTCTAGCAGAGGTGTGTGAAGTGCAGGTAATCAATACCCAGCCACATCTGCTGCGAGTAGACTAGAAATCATGAACACCCAATATTAAGTGATTTGTTTGTGTTTCACCTCTGGTAATTGGCACAGTGTTTCCAGGCTCCCTTGGACTTGTTGAAGGTCACACTGGCCGTGCTGATTTTGCTGATGCAGCAGAACCTCTGTGCAGTGTGGTGAGAGCAGAGTACCTGCTTGGCTAACCAGGGCAGCTGGAACCACGGCAGTAGGAAACAGGTCACGGCTCTGCTGCAGGAGCATCCTTGGTTTCCCCAAAGACTCTTTAGAACAACAGGCCATCAGGTGCCCATCAGCACAGTTTTCCAGCTGACTCAGCACACCCTGGCCTTGGCCAGGTCAGAGGCGAGTTTGTTCTCTCCAATGAAGAGTGACAATTCTGAAGCTGTTGCGCCGTTGCTTTACCAAGGGCTGGGGGACTGTCGTACATCCATCCCTGTTTTCTCTAACGTGTGATTCCTTTGCTTGATTTGCTGAAGACACCACGGCAAGTATTTGAATTTTATACCAAAAAGGGAATGTGATTTTGAAATAGGTGTAATGCAGAGCTTAATTTTGAAGGAAGGACGGTTTTTATAGTTTGCTCTCTCATTGCACTGCTTACTTCCATTTATGGAATGACTCTTCAAGAGAGGAGTGATGACCTTAAAAAAAAATGTAAGGTGATATGTAGATACTGTTTTCCACAGTTAAAGGTCACCTTGACTTTTAATCTTGACTGCCATACTTTTCTTCTCATTAAAATATTTGACAAGAATTCTTTGCATGAATGAACATCACAGAACACCTTAAGACTACTCAATTTTCACTAGTGGTGTTGCATTGTCATAATAAGTAATTGTACTAGCAGTTAAGAATCATTATATGGTACACACATTAACAAATAAAATGTGCTTTTATTACCCTGAAAAACCTGTTTTTTCTCATAAAGGAATTAAGCAACGGCACTAAGTATGTTTCTTAGGTCGTTTAGGTTTGAGTATCAAATTCCTTTCAATAGTACAGAAAGAAAGGAATATTTGCTGAGCACTGATTCCAAACAATTGCATATTTTTCATTGTTGAATTTAATGATTAATTTCCTATTATGCAAATCTACTCCCATTCTAGTTTGTCAGCACTTGAAGTGAAATATATTTCTGAACATCTGTTCAAGTATCTCTTGGTCTGATTTCTTTTATTGGAGCGAACCTAAAAATATGGGGCTATTTTAACATAGCAGCTTTGTTGTTCACTATACCCAGATGTCATTCTGAAACAGAACAAACTCAGGTTTAACTGTCATGAAATCTGACATCATAAATTTTATACCACTGAATAATAAGCCAAAATGGAAATCACTATGCATAATGCAGAAAGTCTTGTAACTTGACCTTTACGTAAAAGGAATGATTATATGTAAAAAGAGCCTTGTGAATTAAAAATGTAATTCTTTTCACCCTCTGTAGCTTGAGGGTTGCTATAGGCACTGAGTTTTTATTGTTATTTTTATCCTGCTTAAATGAATGCAGTTTCCAGCACTCAGCTGAGAGGACATGCTGAAGTGGAACAAGGTGAATATAGGTCAGAAAGTGATAGGCCAAGACACTTCCCTTGGAAAACCAGACATAATCCCAGGCACACTGATGAATTTTTTAAATTGTGTATATTTGCCTACAGATTGTTAGTCTGTTTCAGGAACATAAGGAACTGGCTGACACTGAGCACCAAAGACCAAAATCCCAAATATTCCAAGTTGCTGTGAAAAGAGACAGTTCTGAAATTTGTTTAACATCTCTTGACAAGTCCTATTGTTTGTGAAGTAAGTGTTGAAGATGCTCTTTGCCAGAAAGATTAATTACTGAAAAGTCTTTTGTGTTTTAATTAGACTGTAGTTTAATTGCAATGCATTTAGGATGCTGATTGCATGAAGGGAAATATGAGGAATAGATCACACTCATCTCTACTGAGACCTGGGGTCAGTTGGTAAATTGAAAATTGTTACCTAAACTTTTTTTTTCAGTTCAGTAGTTTTCTTTCAAGACACTAATTTCATTGTATGAATACTGACGGTAATTGAATAAATGTTTGAATATTGCCACCAAGCTGCGAGACTTGAAGAAACTCATTTCCAAACCTATGCAGGGAATTTGTTTGACATAATCAGTGCCTTTAGATTCATGATTACAGGAAAAAGAGAACTGGTGTTTACTACCAGAAATCACAAGAGAAAAAGAAATCTTTTTGTTGCAGGTCTGTGTAATATATCGCTCGTGTTACTTCTTGACACTGTACATTTCTTCCTAATCTGAAATTAAAAAAGACATGCTTACTAAAGCCTCACTCAGCTAAACTGACATGGATATTGGAAATCCCAAGCATCTTTCTGAAGGAACAAGAGTAGGAAATTACACTGTGTAACATCTGAGTAGAGACTTAGATATAATGCGGATTGTTTGCATAAACACTGTCCAGTCTGACACATCTTTGTCTAATCGGCTCCCCCTTATGCCTTTCCTAAAGGGAACCTTTTCTTTCCCTCCTGAACAGCTTTGCTCCTTTTTTAAATTAGAAACATATCGTAACAGTGCTGTCTGCTGAACGGCTTTCAGATTTAGTGAATAAAACCTCAGAAAGGAATATGAAACCTGCAAAGCACTGTTTGACAACACAGAGAGACATTAAATCTAAATCAGGTTTTCAAGAAAATCTCCAGAGAATCTCTCAATATGAATTTTATTCACAACAAATACCAGCTACCTACTCATAGCTAGTTAGCATTTTGACTTGTGCAGATGTTTGCGAGGACAATTGTACACCAGAAGTGCTGCATTTTATTTCTGGTTGCATTTTCAGAAACTCTGTCTTTATTCCTGATTAAAAGAACCCCAAAATTCATATTTGGGAAGAGATCATGTTATAAAAAATGCAGATCTTGCAGTTGCCAGGATTTCTGGGTCTGTTGACTGAAAAAACTATGTGTGTCTGTAGTATATATCTGCAGGTTTGTTCCTAGCAAAGTGTTTTTGCGTATATGTAGCTTTAAGTCCTTGAGCAGGCTGATTAACATCTGTTTGTGTGCTTAAAATGACACCCATGCTTATGGGCTTTTTGAATGAAAATAATAATGTCATTTCTGTGGCAAGAAGAGTCACTACTTTTTTCTTTTTCTTTTTTTTTTTTTTTTTTGATTGCAAGTTAAAATGTCTCGTTTTTTAATTTCTGAATGGAGCATGTAAATACATTTGTCAGAAAGAACCCAGAGAAACTCTTCTCAAGCATTTTCCTGCTGAAGCCCAGCAGCAATCCCTCTGCTCTGCCACGCCATGCGCTCCTGGATGGCAGCCGAAGGGGCTGTGTCAGTGATCCCTAAACTGCCACATATGGCACACAGGCTAAATGAAGTACCCTACATCTCTGTCCTGTCAGATGCTTTCCTTCAGAAACATGTCACTGAATCAAAGCCAAATATGTACTCTTAAGAAGGTTTTTTTTTCCCTCCCTGAATAGAACACCATATCGTATTAAGGAGCTCTGTAAGTTAAGGGATGATGACAGAGTTTAGCAATTCATACCCTTAGAACAGCCTTGTGAATGAAGGCAAGCTTTGGGACCTCTCCTATTCTATATGCCTGATCCTATACCTGTCAAATATGTTCTGTTAAGGGTGTCTGCAATTGGCCATGCCTCACTGCCATTAAGCAATGCTAACTTAAGGATAAGATAAAACTTTGTATCTGTTTGAGAAGATTTAAATCTTCTCACTGGTGAGGGAGTTTACTAAAGCAAAAATGGATTTATTAGCAGATATCAGAGAGGTAAAGTAAACTAATAGGTCTGCACACTTTTTTTTAGCAACCACTAGTCATCTTCTTTTTCTAAAAAATGTCACAAGCAGGTATCTTCACTAATTTTACTTTTCCACTGGGCATTGTACTGCTTTCATCTCTGTCTGCCAATTCACCGAGGTCAATCTAAAATTAATCCAAGTCAGTGCTATCGCCATCTTGAATAGTACTAATGAATTTTCCATTAGTAAGATTGCTACCAAAATACTACTGGTGAATGTTTTCTACATCACAAGGCAGTCTGAAGGGAGATATGTATTCATCACCATGGAAACATGAGGTTCATTTTAAGTAGTTTTGAGTTTATTATTAAACCAGCCTCAGTCACGGCTGTTGATTCTGTTGTGCAACTTGCTTTTCTTAACTGAAGGCACTTTGGACGTAATCATGGCTGGTTCTGAATCCTGAACCAAATATGTCATTTAGCCCTTGAAAAATTTCTAACATCTAGAAACAGCATCCTACTTGTTAAGCTCTCTCCTTTCATTCCAAGAGAGGACCCTGTATGCATGGCTGATTTACTTCTCAAGCACTTTGCCAGTTGTATTTCCCTCGTCTTGGGAAAAATAAGATAACTTCCCTATAATTTCTGGAGCTGAAGCAATGAGCTGTGTTGTAAGAGACAGATGGAAGTTTATGTGCATGAACTGTCACTTTTAGCCACTGATAATACCATAATGATCCACTCTAACATCCACCAAAGTCATGGAGTGGTTAAGTTGAATTTCAGCATTACTACAGGAATAGCTCTTGGCAGAGTCAGATTGTTCTCTTTTTCTGTTTTTTGTCTTTTCCTGCAGATTATTGCTTTTAGGAGGTTTAACTTGGTATATGAAAACAATTGGTTGACTGAAAGTCAGGTGTACTAAAAGTTAAGGATGTGTATCTTTGAAGTCACAGGAAAACAAAATGTACGTCAAAAAATTGAATTTAATTGTGAAAAATATGAGGGTTTTTTAACTGAAAAGCTATATTGGTGTGTTTCTAGCCATTAAGAATATAAGAAACAGAAAGGTAGATATGGGGTTTGATAATGACACAGCCTCAGTATATATCTTTGAAATGTTCAGACTCTTTTTAACGATCCCTTAGTAGAACTCCTAGAAGCTGAAGGAGACATTTCCATGCAACCACTGCTCCTTGATGGTTACATTGGTTGTTCACTGCTGACATCAGACAAATTCGGAGCAGAAACCTGAAAGGTGAAAGCCTTCACACTCTTCTCCCTAATCTTTTAATCCATTCATATTCTTTGACCTCCAGTATTAGGCCTCCATTATTAAATCCACCTGGGCATGGTAGATTACTTTCCTCCCCAAAAGAAGGGAGAAGAGCTGTTTAGGGAAGTAAAGGAAGAGAGGACTGGTAAAAGAAAATTAGTGTTCTGTGTGAAACTCTATAGAAGTTTCCCTGATAACCTGGGGCTCTTATATGGGGGAAGGTTGAGTGGTGGCTTCTGTGTGCAAAGTTGTATTTTCCTTTTCAAATATTTTGTTTTGTCTGTTTCTGTGTTGTGGCTATTGATGGTTAGCAGAAAGGTCACCTAGAGGCTGAAATGTAATAATTTTCTTTTGGGGATTTGTTACCTTGGGGGTCCGGTAGAAAATTTCAGTAGAAAATTTAATTTCAGCAACAATAAATAGATGTTGAGAGAGAGGCCCCAACAAAAGGAGCCCATCCTTTGCCAGGTAGAGTCGTCTGTGATCATGGGCTGTCTTGATTTGATGTGACTAACCATTCTAAAAAAATTTTATGCAAATAATATGGTTGGAAAAATTAATTTCAGCACAGACTTGTGAATGGCTTTTGCCTAGAAGGGAGCAGTTGAATAATGATGCTACACAGTGACAGACATTAAATAGAAATATATGTTTGTTAATTTTTGACTTGAGTTTACTTACTCTAGTCAATTATAAACTGGGATTTTGGTAGATGCAGGACTACATGTAAACACTTCTCATTCTGTTTGTGATAAAAGAGACTATCGTTTTTTGTCTACATTTTTTCCTGTTAAGATGCTGAGGTGACAATTTCAGGTAGGCTTTTGAGTGACCTCCTTTAAGGATCAAGGGAAATTGTGTACATTATGTCTAAATGTTGTTCACACACTCAGCCCTCAAACTCTGCAACTTTCTTTAGCCCCTACTCGTTTTATACAGCTGCTCTCTCTCCAGCAGGATAAGTGTGCAGTGCCTCTCCTGCAGATGCCTGTTCAACATGGCAGCATTCCCTCATTCTCCTTTGAGTGAGCTGTTGGAGATCTCCCCTTCTGCTTGAGTGATTCCATGTACATCCTGTGTGAAGCATTCAGGGCTCTCAGGGTCCTGCTTGGCACTCAGTTCCCCCTGTGTCACAGCCCTCTCCTGTGTGAAGCATTCAGGGCTCTCAGGATCCTGCTCGGCACTCAGGTCACCCTGTGACACAGCCCTCTCCTGTGTGAAGCATTCAGGGCTCTCAGGATGCTGCTTGGCACTCAGGTCCCCCTGTGACACAGCCCTCTCCTGTGTGAAGCATTCAGGGCTCTCAGGATGCTGCTTGGCACTCAGTTCCCCCTGTGACACAGCCCTCTCCTGTGTGAAGTGTTCAGAGCTCTCAGGATGCTGCTTGGCACTCAGGTCCCCCTGTGTCACAGCCCTGAGGCTACTGCACTGTTTGTTGACCCCTCACACCAGTGGTTGTTTCACATGGTAGAATGTAATTTCTTACTCTTAGTCATGGATTGCTTCTGGGCGGTGCCTTGGGCCAACAGCATCGAGCAGTGAAAGCCACAGAGACAAGGACAGGCCCAATTCCAGGTGCTGGAGGAGGTGGCATTGCCTGGGGGAAGGCAGGGGCGTCAGGCTGGGCCATACAGGTGGGCACTGTAGGACAACCACAGTGTCTTCCACGTGGGGTGGAACATGTGATTACAGGCTGGGAAGAAACACCAGGTCAGGTTCATGTTTTGTCCTTAGGATGAGAATTGTGTACTTTCCCATCAGTGCATTTATGGTGAGCAGTAGCAAGGGCTACTCAGTTTAAGCCTGAGCAGATCACAGTATGGTTCACATGAATACCCAGTGCCAGAATGTTGCTTACCTCATGCGTCTGTAAAATAATACAGGAGATTTCTAGGAAATGAAAGGCATAGAAATAAACAAGTAGTAAGTATGTGGCTGGCACTCCTAATGGGGGGAGCCAATCTACATAAAAAAGGGCTTTTCTGCTTGTTTAGACAGCACCACTTAACCCTGAACAAATATTTAGATACATTATATTCAGTGGTATTTCTTTTTTTTTTTAATGAATGGAGTTATTTGCATATCTATTTTGCTGAAGCTTGGGACTCTCTTCTGTGGAAACCTCCCCTTCTGCCATCAGTGAAATGACTTTCACCAAGGCACCAGCGGTACAGAACTGCTTTTTGTTATGGGGTTCCCTTCCTGAAATTTTCCAGGTCAAGTTTGTAGTCTCCCCTACAAAGCTTGGTGCCAATAAATCTAATCCTTATTTCATTTGATAAACAGAAGTTGTAGAGTTACATGTCTACGTATTTTGCACTTGGCTGGGAATCTGTGCTTCTCCCACCCTCACCCCTCCCTTCTGCAACTGTCGGGTTATATTTAAATGCCAAAAAAACAGAATTAGTTTTGCACATCAACGCTGACTTATAAGGCTATTTGAAGTTAAAGCTCTTTGCCAGTTTCCATTTTCTTCACAGTGTTCCCTTCCGCTTTGGGTTTGAAGAAGGAGGAAAAAAAAGAAAAAGTTATTTAACAAAACTTGATCTGTTTGAAACTGCAAAGTCCAGGCTGTCCTTCCTGTGCTACCACAGACAGCATGAGAAATGAAGGCTGAAGGGCTCGGCCGATTTCAGGAAAAAAATGCCCCAAAAAGGTCAGGAAGAAATGGGAGCCTTTTCATTTTGTGCTCCCCGGGTGATATTCAATAACTCTTTTGGTCTTTATACTGTAGGACGTAGGCTCATTTGCTCAATTTGGGGTGACAGCAGCGTGTTTTGTCAGAACATAGCTGGAGTTTTAAATGAGGACGGCATTCTGAGGCAGTAGGAAACATCCTTTATCTTAGCAACAGGAGGGCATGGAAATGCAAGGTTTTTTGGCAGCAGTCATATAAATCTAGTGTTTTGGAGGGGCTGACCCGGGCTGTGTGGAAGGAGTGCTCAGCTTTCCTTTGACGGTGTGATTTCCTGCTCCACGGTGGAGAACTTGTCTGGCCGGGGTCCTGAAGAAAGCCTACATCAATTACTTGAAAGGAAATCAACTCTGTCTCCAAATGCTTGGCAGCAGGAATATTCATTGTTAAGGGGGTTATAAATATATATATGTATACACGCACACAGCCTAACAAACTCTCTTCCATTTTCAAGTATTTGCTGTTACAGTGACACCCACTACCCCTTGTACTTAAACTTCTGTCACTGCTACCTTTGTTTAAGGCTTTTTACAAGGGCCTTATAACTTTCCTAAAAAAATAATTCTTGGACCTAAACAGAAAATACAGTGTCTTAGCTTAGAAGGCTTATTTTCAGACAAAATAAGTTTCGTTTTGTTTTTCAATGCTTTCACATTGTCAGAAATAAATAAGATGAAATCTGTTCTCAACTGAGAAAGTTAAATGTAATTTTTTTTCCCAGTTCACTGATGTCAAGTATATTCTACTTTATTTCCCCTTGAACTTTTTTTCTTTCAAGGCACTGCCATGAATGTAAGCATCTTTGGGTAGTTTAGAAAATATAAAAATGATGAAGTGATATCTCTTTGGAAAGCTGCTGCTGTGTAGTAACTCTTAAGCAGCTGTTACATCTTTTGTGTCAATAATCCTTAAATTAAAGAGTCATTAAGCACTCAGTTACATGATAGATCGTAATGGCTCAGTGTAAACCTATTGTGTAAATCTGTAGAGAGAAGCCTTTTGTTTGCGCAAAGCATAATTCTGAGCAAGAGGAGTGCCTAAAAATGTATGTACATGGGACTTTCTAATGCCTCATAATGACTCATTAGAATTTGTTTTATAGAAAATTGATACATTTCTGCTTTTTATTATTTTCTCTTTAAGCAGAAACCCCACCTACAGTTTTGACTTTTTTTTTGTGGTTCCTTGACCCTTTTGGATCAAAGATGTACAACTTTTTTTACTGTTTTTCTCCTTTCCATAGTGCCCAGCACAGGGGGCTGGGACCTGGCAGTACTTTGTTGATTGTATCGCCATACAAATGGAACACACCACACCACCAAAAGCGTGTGAAGTGACCCTGAAAGGAGGAAGGAGTGGAGTAGGCAGTGCTCATATGGGGTGAGAGAAAATCAAAAAATTTGCTGGGAAATTACTCGTGAAATGGCAGCAGACCTTGAGCCGTGTGTTGGTGAGAGGTCCCTCCCGTGCTGGCAGGGTGGTGGCTCCTTGCTGGCGGTGGCTCCGTGCTCCCTTGGAGGGGACAAGTGACTAAGTGCACGTGTTGTGCCGTGAAGATCAGCACGCGTTCGCCTCAGCCTCGTGCCAGCAGCCTGTCCTTGGCCCGGGCAGCTGCCTGTGCCCAGCAGGAGCGTGGGGATGTGTGTGCTGTGGCCAGCCAGGCCGGGTGAGGTGAGGCAGGACTGTGGGAACACGCCAGATAACTCTGCCTGCCCCACCAAGCGGCCTCATTTCCCTGCGTTCCCTCCCATCTCCGTCCTCTCACACGTATTTCAAAAGTGTCCCAGACCATATATGCCTTGGAGAAAGATTAATTTTCAGTGTAACACCCACAGAGAAATTCATGTCCAAAATATGTTCTTCTTGTGCCAAAAGAAGAACAATAAGTGACTGGGAAGAAGGGAACATACATTTCCAGACTAGACAGAACCCACCTCCTGTCCTTCCCTAAGCAAAACCACATTGCTGTTGCTGTTTGGTTCCTGCAGATATTCAGGAGAGAAAATGTCAACAAGGAGTGGATGACACCAGTGTAGAGACTGGTGGTGGAGTGAGGGAAATTATGCTCTCCTACAGGATTTTTTGAGTGATCTGAAGACACCTTGTGAAGGCAAAGGGTCAGTGCCTCGAGCAAAGAGCAGTGAATTGCCCAAGCAGGTTCAAGTTCAAGTCCTCTTGGTTGTTGGTGTTGAGTCAAAGATGGAGCGTAGCAGAAGCCAATTTCAACACTTGGTGGGGAAAGGCACAGGATATGACTGTGGCAAGGCACAGAACCTGGCACCAGGAGGGTGTGTAGGAGTGGTCTGGCTCCTGGGAAGGGCAGAGTCTCCCCAGCTCCTGCATTTACAGGGTGCTCTCTGCTTTGGTGGCTTTCCCAGAGGGCCCTCCCAGCAGGGGCAGTCCTTGGGAGGGTGGGCAAGGGTCTGCAGGAGCTGTCAGAGGAGAACCACCCTGCTCTGCAGAAAAGACTGGAGTATGTCTGAAACTGGTTTCACTCTTTGAATTACTGTATAAAAAGGGATGGCTCCTGACCGCCTCCACTTTAAAATTGGAGATTCAGGGAGAGGAAGCCAGGGAAGAAATCTCTGGAGGTTTCAAACTGGCAGTGAAAGGAATGGCAGCCACTCATCCTGACTTCCAGTTCCCTGCTTTCTTCCTGCTCGCTCCCTTCCAAGAGCACTGGTGAAAAGAGCCCTACCAGCATTCGTTAGACAGAATTCTACGGAGTAGATCCAAAACTAATTTCTAGCCAGAATTGTTTAATGACAGCCTATCTGTAATATTTCCATTTTGCAGATATATCCATGTTCATGACAGGATCACTGTGGGATACTCATGGGATACTATTTTCTAGTATTTTTTTCTTTTTTTTTTAACTAGAAAAGGAAAAATAATTTGGTTTTTCTGGTTTACAGGGATGCTTTTAACGTGGTTGGGACTTTTTGGTAGCGATTGTTATGAAATGTTTCTCTACCCCAGCATCTGTTTCAAGTTAGTTCTTGACCTAGTAAAAAATCTTCATTCATTGCTTGGACAAATTGCTGATATCCAAATATTTTATTTGATTAATAGACTGAAGGCAAACTTTTTCTTCAAAATACTACAGTTTTACTTTAAAAGGAGCACTAAGAATTGCAAGTGGATTTTGAGTAAGCAGAATGTTTAGTCAAGCAAAGTTTCCATACTTTTTATTAATATATTTATCACATGGATAGTTTAGCTTACAGAGACTCTCTGTAATCATAATTTATGTAAATATGAATTTTATTTTCTGTAACATCTCTAAAGCAATCAGTTTTCTTGCCATTTGATGCTCTCTCCATTAGACACTTAATTTCCACTTTGTTTTTCAATAGGAGCTGTTGTGACTCCTTGAAAAGCATGAAATCTCTAAATTATGAAATCCAAGCACTCTGCTTTGAGCCCCTGATGCCGAGGAAACTATTTGAATACACAGAATTAGAAAAACATACACAGAATAGTTGTTTAAAATTCACAGCTGTCAACATGGAGTGTTTTGTGCGAGGGAAAGAATGTGGGGAAGGCTGAGTTCCCCAACTCTCCGCAGATGGATTGGCTCTCCCTGCCTTCTCCCTGGGCATTGTCTGGAGGCTGCTGCGGGGATCCATTTGCATGGCAGCACAAAGGTCCTCTGTTGGAGCCCCTGCCCAGCGTCTCCCCAGGCTTTCCCTTTAAAGGAGCCTTCCTGGCCACAGTGGCACAGTTTTTCCTGTGCCGCTCTTTAGGAACAGGCAGAAATCTGGTGTTTTCAGTAAGGCTGCAGCACAGAGGGCATGTTTCAGGTTAGAATGAAGCTGCTGGAAGATAAGGGGGCTCTGACTGTAAAGGGTTGTTGAAGAAAAGCCGTGTTGGAGCAACAGTGGTTGTTTATAAGAATAAAGTTATTGGGGGTATTAGGATTGCTAGCTTTTTATTTATGCCGTATGACATGACGGAAATGGTATCACTGGACATCAGGTATCAGAATATGTAATTTTGTATGCTAATTATAGCCTGAGTTTTCCCACCAACGCTGAGTAAAATGCATTATTTATCATTTTATTCTGCTTCAAAAGTCATACAGCACCTTTAAAAACAAACAACTGAATAAACCTGATTTCAAATGTCTCTTAGAATCTGATCTATTATAATTAAACTTTTAGGTGGAAGTACAGCTATATTTTTTCATAAATATTATCCCCTAATAATTAGTTGTAGTCAATTTTTCTTCTTCCTGCCTATTTCAGTAATATTCTGTGGTTTTTATAGCAATAGGGGTTCTACACAGAGTAAATCTAGGGCACTGGAATTACATTCTGCAAATCTTAGGGTAGGAATTTGTAGAGAAACTGAGCTCTGTCTTCTTTTTTTTTTGCAGAGACACCAACTTCTATTACAATAGCCAAAGGTTTGTCAGCATTTCCAAAGGGCTGTTTTCAGAGATTTACACCTTGTTGTAGGCTGAAACTTGGCAAACGGGCTTGCATGCCTGAAGGGATTTACTGTTTAACATGTCTGAATATTAACATGATTAAGCAAAAATTGGATGACTTTATTAACCATAACTTGATTAAAGGGTGATTAGTCATTTTTATGTTTCAGAATAACAGCCTTCTGCATTTGGTGCAGCAGAAAGGAGTTTTTGCTGCTCAAGGTTCTTTTGCTTTTGTTCAGAGCACATTTTGTTTCTAGCAGTGCATCCTGCACACAGGGAGCAAAGCTTGAGCTCAGATTAAAATCTGACACACTTAATTTTTTGCACGTATATCACCCCACACACATGCAACTGATCCAAAGAGATTTTTCATATTTGCAAGCCACAAGACTTGCCTAATATAGATAAATTTTCTCAAAAAGGAAAAGCCTTTGCATGAGTGAAGTATTTTCCTCAGCTTGCAGATGCTTATGCAAATACACATAAACATCCACAGCGGTCACTTTGAGAAGTGCAGCGTTGAAGGGAGCCGAAGAAAGAGCCCAGGCTGCTGCCTTGACCTCTGTACTTGGAAGGTTTTTCACTAAATAAAGTGAATTATATCTAGTACTTCAGCAATGGACGTTACTAATGAGGATGCAGAAAAATAGTTGTGTTAAATAGGTTTGGTTTTTTTATCTGATGGCAAATTTGGTCCACTTTAACCATATTATACTTTGCACAAGATACTTGTGGACTGCATTGCTCCTAGCTCAGTGATGGGAAAGGATGTTTTGCCATTAGCTTCAAGAGTACCAATCATGTGCTGCTTTTTTTTGTTTTCAGTTCCAGGAGACAGAGGTTAATAAAGATCTTCAGAGACATAGCAAAGAAACAAGTCAATACAAAACTTGAAAGACACTTATTCCCTTAAAACATGAAGTAAAAACATTGCAGTTAAAGCCTAGTGAAATTATTGTTTAAACCAGACTAATTTAGAATCTCAATCTCAAGAAATAAACAATGAAGCTAAGTAATTTAATAAAAGTAACTGCTGAGAAAGACACTGTACTGATAAATTTTATCATTACATGTGCCATTGAATTTTAATTAGAATTTAGCTATCTTACATAGCAATTAACTCAAATGAGAATTCTACACAAACTGCTCTAGAAAAGGAGTGTTCATATATGCTAATGACTACTATGCGTGATTAAACATTGAGAAAATAAACTCCAAATGTATGCTAATAAATGGCAAAATTTACTGTGTAGAATTAATATCTAACAGAGTAACGGAGAGATGTTTCAAAGCATGTGTGTATATTGTTTAAGTCAGCACATTAAATTTCAAAGCTTAGGGCCCTGCAAATGGTGCTGCTGCAGTCGCTCCCCTCACAGGAGCAGCTCTGCTGGGATAATGGAGCTACCTACACCAGCACCTTCCCACCCTGGCTCTGGAAAGCTGAGCTCTTACAAAATTACTTGACCTTGGAAAAAAAAAAAACTTTTGTATTTCCCACTAAAAGATTGTATATATTTAATCTGCTGTTATAATTTTCCAGAAAAGTATCTGTGGTCTTATTCCTGAATCGTTGTGTTTCAGATGGATTCCAAGAAATGTAAAGTAAGAACTCACTTTTTCACATCGTGGTTTATTATTGTAGCTGGCACCATCAGACCCTGATTAATTAAATGGTAATTACCTAGCCATGTCGGTCAAGAGCTGCTACCAGACCTGATTTTTTGATTTGTGGGGGTTTGGTTTTGGTTTTTCTTGTTTGCTGTAGGCTCTCAATAAGGATGTTAAAATGTGATGGGAGAGAGAATTGTGTACCCACAGATCTGCTCTATTCTTGCTCAGCAATAACCATATTCTAGTCTGTTCAACAGGCAGGAAAAATGTTGCTGTGCAGCTCTGTCATATATTTGCTTGAAAGAAGAGTTTTGTGAAGTGAAGCAAGGGTGGAATGACTGTTTTCTGATGTATGTTGGACAAGAAAAATTAATCTGTGCATGGTACTTGTTTTGGCTGTGCTTCAGAAGGCATCTCTTGTGATGTCACCTGTAAATAGCCAAGAACTTTGACACTGACTCTGTGTGAAGCTGTTTAAATAAGTGCCTCATTTATAGAATCCTGCTGCCTGCAAAATGGCTCCAATGGTGTTATCCCCATGCCTGAGGGGAAAGTTAAATAATGAAACCCCAAAGAGTGTCTAAGTGGGAAAAGAGGCACAGGAGGAAGGAGGGAAGGAAAGCTAATCTGTAACAGTACAACCTCATCTTATCTCCTGATTGTATAGGACTCAGTAGTTAGAAAAGCATAGCATAAAGGCAAAGAGACACAAACATATTAAATAAATAGTTTCTGCTTGAAACTAAGCACGTGATCCTTTGTTGCTGGGCACCTTTGGTATTCTGAAAGCAATTGAAATGTTAGCTCTGGCTTTGTTAGATATTTGTGATGAGATTTTTATGGACTCTGAAGATCTAGGGAGACAATATTATGCCATACTGAGGCCCTTCATAATGCTCACACTCTAGTGTAGGTTGTGCTTTTGTCCAAAATATTACCCCTGTTTGATTGCCCTGCAAACCAGGGGTGCTGCTTCAGCAATGTTTGCTGTCATATTGTGGAAAAGGGCTTTTGAGGATTGTTTTGAAAATTGTAGCCCAGCAGAAATTGAAGCTTACACATATTACACTGCATGTTATTGTGTGTGATCTTGCTCTTTTTTCTTGCTTGGCAAAGTATCCATTTGGAACCCTTCTGCTCAGTTATTCACTCTGGTGCATCTGAAGGTGTGTACTCACCATTTCTCAGTTAATGTGCATATTTAAGTTGGTAGTTATACTTGAAACCTGAGACAACTCAAAATGAATGCATTGAGCAATACAGGTATAGTGCTCTGTATTCATAGAAGGGTTTAAGCTGATTTTTCTGCAAAACAGTCTCAAGGGTTGTTAGATTTGAAGGAGTTTTTTTCTAAAGAGATATTTATAAATACAGTATCTCTAAAGAGATATTTATAAATATATGTGCATATAAATTTTACTCCAAGGCCGGTGCCTTTGTTTTCATTTGCGGTTGTGAAAATTCTCACTGTAGCTCATCTACATTCACCCCAAGGAAGTTTTGGCCATAAACTCAGCTGTACAGACACTCTTACACAATCCTACTGTTAATGTGCAGAAAAGTATTACTTGTGTGTGACTAAAAATAGTATATTTTTGATCCTGTATATTGCAGCACTAATGTTTACTTCCCTTAGCACCGCCGTTGGTATTTTTTACCAAAGTCCTAGTTCACTTAATTTTTTCTGTAAATTTGGGGTGAAAAATAAGTGGATCATCCTTATTTTGTTGTACAAAGCTTCTGGTTAGATCAAGTCATCCTTTTGGAAAGGTTCTTGCCCTAGTATGGGCAGCTGACTTAAATTTGTACCCTTTAAATAGACATATCCTTACCAATGATTTACAGACATGATTAAATGCTAAACTATCTTTTCTATACATTAAATGCAGGTCCATGGAAAATTTGCTTGCATTTCTATTGTTCTTGATACAATTTCTGATGGACTTTGTCAGTGGTTTTCAATAAAGTCTTAAGGACTAACACCAAATTTCTAAATGTGTCAAGTGGAAGATGAACGTTTTTGTTATTATGGAACACATTTTGCTGTTAGCTGTGGTTTTAGAATGATATCCCTTCAGTTTTAATTTATTGATATGCTAAAAAAGTGTTTATTTACCCCAGTTTCCTTCACCAAGAACACAAAATATTTCCCAGTGCAAGACCATAGCAGCCTGTTATCTAAAGTTTCATGCTCTGTAAGCAATAGAATTACCAGTGTGTACTTGCCAAGTAGCTTCAGAATGACAGTTTACAAGCATCAGGTCAAGTAATCAAAATGTTATAGTGGGTATTTGCTACAAATGTAAATATATCAAGTATCTTTAATTGTGTTGTTTGCAGTTAAAGTAACCCAATGCCATCTTATCTGGAGGTTATCGCCTGAACATTTTGAGTAAAGCTATAATAATATTTATTTTTGTTTTATGTGATGAACAAGTCTTAAAACTAAATCTGGTGAATTAAGAGTTGTATTTCTGAGAAGCTAACTACCACTACTTGACTGCTGTTGTAAAACTTTATTAGGCAATACATCTGACCTCAAATTGGAAATTTGTGTTGGAACCAGTTTAGGGAATCATTATAGCTCTGTTGTTAATTTTATATTTGTCTAATAAAACACAGCAGGAAGTACATGACATGCGCTAAAGCAACTGATGGTAGCTGCTAGTTCTGCTTTTAGCTACTGTTTTCTACCATGTACAGGAACAGGGTAGGAGAAAAATAAATATAAGGTAGTAAGAGAGATTATTTTTTTTGCTAGCAAATTGGTGTTCAATACTTTGTGGATAATTCTAGGGAGGAGGTTGATATTGTTATTACCAAATATATATTTGTAATGAAAAATGTGCATCATCATGATTTTAAAGATGCAGATGGGGTGGATATATTGTGTCATTTTCCAGACTGTATTAGGAGCACCATTCAGTTCTTAATGATGTTACCTGACCAGACTTTGTTTTGGGGAATGAGCATGTTAAAAATGGCATAAAAGAAGATAAAGGAAGACTGGCTAACATTAATGTAGTTACAGAAGTGACAGAATCTGAAGGGGAAGATTTGAAAGCTGAATATCATCAAATTAGGCATGCCAGAGAAATCCCATGCCAAAACACAGAATGAACTGTAAATCCTATTGCAGATCTAGTAACGTAGGTTTGTTAATTATAGCATGTGGAGCGAGGACCACTGTAAATACAGAATAAGACATACAGCATCAGTATTTAAAAACACAGGAGAGGAGTAGATGGTATTTGAGAAACTGCAGGGTTTTGAGTCAGATCTCAGTAGTAAACCATTTTTTAAAAAAAAGTCATAAAGAAATCGTGGCTGAAGGCATTGAATTAAATACAAACTAGGAAGTGTGAGTTTACCCATGGTAGAGTGAGCCAACTTAACCTGATTTCTTTTTTTTTTTAATTTTCATTTTTTGGTGAGGGAGCAGATTTTTCTATTTCCCTTTGTACACAAAGGAAATGTATTAGATCTAATCTGTCTGCAATTCAGTAAATTGTGGTATGTTGTCCCCTGAGAAGCATGGAGTGAAACTGGTGAGGATTAAAATTGGTACAGGCTCTGTAAGGTGAGCAAAGAATAGGTTAATGATAGATGTGTATTGAAGTATCCAAGATCTCCAGCCATATGATGAGGTGAATGGGTGAAAATAACACTGTGCAGGGCATATTTGGCCCTGTGCTGCACATACACCCAAGCTCTCCTCCATAATGGCTTGAGGTGGGTGTTCCTGTTTTGGGATTCCTGCTCTCAGATAGCTTGGCTTGATCTTGGTCGGCTTCGATCTGCTCCAAGCTAGAACTTGTCAGTTTCAAGGAAGTGGTTCTTCCACAGAACCGTGTAACCTCCACACAATTCATCTTTGCATTTTCTCTCAAATTGTCAGTATTGACTACATTTGCCCTTTTCTTTAGAATGGTGCCCAGCCTTGCTCAGTTAGAGCAGTAAACCATGATTTTCCTCTTTTCTGGGTTAAAAAAAGTGTTGGTATATACATTAGTGAGCTCTGGTTATGGTTTATCACGAGCCATCTCCACACCAGTTCTTGTCCAGATTATCCTTACTCTCACTTTAACAGCCCTTTGGTTCTTGAGTGCTGTTTGGCTGCCGTATTGATCACCAGAAAGGACCTCTCCATTTGCATATTCACAGTTTACTGCCTGCTTTCTCTGCATTTCCACTTTGTGCATGCTCAGCAGTCCTAAATACTAAGGCTTTCTTCATTCTTTAACTCCTTCCTTCAGTCATTCATTCTTGCAGACCCAGAAGTGCAACTGGAGGTGCCAAAACATGCTGGATACGTTCTTCATGGATCCTCAGTCCATTTGAAATTACTAATTTTTTATCAAGTGAATCAATGCACAAACTTGGCAGTAGAAGTGTGGACTCTATTCTCACTTTAACCTTTCTGAGGTCAGCAGGCAATATTAACTGGGTTTGTTTAATTTATGATATTTACTCGAAGGCTTTCTTGTCCTTGTTGCTGTTTAGAAAATGGAGACACACATGAAGACATATTAAATTAAGAGTGTTGGAAAGAATGCTCCATAAATTTTTCAGCTCTTTTTGAGATTTTTGACTCATTTCTTTTTCATTTGTTCAGATTTAATTCTATTTTTAAAAGCTTGGTCTTTACACAAAGGGAAAAAAAAAAAGAGAGGGAGGAGGGAGAAGTGTACATTGACATACTAAGTGAAAAACCTCAAGAAAAATTACAGTAAATTAAAATTTATTTCCCAAGGGAAAGAACATATTTCAGTGGGATGAAGGAAGAAACTAATAGACTTTCTATGAACAGCCATTTTTATTTAAAGAATAAGCTTTCAGGCAAATATAATTCTGCAGCCTCCTGAGGATAGCCTTTTTTCTTGTTAGGAATAATACCAATTAAAAAGTGCACAATGAAAAGCACTGAAAGTTTGTCAGTGTACATTTTCCATGGAGCTGTGCTTTCTATTATGCTGTTGCTTGCTTAACATGCTTTGTGGAGCTGGTTTAGCACGAGCTGCATCTGTGCTGCCAGTCTGCAGACAGTAATTAGTTAACGCTACCAAACATAAATGAATTGTGTCTGCTAATCTGAAGCACTTGCTAACAAATCAAACCTTTTGGGGGTATTTTACAATTTTCAAAGTATGCAATTTGACATTCTGGGTTTTTCTCACCTGTTGCTTTCTCCTGAGTATCTGTTGGAGGGGGTGAAAAGGCTTTTTTTGTTTAAGTCCAGGTCATATCCATGATCTCGCACAGCACACTCAGACCAACAACACAATTGAGAAGGCACTGCTGCAGGGGCTGTGTGACAGTGAGCAGGCAAGCGAAGAGAAGAACTTAAAACAGCTGTGCTGCCAAAGAAGATGTAGAAGGAAATGTTATGCCTTTCTGTAACCCAGGAAAGGGTTTGCAGGTTTGTATGTTCTTCATGGACTGAGGAACAATTGGGTTTTTTTTCCTAGACATTACAATTTCACCCTCAGCTTCTACTGACACTTTTGTGTAGGTTCTGTCTGTCCTCAGCTCAGGTCAGCTCTGTTCAGCATGGCTTGGCTGCCACCTTGTCCCCTTCAGCCTCTTTTCCTTCTCAAGGGTTCACAGCAACTTTTGATCCCTCACACTTTTTGAGCAGTAACCATATTGGTATTAGATGAGTTCTTAATCTGCCCTAAGATCCATTTCTGTTGTAGTTCTTGGCTCTACCAAAGGGGTTTCTGCTTGAAAATCAAGGAATTTCATTTAGGGTACAGGTAATTGTATGAAATTTACTTCTGTATTTAATTCTTATTGCTAAAAAAACAAAGCTACTTGGTCTGATTTATGATAGTAGAGTCGAGTTGTGGGGGCAAAAAAGAAGACATTTTTATTCATCCTAACCAAATGGTTTTCAATCCTTGAAAACTTCAGTTGCATTAACACTGAGGGTACGATCATTTTTCATAGATCCCCTTGAAAATCCATTTCTCACACACACATACACACAAAAGATGATTTCAACAAAGTTACACATTTAGAAAGTTGAATGAAAATACTCCATAGCTAATCTTGACAGTTCCAAGCTGGAGAAAAGCCAGGGCTCCAGAACAATGCACAGCGAGTGCATTTGTAATAGAATCCAGAAATCAATACACATGACCAGATTTTCCAGTCCACCACGCTTATTTTGCAAACCCAGCAGAGGTCTGGATGGGAGCATTCCCCATGTCAAGAAGACTCTGATGGCCAGAAGCTGTTGATGATGGTGTAGCTGCCTCGCATGCCAGTTGTCTTATCTCCTCAGAGGGGAAAGAGGGATGGCATTAGGAGAGGAAAAGCTCTTGTGTCTTGTTTAACTGGAGATGTGCCCCATGAGAAAGGGTAGCCATGAAGAAGCAGTCCCTGTGTTGGGAAGACTCACAGAAATCTTGAGTTCCTTGGAAAGCTTTTGTGAGGTGGTTGCTGGCATTCCTTCATACTGAAATAACCCATATGGATTTTTGCTTCCACATTGCTTTCCGAAGCTGACACATTTTGGCAGTAAAATTTGCTGAATTTCCTGAACATCCAGCAGCCCAGCTGGAAGAGCAGCAAGATGGCAGTTGTGCATGTACTGACACAGCATTGTGTGAATTTGGGGAACACTGGATTTGACAGACTCATGAGGATCAAGTGCTCACGTGGCCTGTCAGACTGACCAGTGTCTGAAGGGTCCCTGTAGTGCTGCCTCCCCTCCTTGCTTGTGTGCTCCCTAAAGGTCTTGGGGAATGTTCTGTTGAAACTGGAGCTTTCATGAAAGAGAAGAAATTTTATAGAAGGACAAAATGTTTGGGAAAAACGCTCCTGCAGAATGTAGCTCTTCTTTTTCATTTGCTTGTCTAGACAGCCAGGATGCTTTGCTTTGGACTGTGCAGTTTTGATGGATTTTAATCCCCAAGCTATTTTTGATTCCTGGTCACATTTATGACATATACAGTCTTAGCTTTTTTTTCTCCTTCAAGATGCATGCATCCATAGACTTGAATGGGTGTAGGAAAGATAAATGGCTAAGGGAAAAGGAAATTAGCCTGAATGTTCTTAGAGCAGGAGCAAGGAGACTATATAAAGGCAGACTGTGTGACAGAGATAAAAACTAAATGAAAATTAAGGCTCAAGAGGAGGCCTGGTTGAAGGGGGGAAGGAAGCCCAAATATTTTCAGATAATACCCAAAAGATGAAATGTAAAAAATGCTCCATTAAATCCCATTTCCCCCTTACTTTGATATTTTAATTTCCCATTTCACTTTCTTTCATAATTTCCTTCTACCATTCCAATGCTAGTCGCTGGGTAGTGAAAACCTACTGTTAGAAATAATTTTCCCACAGACCCATCCTTTAGTCCAGTAATATTCAGTGTCTGTCCAGTTAGATTTCGATATATATCAGAATACAGAGCTGGCAGAAGGGATCACTTCCCTTCCTAAGTTTGTAGCTGGAAGTTCAGATGTGGGCAGTCAAAACAGTGAGAAGTATGTGTTCTTCAGAAATAAAATGGCAACACTGGGATGTGCAAAACGCAGACATACTTTACATCGTCATGCAGCACTTAAGTGTCTCTACAAACAGCTTCAGTTGTTTAATTATTTTCATTTTGTTACAAGTTTCTTATGCATAATGATAATTTGTCCACTCAGATTTATGTTATTGCAGGCTTCAGTCCAGCAAAGCACTTAAGCACTTGATTAACTTTAAGCACATAAGTAGTCCCATTGCTGGATTGGGGCCATAATAGAGGAAAAGAATGTTTCAGGAGACATTGCGCTTTTCAGGGGGTGGGTGGGTGTGTTTTTTGTTTTGTTTAAAGTGTCAACAGCACAGTTTATTTAGCTGCCTTTTAGACAGTAATCTTATTAGTAAAATTGGCAGGATTAAGAGGCTATTAAACAAAATCTGTGTGTTTTCACATCAGTTAAAATCAGTACTGTATTCCCTTGGAACACAACAACTCTGTTGTGCAATAACTGGATTTTAATGTAACCAAGTCACTTAAGATTGCATTAAAATACATTTATTAAATCACTTGGCTGCTCTAGACTGGTGGGTTGGAAGTTAAAAATGCAGAGAGGCTTTTCTGACTTTGAAAGAGTATTTCGTAGGATTTCTTGCCGTTTTACTTCATCAATCAAACCGCATTTGTTTACCAAGCAACATGTAGTCAATGTTAATTTAATGGACATTCTGCTGGGTCCAGAACGAAGCCATCTGTCCCCAAAGGTGGCTGGGGTGAGCAGTCTGTCCATCATGTTGGTGTACTCCAGACGGTGAAGACAATGGACATCGTCAAAGTTTGGCTGCTTTGTTTTCTCATTGCAGACAGAAAACTCACCACAGCAGTTCTGTCCCTCTATTTCCTGCATCTTACCACTTTCAGATATGCATTTTTGCTGTGAAAAAGCCAATAATCAATAAGATTAATTTTATTGGTATGTGGAAAACTGAGTGCTCTCAGTGAAAAAAAATTTTGTTAAAACCAAGAAATAAAAATCTGGCAGCAAAACAAAGCAGACACCAGAGTTTTAAAACTAAAAATAATAAATTCTGCTCTGTCCCCTGGAAAATAAGCAAAATCAAATATCCCCAAGGAGGAAAGAGTGTCTGTAACTATGTCATTTACTTATTTGATAGAAAGGTTTCTGGTACTAATAGAATAAATAACCTGTTTGCTCAGAATTCACTTGTATTAACATTTCTGGCAGTGATTTCCTTTTCATATTTGTTAAAATACAAAGCTTTATATAGGTGCTGCTATGTTTGTACTACAGATTCATTTACTCTGACAGCTGATATATTTGTAATCGTGGTAGAATACTGGCTTCAAGCTTGGCCCTGCTTCTTTGATATAAGCAGGTGACTCCTAACATGTATTGATGGTTGGGGGATGGTCTGATGGAAAAAGTTGAATCATTGCAAAGTAATTCCTCAGGTCTTCTGAAGTTTATTATTGACTGCTTTGATCTTTGTTCTGCAGATGTAGAAATAACATCGCCTACAATCTGTAGGTGTTCTCTGTGCTTTTTCAACTAATTGTTTTGTGCATCTGACAAGATGCAAATTTACCCAGATATGTCTACAAAGAGGCTTCTCTCCTGCCTGCTCCTTTTTTTGTAGAGAATCAAAAAACGCTATTTTTACCTACTTCTAAAAATTGATTCTGAGTGTGTCTTTTGACATACCTGCTTGCCTTCACTGCTCCCAGACATCACCAGCTACCTACCTGTGCTGCAGCATCCATCCTGGCTGGCATGTGGCACTGAGCCAGCTCAAGATGGAAAAGAGCATTCCAAAGTGGGGAACTCCCCTGGCCGTAGGGCAGACACTGAGTGTCACATACTGATGATGCATTTCTCATTACAGGCTGGTGGGCACAGCCTTGTGATTACATAGACACTCTCACTCTACATTTTAAACCAGACAAACCTGGGTATCAGTAGCAGAGTAGATGCAGTGGCCTGAAAGGTGGGGAAATATGGAGGTGGTCAGCTTGAGGTGAGTTCTGCAATACAATAACTCTTACCTGAGTGACTTAATTTTAAAAAGTGCCAATAGCCTGATACTAGAAAATGCAATTGATGACTTTTGAAACCTAAGGACAAGCTTCTTCCTTATAGATGGACTTAAGAGGTATATAGCTTCTCGGCCCTCTCAAGTATCATTTTACCTTTTTATAGGCTGTTCCTCATGCCCTTATGCATTTATAAGACTCTTATTTGTGAGGAGAATGTTTCTGACTCCTAAGGAGAATCAGAACATCTCATCATTTTACATCCAAATTTAATTTAATTGCTCAGGTTTTTTTTTTTGATGTTGGATCCTTTTCAGCAATCCTCTCACTTAACAAAGCTGAATTTCCACTCAAATTTGATGTGACAAATGCTTGAATAAAAAGTACCATGAAGACTCAGTTCTCATCCTTCTAAGTCATTAATAGTTATTAACTTGATTTCTAAAAGTGCTGAGCACCTCAAGCTCTTAGAAGAGATTAGCACAGGAACTGCTGATACTAAATTCCTCCTCTGGAGAGTACACAACTCTCTCAAAGTCATTGAGAGGGGCTGGGCATAAGAAAGCCACTTCCACTCTACACTCCCCCTCCAAACTGCTCAGTGGCATGAGGAAGAGAGATATAAGGACTGTCAGCAGAACAGATGTGATTTCTTGCACACTGGGATCTGCAGAGGGGCTGTCACTCAGGCAGGGTGACTCTGATATTGCTGATGGCACTGCATGCTTCCCTGCACACCGTTCAGAACCTGGTGGCTCCTCATCCCATATTCATGGTAGATCATAGCAGAGCTCGATTCTTAAGGGTTAGGCTGCATCTATTCCTTTAAAAATAGGAAATACCAATCCCTAACATGACACTGAGCAGAAATATCCCAGAACACAGGAAGTTTTTGACTGTGTAGCATTTGGTATTGGTACATTCTTTGTTAAATATAAATTTCAAAAACACTGAGTTTGGATGTGTAATAATGGTTATTGCTGCTTATAGCCTGTACTTGTGTGTTAGAGTTCAAAACTTTTTTCTGGAAGTTTGATGATATGACAAGACTGCTGGTACTTCTGGCATCCTGACTCTAGTGAAATAAATGAACAAAACTCACATGGCTTTTGTTCAGATCACAAAATTCGTGTTGAATTTGGCAGTAGCAGAAATTTAGTGCATATCACAGGCTAACTAAAATAGAAAAGCCAAGTTGTTTTTGTTTATTTAACTACAAATTCCATGCTAGATTTCCCTCCTTTTTGTTGCTTGTTATACCTTTCACTAGTAAAAAATTGGATCCATAAATAACTACACCCCAAATTAAGTTAATTTCCAAATAATTTTAATATAACTTTCATCAGAGATTTAATTTTCAGAAGCTTGTTATAATGTAAAATATGTTCACCTATATAAATATGAACATGTATTCATTTGTATGTCTATGCATATATATGTGCATAAAAGTATATAATGAACCTAGATATTAGGGATTTTTCTTAGAAAAGAATGTCACAATATATTCAAGGTGCGGTAATGTATTACTTTTTTTATTGCTCTAAAAAGTCTTGAATTCTTGTAGAATATGGTTTAGTGGGTCAAACATCCCCTTTCCTCTCATTTATCAGCCTTTTGATCTTGTGTCAAGTCTAAATGTTGGCATGCTCAGGCCATAACAGTGTGTTGCAAGATCACAAAAAGGCATAGTTATATCTTTAAAAACTTATGGGCATCCTGGTGCTACATCCCAGCATAGCTTAGCAGATGTGGTATTGAGTTCCCCCAAGTCTTCACTACCCCTTTGTCTATTATTTTTTTTATAGTTTTGTTCTGCATTCCTTCCACTCAACCTCTAGTGGATGGAAGCCTGTTAGTTTATTACTTACATATGTCTGCACCCTTTTACCTCAGCAGGGAAAGACAAAATATCGAGGAGGACTGTAGGTTTGGGATGGTCAACTAATCCTTCCCCACCTTGAACTAATCGCCAGGCTGATGTGTTATTGTGCTGAGCTCTGTTCTTCGGTGCATTGCCAGTGGGGTTTCAATTTGTAGAAGCATAAACAGATACTAAAGTAAAAAGAATGGTGCAGTGATTTGTTAGCAGAGTTCAGATCAAATTATCACAGCGGTCCCCTGCTGACAGTCCTAACAATTACCTCCTTTTTCTTGGTCTTTCAAATGTTTTCTGTTTCACTTAGGTCTTGGTAAATGCTGTGTTTCTCACTGTGCTTTATTTATTTACCTACAAAAAGGAAAGAAATTGAAACTTCAGCTTTCATTCAAATGTCTATATCTCTATATATTTTGTCCTAACTTAGATGTGTTAATAACTTTTTGTTTTCTTTTTTAAAAAAATAAATATATAGGCAAGGTAACTAAAGATGGCTTCAGCTTTCTACTGCATACCTGCTTTTTTAACGTTTTCTGCCTCTTTTATAGCTTTGATCATGGAGTACAGATCTTCTTGAAATTTGGAAATTTTTGAGAAGAGTAGCTACTAAATAGGAAATGAATAGAATCTTGTATATGTTAAGCCAATATTAAGAGTTTAAAGCATTTGAGTCCTGTTTTGAAATCAAATTGGGTGCATGTCAGTATTCCCTTTTTGCAGAATATAGTCAGTTGTTGTTCTGTACAAGTTATCTAGAATTAACTTAAACATTTGTTTCCACTCTTTTTTTTCTCTTTCCTACTTTCAACTCAACTTTCACTCTTGCGTAGTTACATTTGCCTGCTTCTTACAGTTCTAGTGGGACTGATTTATCATCATTTGCTAGCATATCTGTCTCAAAATCTGAGCTTTGATCAGCTTGTATTTTATAACTTACATCTGTTCTATGTTTAACCTTTTGTAATGCTGTTTCTCAAGAATATTATCTAGTTTAACAAAAGAATCATGTTGGTCTAAGCATTTTGTTAAACCTAAAGGAAAAAAATCCTACATACCTGTCTATTTTGTTGCATTTTTGTTACTGCTTCATAGTCTCTTTTTCGTGAAATCTATAAATCTGTCACACTAACTTTTTCCTGTGGTTGTTACTGAATTATAAACTTCACCTTTCCGTTCCTTCTCGACCTCTTTTTTCCCACAATTCCAACTTGTGCTTCACAGCAACACCACCAGCAGCATCACTGCTCTGGCCTGTTTGCTGCTGCAGGATCCAGCTCCAGCTTATAAAAAAGTAAACATGGTGATTAAAAGTACTCCCACAGTGGGAACAGCAGAAAGCTTCTTGGTTTTGAATAAAATGACTAGAACTAAAAATTATGGCTGGAACTAACTGACATTAATCCTCCCACCAAGAGGAGTCCTTGCAGTGAGGTAGATGAATAGTAGGTTTGGTGAAGCATGGAGACACATCTGCACGTTCTGTTGCTACCTAATCTGTCTTCAGGAAAGGAGGTTTCATTTAAAAGGACTTACCTCCAGACTGGCTCTGTTGGGTCAGACTGGGTAACACTGGGACAAGAGGGAGAGAGGCATGAAGAAGCCTTTACAAAGTCGTCAGCTGTTCCCCAGCTTCTCAGTAAATTAACCTTGCCCAGCAGGCTACTAAAACTGACTAAATAATGCAATGTTTTTCCTTGGGATTTTTTTGTCATCCTCTGGTGTAAGGGGGAAAGTCAGCCTTGCTCTGCTTGGCTTCTGAGGGAAGCAGAGCCATTGTGTGAGGGCCATCAGCAGAGTGACACTGCCCAGGGGCCCAAGGGAGAAATGCTCTTGGTGCCAGAGCACCCTCTGACTTGTTCTTTGCACTAATGTGGCCACAGCAGTTGCCTGAAAATAGCCTCAGCTGTTCTCCAGCAGCTAAGAAGCTTTTGAAGTCCTTTTGGCTAAGTCCACAGCCACAGATAGTAAATGCACAAACAGCTTGATTCTGGCTGTATTGGTGTCTGGATGAATCTGGCCTGAGGACCCAATCAAAGAAGAAATACCCACAGAATTCTAAGTAATTCCAACTCATATGTCTTTCCAATGCAGTAGACGATTTTAATACAAATGGAAATTTTATTGGCGTAGGGGCTAAACTCAGTCTTGGCATAAATGGATTCGGGGGAGCTATACTTGCTTGTAGCAGAGAAAATTTTGGCTTCAGGAGTGCAGATATAAAGCACTGAGAAGCTATATATATTGAGCCAGCAAGGACATTACAAAAGGCAGAAGGATAACTGGTATGACATCACTTCCTTCTAAAAGATTATGAGCTATGGAAAAAGATTAGTTCTGCTTCAAATGGCTTAGAAAACTTGGGCAGGTACGTTGAATGTATTGAGTGGATCAGTGACAACAAATACACCTGTGTAGTGATTAATTAGAAAAAAAGCCCAAAGCATGGCCTGTCAGAAAGCAGCATATACAGTATAACCAGTGTATTTGGAGTATGTTTGCATAAAAGGAGAAAAAAAAGTAGGCTGACAGTCAATAACAGGAGCAGTTAATGAATGAAAGGCAGTGGTAGAGCTGGAATAGGATAATAACATTTACTGCTCTTTGTCACTTGAACCACTTCTCAAGAAAGGCATGCAGCACTGCCCCTGCTTGTAAGTAGGGAGATGAAGTGGCAAACCCAGGAACTGAACTTATTTTTTCTGGAGCCCTTCCAGTACTGTAAATAGAAGACTAAAGAGATGGCAGTTGACTATTCTCCTATACCCAAATTCCCCTGCTATAAGTCTACGTAGAAAATATTAATCCTACTTCATTGGGTTTTATCCTGGGAACTTGCAAGCTTCTGTTCTGCATGTTTAATCTCAGAAATCATCCACTCTTGCCAAAATGTTAAAATTTGTACAGGGAAATTCTTCTATGAAGTTCTTGTTTACTTCTACACTATTCTTTCTAAGAAGATGTAAATATCAAGATAATTTTACCAGACAGAACAGAAACACATTGTATTCCATTCTCAAATTGGCATTTAAAGGTGTTAAACATTTTACCTTATCTCTAGTAAGTTGCCTGGGCTAATTAATTTTTTGTTTTGAACATGCACCAGCTACAAGCAGACCAGAACCACATTTTCCTCTACAACAACCACAGCTGACTTGTGGTTTTCATGTTGATTTTTAATTTGGTAGCATACCTTCATATACAACTCCCTTGAAGAAGGCAATAGAGAAGAACTGGCTAAAAGTTACAGAATATATCTTTTGCTCAAAGAAGCTCACAAGACATTAATCTTTGAAAAATGCAGAAACCTATTAAAGATAAAAAACATAAACAAGTGTAAGGCACTTCTTAAAGTCTTTGACAAAGGTCTCAGGTGTAGAGGGGTTAAAGCTATATCTTGTTCCTCTAAATATTTCGACAGACAGACTTTTGATTGCATTATCTATTAAAAAAATTGCTTTGAACCTTCCGCCAATGCAGACCACTTGTGCTTTCTCAAACCAACAAAGGTTCGGTCAACAGATAAGAATTTCTGACCGTGGAAGGGCAGCTGCTTTCCTTTCATCTTTCTCCTGGTGTGTATATGAAATGTTTGCTTAGCCTGGCCCTGCTATCATGAGGACGTTTTTTTTTTCTTAATCCTTCCTCTAATTTGAATCCTACACCCAGTCTGCAAATAAGACATGAAGAAAATTTAGATTTCAGCAGTGCAGAGTAATACTGCTGGATGCTGAGTACTTTAGCCCCAGTTCAGCACAATACCTAGTCTTATCTGACTATACATATGCTTATCTGTAAGCCTAAATTTAAGCATATGATTAAATGCTCAGATTGATTAGGACTAATGATCCTTGCTGAAGTACTAAGCCCTGTAAGAGAAGTTTGTTTTACATGCAATTTTGCTGTTGTTTTTCTTCTATTGTTACTTCCCGCCAGAGGAGGTAATTAAGGAAGTGTTTGTTTTAAGAGCACCAGAGCAATTTCTGTAATTTTTTTTTTATCTGATTCTTGAAAATTCACTTGTGACCAGCCTTATGTTTATTAGCCTTTTATTACATATTTTTCTTCAAAAGTAAACATGATCTCTAGAAATTGTGCCAATGATATACAGGTATGTCTCTTCCTTCCCAAGAAGCCTAATCTGTGTGCAATGTTAATGAGAAAAATATTAAGACAAAATGCGTAAAATTGCTTTCTAGAAAGGTTCAATCTATATGTAAATGTGGGGTTGAATACAAGAGAACTGGCTAACAGTATCCTGAAGGAAAGATGGTATTCACGTAGACTGGATCATTATAAATGTATGCTTTCAGATGCTGCCTACTTTAACATTATATAGCTTCCTAATGAGAAAAAAATTTGTGTTTTGTTTTACTTCCTTCTTGCCTCTTTCAGCCTGTCTCTCCTGCTTTTCATTTTTGCCAGCTAGGCCTGGTGGAGTATCGTTATCATGGGAAGTCTGAATTGTTGATTTTTTTGTTATCCCTGGAAAGGATGCGCGTAAGGCAGTATGTTACCTAATGCTACCTAGCAGGTTACCTAATGATTTACAAGATTCTGACTTCCATAGATGTTTAATAAGGACCTCTTGTCTGCATGCCATGTTGCTTGAAACACTGTGGAAATCAAAGCTTGAAGAATATGCCTGAACAGGGAAAAAGCTGTCTTTCCTGCGATGTTGCCTTCACAAACAAGTTTCCTCAGGCAGACTCTGGGCAGGAGACTATCAAGTCCTTCTGTCTGTGCCTTGCAGTGACAGTGCACTGCTTTGAGCACCAATTCCTGAATACCCAATTCAGGAGCATCAGACTAGGAGACAGTAATGAAGGATAACAGGTTCTCACGTTTTATCCACAAGGAGAGGGAATTCTTCTGGATGGATTTGTTGTGAGCAAAAGTGTCTCACTCTCCTGCCTGTGTCATCCTAACCACCGCAGTAAAGGTTTTGTGGGACTTTACAAAGAAAGGAATGGAGGGAGTTCGGAGACATGTGGAGGACAAGGCAGCAGCTGAACCTTACATTTTCTGAGAGCTGAAGGGATCTATTTACCCTCACAGGATTCCATTAAATTTTCTTAGCATTAAACTGCAAGTTTTTTAAGCTGCTGCCCTCTGGAAGAGAAGCCATGTGCTTTCATGACACTCAAACTTTGATCCTAAGTTGCAGTAAAGCTCCAGTTCAGCAAAATGCTTGTGTGTGCTCGATTTTAAATACATGAATACTTACAGTGACAGAATGGTCAAGAGCAGCATGAAGTCTACTTTGCTTCACAGCTAAGCCAGTATGTAACTTATGAGTAGGCTGTATTATCAGTCTAGGGCACCTATTTCTATACAACCCTGCCTTGGAAATGCATTCTCTGGAACTGGTGGGATTTAAGTGTATACTTAATTTAGGAAGAGCAGGAGAAAGAATTAATATGCTTGATTTATATACAGTTATCTTCTGGTGGCCTAAATAACTTCTCACATCCTTATTCAAATTCTTAGGCTGTTTTGAATAATAGTCTTGATCTGGTACCAATGGAACAGACCAGAGCTTGGTAATTTACTTCAGACCATGCAAAATCACGAACAATTGAAAAAAATAAATTAGCAAACCCAAATGTTTTAGAAGTCTCCACAAAACAAAACTATTTCACTGGGTTTTTTGTTGTTGGGGTTTTTGTGATAATTTTTTTAATGATCCTTTGGTGCCACTAAGATTTCTCTGTAAGGAAGATAAAAGATCTGCCATGGTTTTCTTTGCTTATTTTCATTACTACTGAATTTTTCATAGGAAAATTAATGTTTTCATGTTAGACTTGTCTGTTGTCAAGGCTACTGTTGATGATATAACATGGCTACTATCTGCCATGTAAGGAGATTCTGCTGTTTAGGTGTCAACGGCAACTGTAAGCCCTGTAGCCTGATTTCCTGTATTACACAGGTCACAGAATTTGATGAAGGTTACAGGAGGGACCCCATAATAGCTCTATGTATACAGAGGCAAAATACCAAGGGGAAAAATTATCACTGAGAGTATTAGTCAGCAGAGTGCTGAGCTCATGCTGTTGTTTCGATTGCTTAATGCATGGTTGTACCAGCAGGTCTGTAGTTCCATTGATGGTAAACCTTTAGGAAAAGGATTGAATGGGGGTTCTGTCTCTCAAGGGTTTGTAGCTCTCTTTGTAAATACCCACCCACACGGTGGGACACGGTCCATTTAATCACGGTGGGAAAACGTGAAATGCTGCCATTATTACCTCCAGACTCGTTGCATTTACTCACCAAGTCATGCATGCTCCCCCTAAGTGTTAGTGTTTGAAATAAGTTTAATTTCTGTGATCACAAGGCAGTATTTTGTTACTTTTGCAACATTTCAGTTGCTGAGATGCATTTTGATTATGCTGATCAAAGAGTCATTGAGCATTGGAAGTTCATATCGGCTGTGATTCTGCCTGACGTATTTTGCACTATGTCATGTCTAACTCTTTGTGATGATTAAACATTCATTTGCACCGACTGGGGGTGCCTGACAGTCTTACATCATAAAGCACTTTATTCAGTGCAAATTAGAATTCAGTACACTCCTCTGTGGGGGATTTTCCCACTAATGACATATGTAAATAGCACTCATTCATTCTAATATTAAGGGGAAAGGTACAGAAGCATGCAGATCTCCTAATGAATCTGTGTTATACCTCAGATGAAAGGAAAACAAAGTGTTTTTCAGATGTTAATTTTGTTATCTGTGCACACTGTGCTCTCCTCTACTCCCCCAAAGTTGAGATACACAGAATCAGATTTATGGAGCCTTTATGTTCACAAAGCCAGTTTGTCAGAGAGGTACCCATGCATGCACACTTTCTGTGACAATATGGAATCCCTTCCTTCCATGAAGAAAAGGAAGAAATACAGCCATATTATTCAAATGCAAGCCCTAATATATTGGGCCCTTCTTTGTGTGCGTGCAAAACCTTTTTCCTTGCTCTTGCTATAGCAGCATAACACACAGTTTTAGCTAACAAAGCCTGCTGGCTTCTGTCCCTGTGCTTTACTGGTATTTTTATGGCAGCATGCTCATATGCAATGTAAGAGGTGGACTCTTCCTTGAGTGGATAGCCCTTGTCATCTACCCCGCCTTGGATTTATTTCATAACATTAATTTGCTCTGTTTTAAGAGAACCACAGCAGAAATAATTGCGTCTTAACATTTTGTGACCAAGTTTTGTTCATTTTCTTTGGCCTTTCATTCCTGAAGGCCTTTCTTTAGGTTTGTTTTTCCTGTGGGCTTCCACAGAGCAAGGGCCTCACAGCAGCACCTCCTGGCTCTCTGCTCAGCCCCATCCATGCCTGGGCAGCTACAGGTCAGGCCCTCCTCTCATCAGGACTTAGCAATGTGTCTGTCAAAGTCGGCAGCAAAACTATTTTGATTGCATTGGGCAAAAATAAGCCCTGATGTCCCTAATGACAGTGTTGCTCCTCATCTGGGCTGAGGCAGCACAGCTGAGAGGAGGGGACACTCCTGACTCTTTTATTTATTTTACCTGAAAAGAGTCTGAGTTGTCTGTGTGAGCTTTGTCATTTCCTTCTTGTGAACTGGAGAAATGCAATAAGTTCACTTTGAATAAAAGACTTTTTTTCCCTCCTTTTAGCCAAAATTTAAATGTTTGCATTTAAAAAAAAAAAAAAAAAAAGGAACAATCAGCAGTTTAGTGCTGTTTAACCTACTGTAGGCAGAGTAGTTGTGAGGGATACTCTTTTATTTTTTGCTGTGAGGAATGAGTAGCATTTCTTCGAACTTGTGTTGAGTTAAACTTGATGCAGACGCAGGCGTTGGCTGTAAATGGGTCAGGCAGTCATTGAAGTGAGCAGTTGGCCACATTTGTGCAAACTCTAGTATTTTTGGGTTTTGCCAGAGGAAAAAGAATTCTAATTTCTATCAGCCTAAATTGTGCTGGGCAGCATTATCAGCTGGAAAGACCCCTCTGATTTGACAGGCCCCACTGTATGATGATTAATTACTACTCAGCTTCATTGGACTTTTCTAATTTCCTTTTGCCGCTAGCTGCAGGCAACAAGCGATAAGTACTGCTCTTATTATTTTGTGCAAAGGAAAATGTCTATTACTGCTCTGTCCTACAAGTAATCAGAATAAAAAGACAGCTGATCGGAAAACCTGTGAGGATCATTCTGTCTTTATTTATCCTACCCTTGTTTTATTCCTGTGCTGCTTCTACACAGAGGTTGTTTTACACAGTTGCCTGTCAAAATAAGAAGATAAAATCATAAGCTCTATCAAAGTAGTTGACATTTTGAAATTTTTATAATGATTTCATGGGAATTAATCCTCAATCTCCAAATAAATCCTTCTCAAAATGCTAATATAACTAGGAATCTTATACCACAGAGTGTAAAACAATTCTTAATCTTCCTTTTCTATTTTACCATAAATTTATTACATTAGTAAGCTGTCTTGTTGAGAAAAATTATAGCATTATTGCCAAGTGCAAGAAGAGTAAGTACTTTACATAACACATTATAATAATGATTTTATTGAGACACTGAATGCTCTAAAGTATACCAAGAAGAAGGTATGCTACTAAGAACTTGTCAAGGACTTCACTGCTAGAGATAAAAATCGATGCTGGCAACTCTTAAATCTTTGTTCTAAAGAATCTTTTCAAATCATTAGGCAAATTCCAGTGAATTAATTCCAGAAGAGCCATCTGAGTTGCTTCTACACATTTAAGAGATGCCACAGAATTTACTTTCAGGGTGAGGATATTAAATGCGTAGTGGCTAAGAGCAAAGCATGTCTGCACAGTGTGTGAGAGTGCTGTGCCAGGATAGAGGTGTGTATAATTGTAGTAAAGTTAAGTGCTGTCTGGACAAATTACCTAAAGATGCAACTCCTTACCTGTTGGTTTAGCTGGAGCTTCAGTTTAAAAGCTGACTCGGTCACATCTGACAGGGTTGGATGTTCTTATCTGCAGTAGATCTATTTTCAGAATGTTTTCTCACTTACGGATTTAGAAATAAATGGAACCCTTGAACCTAAAAGTCTGAACCACGCTAGAAAAGGGACCTAACTAATTTGTTTCAGATGCACCTGAATGTTACTCTACTTTTTATACTATTTTTGTGGAAGGACAGAATGTTGATACACAAGAGAAGGCACTTGAAAAGTCTTCCAGAGAACTGCATTTAACTTGTTTCTGAAAGACTTCTTGTTCCAGCTGATTCAAAAATTTTCTTCTGATTAGGTCCTTCCTGCACTTTGTGCATGCAGTTAGAACCTGATGTGCTTACATGGTCAGATCTGCATAGCTTCCACAAGAGCAAGGGAGTCAGGGGACATGTGTGAAGCTGCAGTTGTTTGGGGTTTCGATTCTGTTTTTAAACTGAAATGAAAGATGTTAGCAAGAGTCTCCTCTTAAAAAAAAAAAAAAAAAAATACAAACCAGTTGCCTGGAGACCTGAAATGGTGTGGGAGGCTCTTGTACTGAAGCACCTCCCATCAGGAGAGCCCAACACTTATCAGCCCATCCTTTCTGAGGATGTAAATTCCAGGCCTAATGCAGTCCTTGTAAATATGGATGGCCTTTGTGTGGAAGATGTATACTGCTAGCAAGGGGGAGAGAAGGCATATTTGCATGCAACTTTCACATCTGCTGCTGAACCCAAGAGCCTGATTAGTATCTGCATTCCTTTCCTCAAATAAACAGAGAACCAAATGGCTTGCAGATCTCCTAAAACTCCTCTTCCCTGGTCCACAGCCTTTTCTACCCTCTTCCTCAGGCCTCTGCAGGGTGACATTCAGTGACTGGTGAGAAGACAAGAGGTGCCACGTACATCTGCTTTTCCCTGGTCTCTGCAGGGGCAGAAACTGAGCTCTGGACAGAAGGGCCAGGAAATTATGTCACGGTGGCTGATCCAGTGCGAAGAGTCCAGACCACTGACAGGGAGCTGGTTTGGCTAGCACATGCTCAGCATACCATGATTTAGGACATTGAGCAGAGTTATTTTTTTCCCAGATGTAATTACTTTCATTTCTGTTTTGCAGCCAACGAAAGTAAATATATTGGCAATGTATGGGCAGCATAGATGCCAGTGCTGTTTTGCTTGACACAACCACAGCATTATTATTCACTGTACAGTGCTGTGATATTGTTACCAGACTGGTAGCACTGCTGTAATAGGGACTTCATGTAGTTAATCTAAAAGGGACTGGATGATATTCTTTCCTCCCACTTTATCCCCTTCAGAATCTGGTTGTTATTGTTCTCTTGGTTTAGAGTAGCCCACCCTCAACAAGAGGGAACAAGGAGTTGAGTGTTTCACTTGAGAAAAGTATTCTAGCTCGGACCCCTGTCCTACAGTGAAAAATGCCTTGTATAACTGTTGAAATTATATATTCTTATTGGTAGAAAATCAGAAGTTAATGAATATCTCAACAGGTATTGTGAAGCACTCTTTAGTTGCTAATGTTTCCAGTGGAAATACCATATTCTGGACCTGGCTGAAGAGTATGCTAAAGCACAGCATATTATTCCAGCAGTTGTAATTGTGGTATCCTCTTCCATCATTATAATCTGAATAGAATAGCGCATCCAGAGCTTGTTCATTCATTTAAAATAATGCACTCATTTAAAATGATTCATTTAAAGTAACATCTGCTTTGTAGAGATCGGCATGACTGAGGTACATATATACATTAAAGAGCTTTTCTTGGGGTCATCAACAGCTATTAAGCAAACTGGCTTATTTTAGCAAATAAGATGGAACATTCATCTACTGTTGACAGACACAAATTTTCTCCTGTGTTCATGGATGGGTCACTGTGCAGTTTTGCCTTGCCATCTGTATCTTTGTATAGCTAAACAAGGTTGGGTGTGTTCCAGAAAAGTGTCAAAAAGCAACACCAAGCACAGTGATAACAAGACAGGCAAAATTTCTGCATCCCTTTGACAAAAGGTTCTGCCCCAAGTACTAACAGCTCCCACAGGGGGTGGGAAGGGAGCGGGGAGCTGTCCCTCCTGCCCAGCACGGCTCTGCCGCTGCAGGAAAGGAGATGTGCTGCTCTAGGAGCTCAGGAGCCACAGGGCAATTTGCTCAGGTGCCTGCAGGCACAAGGACTTGTGTTTCACCAAGGGCTGGTCTTGGCACCACCAGGACTGGCTACTGCCACCATTGAAACATTCTCTTGGGGTTCAATGAGTTCGTAGTGTTCAAGATCAGGCAGAGAATAAGTCTATATCAGAAATAAGAAAAAGAAGGTAGGCTCTATTCCTGGTGATGCCTTCCGGGTTGCTTTGCTGTTGTATCAACATCTTAATAGATTCAAAAATATTCTCCTTTACTACATATAAAAGTAGGATCTTTCAGCTCTTTCTAGGATATTGCTTCTACTTTTCTACACAGCTATTTCCCACAAACCTTATTTTCCTTCTGATCAGTAAAATAGTGTACGTTTCAGTGTTTGTCTTATTGACGCAAAGGGATAAAAAACATCCTCAAATTAACTGCTCTTCAGGGAAAAAAAAACAACGCATCTTGGTAGGTGCTGGAGAAACAGGAATTCTCAATATTATTATTTATTTGAAGTGAATGACTTCTGAAATACATGGTAATTCAGTAAAACCTATGCAATATTTTTTGTCATATGCATGCCAGATAATTATAAGTATAGAGTTTATTCATTTAATTTGGACAACTTCAGAAAGTGAAATATATAATGGTGCAACTGCTTTGTTCTTTTTCTAATAAAAGGTAGGAGCTTTTGAGTGTTATTAGACTGAGATAAGCTAGGCTTCTCTATAGCACAATTTTGTATGTCTCAACTAGCAAAAGCCTTTGAAGTCCTATGAATCTTTCTGCTTGTTAATTCTTCCATTTGTTTGATTTTTGGTACAAAGAAAATGAAAGAATATGATGAGATTATGGCATTTTAAGTCAATATTTATTAAAAAATCAATCTCGATGAAAATCTGCCCATCCCTCTAATTAGATGAGGCAACTTGAGGTTGATTTTTAATTGCAAAAGTAATTACACGGAGCAGATAGCCAGTGACATTTGATTATCTAGGTGATTGATTAAAAAGCCTAGCTCACAGAGCAGATTGTCAGCCAGGGGAATCGAGACAAAAGAGCAAATTAAAAAAGTTGTCCTGTTAGTAATCACAAAATTCAAGGATGAAATTACAAAGCTAAACACCTCCAATCCACGTCATCTTCATCACTCAACTGTCTGCAGCATGCCTGAGCTCAAAAAGGGGTGATAAAGAAATGGATTACTTTTAAAAGGATGATGTATTCAGGAAATATAAAAATAAAAGAGCAAAAGCACTGCTGAGAATAGGGACTTCAACCACACAAGCAAAGAAATAAAAATGTCTCTAAATTGTGACAGTTCAATTTCCCTATGCTCTTATGAAAGCTCATTAAAACCAAGCAGGGTTAGTCAAATTAAATATGTTGGGTAGCAAAATATGTGTTTAATGACAAATCTTAATGATTATTTAAAAATCTAATCTGGGTGATCCCTTCTTCCTCCAATATATGTATTTTACAGTGGACATTCACATAGTTTTCTAATATTTTGAATTTATTTAATATAATTTTAACTTTTAAATTTTAGCAATTTAACAATTAAATTTTAATTTAACTGGAATGGGTACCACTGATACCTTTAAGTAATGAATGTTAGAAAATATTCGTGAAATTTGTATATAAGGCAATGTGAATAAAGCAGGAAACAGAATGAAGATTATGTTTACTTACAATATCCCATTTTGTGTTTAATTTTATGATGCTTCCCTCCTTAGGCTGTGCTGTTCTTGTAAGTTGGTCCAGTTGGTGGGCTACAAACTTAGTGTGTGACATCCCTGTGCACGGTAGGAGGGTGGAACTAGATGGTCTTTAAGGTCCCTTCCAACCCAAGCCTTTCTATGATTCTCTGACTCTAAGAAATTGCAAAACAGATCCTTCCAACAGGTTTTGAAATCTGTAGCATGATGTACGTAGTGCTTCCCTGGACTCTGAGGCCTTGTATCGAGTTCAGTGTGTGCTTGTTTCTTTTTTTTACCTTGACAAAGTACTGTTGTGTTTTGTCTGAATTATCAGATTGTTTTGGCCAAATAGTCTTCAGCAGAATCATTCCATGCAGCTCAAAATGGTATTAAAACCTGAACTCATTCATGAACAATAACTGCATTTTTCTGAAACACCACATGACTTCTTTGTATCACTTTCCTGTCATTTAAACAAGTGTCTGGCATTTCCTATACCACTTATACCTGAAAAGTGGTGCAGTAACAAGGGCTGAGATTGAACAGCAATTAAATTCAGTTAATGAAGCCAGAAAATATGCACAGAATTTTAGAATGTGTTTTATTAGAACAAAACAACCCAGTAGAGAGGAGGAAGGCAGTGAAATTTTCTAAGCATCCCATCTAAAGTCAATTAATGTATGGCCTATTGGTCTTCAGAGTCCTTGAAGTTCAGCTGCTGCCAGCTGGTAGCAAGTGTTGGGTTCACCATTGTGGGTGTCAGCATCAGGCCCTCGTCTGCTATCTAGAGGTCAGTCAGTGAAATCTTTGTGCTCCAGTTATTAATCCAGTGGAAACAACCTGGTTTCCTCCTTCTGTAGTGTTGTCATTGAGAAAAAGAAATGATTACTAGACTGTTGGATTTGTTAAATGCCAGCTCTGTGTTGTTCTTTTTTGAGGCTCTATTACCTGTCACCCTTCAAAATGTAATCTGACAGAGTAAAAAATCTCAATTTATTAAAGGTGCTACTTGGATGTTACAACACTATGTAGGTTTCCAGGTTCCTGATAGGACTTCTACATAAAAGCACATGAACATTGGAAGAGTGATGGATATAGGCCTTGGTGTGTTTCCAGATCCCTGACTTAAAAAACTCCAACAAACCAAGCAAAACCACACCAAAAACTTAAAACCAAACAAAAATCCCCAAAACAAAACCCCCACAAACAAAACAAAAAACCCAAGTGACAACAACAAAACCTTTCAAAAAATGCAGGAAAGTCAAATTATTAAATAATTACAGGGTTGAGTGTTTTGGAAATACATAATTGCTCAAGAGAGTAATTTGAACAGGGAAGTACCATAGAAAACTTGTCTCCATTTCCAGTGCAACAAAAGGGATGAGGATGTGTTGGTTTGTAAACATTGCCACAATAGTCTTGGTTTCTCTTTCAGCATTTTGAGGAGTTGGGGTGAAAAGAGAAGAAATTATTTTCTACAGGAGCAAATGCCTTTTTGTTTAACAAAGAAAATAAAAAAAATTACAGATTTTGGTAATTTGAACACTTTCTGCAGACATTCTCATCTCCCTGCTATTGCTGAAACTCAAAGCAAAGTCAGAAAAAACTTAATCTTGCCTTTTAGAGCTCTGTTAAGCCTAACACTAATACTAATACTCCTATTTAGGATATTTAGAGCTTATGTATCACTGTTGAGACAGTGTCATTATTTGCAAACTTAATATTCTTTACATGATTGTATTTACAGTTGTCTCTTTTTCTCTCATGGAAGCCATGTCACAAAAATGGAGTCTTGCATTTTATGGACACGGAACCCTTCTCCCCGTTTTCCAAAATAGCTGCTTTGGGTGATCTAATGTCTATGTGTTTTCTGATCCAGTTTTCAGCCCTCCTGAGTCTGAGTACTTCTATTTTTGCCTTTGCCTGCATTAAACAAGAAATTCAGATGTTGATAATTAACTGGAGTTCCCCTGCTGCCAGACCAAATTCAGTTCCAAAAAGCCCTGTATATTGCTACTTCTGCATTTGTTAACAATGTCCAGACAACAGGTCTGCAATTAGATTCCCATCTGTTAGGCTGAGCATTTAGCATAACCAATGGATGCAAATGAACTTGGGTCCCTCAGTGGAGTATATCCTTAACTAGCAGTATTATATTTGAAAAGAAATTTTGCAGCTCATGATAGGGAAGAGGGTGAAACTGTTAATAATACAGCAGCTCTAAAATGTTTAAATGAAAAAAATAAAATACTGTTTCCAAATATGATGAAAAAGTGTTTCCACACATGATGGTTTCTCCAACAAAACTGAAAATATATTCAAATATTCCACTGTTTTTGTCAATGTCTTGAATGCTGCATTAGATTGAGGGAGAAAGTGCTAACTTTAAATGTTAGGTATAGTGTTTACTGCATAAAGTAATGCTGCATGATTATATAAATGTTAGAATTCTGCACCAATTATTTTTTGAGACTCTTAAAGGAATGCTTCAAAAATTTTTTGCAGGATAAAATGGAGAAGGCAGAGGGATGCATTTTTAGAAATTCTTGTGTTTAATCTCAGACTGCAATTTTGTATCAGTTCTAACGACATTATAATAAGGGATAATCCTACCAAGTCCATAGGCTGTGTGTTGGAGGATTAGCTAAAGCTTGCATATTTAAATGTTTCATTTTCTACTGGTATGTCTGTAAAATAGACAGTAAAACCCACTTAAATGAATACCTGTTGAAGGACTAAAACAGTAAGGAAAAAAACCTTTGTGCAAACTCAGATTTTCTTTGGGTATTCGTTGTATTATGCCTTCGCCTTTTCAGAAATAGTAAATAAAAAAGTAAATGTTAAATATAGTATATGAATAGTAAATGTTAAATAGATATAAAGTTTAAAGGATTTTTTTCTTCTACATTAAAAATATAAAAATTCTGATGTGCAATGATTTAACATTTTTATATTAATTTATTTAAATTACTTTATAGCTCAGAACAAACAAAATTCTAAACTAATAGTAAAAGATGCTCTCGTAATATAATATTTGCAATTATTTAGGTGCCTTAGCAAAGCAGGAGAATGGGTTTTGGTGGAGTTTATTATATACAGAATGCAAATTGACACAGATTAGTTTTTATTATGGCTTCTTTTTTCTCTTTGGATAGTAGTAATCAGCATTTCAAATAATGATGGTACTTTTTTCATAGTGTTGTCATAGTTGAAAATGGGATCTGGACTGCACTCCAAATTTTGTAGCAGAGCAAACTCTAGGGCAACAGAGAGAATCCCAAAGGTACCAAAACAATTGGTGATATTACAATTTATGTTTTAAAAAAAGTATTTCTAAGGTAACCATCAACATGTTGTTTCTGAGTTTGGGATTTCCTTGTTGTCCCTAACAAATGTAATGAGAGGGTTCATAGCCCCAACATCATTACATCCAAAGGGCTGAGGAGACCTCTCTAAGAGCAGAGGGAAACAGTCTGGCAGAGTAAAAATGGGCATGTTCATATTTCATCTTCTCAGCACAGAGCAATGCACTGGCCACCAGTTGCACCAGTACAGCACATTCTTCCTTCATCAAGCAACCTAGATTTCCCAGTATACACAAGAGTTTTGAGAAATCAGTGTCCTACTGGTTCACAGTTAGAGATTCCCTTACCAGGGGAGTCTCCCTATGGCTAAAGGCTCTGAGAATGGCACTGCTGTTGGGAGGAGATGGAGTTTTGCTTGTCGCTGGCAAATTCAGGAGCAGTGTCAGCAGGGCAATGCTGCTCTCCCTGTGTGAGCTCAGCTCTCTTTGCTTGTATGCTTGGGGCGAGATGGAAATGTGCCCGCTGGAAGGATGTGCCCTGCACTGCAGAACCAGCTATGACTTTTCCATTGAATAAAAGTAGATGGACTCAGAGATTATTTTGGGGAAGGCTCTCTTCGAGAAACATTGCATCCATTTGTTTCAACTCGGCCAGCAGTGTGGGATTGCTCAGGATGAGATGCATGCTGCTTGTCACCATGACAAAAGTGCAGATCTTTGCCTCCCTGGGATTCGACTTTTCAGGGTCTGACAGAAGATGTGCAGGATCAGAATTCCCTGCCAGGCAAGCTGTTGGTTCAAGTGTACAGGGTGGGAGCTTGTGATTGCCTGGTCCATAGCCTGCTAATCTTCCAGATTAGTCTATGCTTTCTCCCCTGGGGGCTAGCAGGCCATCAGCAGAAAGCAAGAGCAATCCATTGCTCTTTCACTGACAATAAACAGATAGTGACAGCAGCTAGAAACCTTGTGGCAGTGCTATAGAGATCTGGGAGTGTGTGTGGGTATGGTGTTTTAGTCAGTCACATTTTTCTTGCTCTTCTTAAACAGAAAATTATTCATATACACAGGTGGTAGACAAACTGTGTATGGGAAGGTGGGACTACAAGAACATAGGTGAATGTAGAGGCTCTTCTAGCAGGAAAAGTTTGGTCTACTGCTTCTTTGCTTGGCTTATGCTTATTCAGTGACGCCATTAGTACCTCTCCCTAGCAGCAAACTGGGGCCATCCTCTGCTTCTTGTGCCTTAAGGAAGCATTGGTTTAGGTGGACGTGTGATGAGGCGTGGCTTGGGGCAGCACCGTGTGCTGACATGCTCAAACAGCTGGTGGTGAAGAGGTTCAGGCATGGGGAGCCTCTACTGTCAGCTGGTGCAAAGGACTGGGGGCAGGAGGGAAAGCTTTGTTCTGATGGTGGCTGTAGGCCACGAAGGGCAGTGAGTTTGTCCACCAGCCCACCTGCTGCCCCATTAGCCAGAGGTGTGGGGAGTGGGCACTGCTGGGAGCTTGGGCACCTCTGGGCTTGCAGTGGGAGCCTTGCCACACCTAATAACTTTCAAATGATATGTCACTGGTTTTGCCTTCTAAATCAGAAACCGACAGCTCCTCACCATGCTAAACATTGTACTTGCTCCAGTTCTCTTTCTGTGCTTCACTTTGCTTGTTTATAATATTGATCTTAAGTGGAGAAGCCTCTTCTGCTGAGAGTAGTTTATGGCTACTGCCTCAGTACAAGTGAGACTGGCACAGTACAAGTGACAATCAGCTACTTAACCTGCGTGTTTTCCAGAAGTGCTGTTTTATTACCTTATATGACCACTAGTTTCATGTTCTTTATTTCTTTTTTTTTTAATTCATCTTCCACAGATTCTTCTTTGATACCTTTGTGCTATTTAATGATTTTTTTTTAATTTATAGGGCTTTTCACCTTTGATAATAAGCACCTCAGGCTTTCCAATGTAATGCCCACCAGCTACCTTCTTTCTTATTTCACTAACATTGTTAGTACCTGGAGGTAGGTCTAATAACAGGAGCACAGCATCAATGTCAGCATTCAAGTAAGGAAATTAACCTAATAATTGTCTCTTAAATGCATTCTTTCATTACACAACTAGTGGGGGCAAGGGGCAGAGGTCATTATTTGCATCAGCATAGAAAACCATTATCTCAGTAGGTTATAGATAATCCTACTGATAGCATTTAACCAGCCTAATTTTTCTAATAAAGAAAAATATTGATGAGACAACAGAAATTGGTCAACAGAACTTATTTAATGAACACCAACTAATCATCCTGGCTAGAGTTTCTTGGAAGAAGTGCAGACAGTTTTCACTCCACTCCCACTGGAGATACACCTGCCAGCCCTTTGGAATCTGTCTTTATTCTTTTGCTTGTTCTTTGGCATGGAAGACAGCTTGGCTTTTAGTATTAATTTGTGATTGCATATCTTCCTGATTGATTTTTGCTTTCAGCTGTAAGGGTTATGTCCACAGCGATGACCAAAGAGTGATTGCAGCCTTTATAGATATGGCTCAGTAATATTTGGATGGGCAGATCAAAAACTAGTATTCCACCTATTTTGGTGTGAGATATGGGTTACAAAATGCACCCACCTGAGGCAGCACTGGAGTGCTGAGCTGTGCTGGGCTCTGTATGTTGCTCACCACGGGCTGCCCTTGGGCCAGCAAGTGTGCAGCTGGCTCAGGTGTAGCTAAAGACACTTGGGTAGTGCTCTGCCTGCCATGTAAACACACCATTGGTGGGCTGAGCTGCTCTGTTTCTGGTGTGCTGCCTGGCCCTCTACAGATTGATCCTAACGGAGTTGACTTTTCTGTGTTTGAAGTCTGGTTTGCTGCTTCCTAGGGCAAGCTGTCATCATGGTCATCCTCAGAGCTTTGCCTTGTCTTGTCTCTCCTCTGGAAAGCATAGCCTGAGCCCTTCTGTTAATACATTGTTTGATTGTTTTCCTCTCTGAGCATGAGATGCTGACATTTTTGAGACCATTTAGGATGGTGGAGGCAGGAACAGAGACGATGGGATACATTAGTTGTACTTCCAAATAGCTTGGTAGAAAAACTTGCATTCTGAATGGGCTGTGCCTTGACTCACCAAACATTTCCAGTATCAAGCAGCTTTGTGGGTGCTTCAGGCTGAATTGGATCAATGCTGTTTTCATTTTTGGTAGGAGGTTGTCTTCAAGCACCCATTTGCTGTTGACAGAAGGCTGTTGGATTTGTTCAATCTTTGCGAAGTCAGTATTTTCCTCTGATGTGGGAGGTTTCTTCAGGACAAACAGTGTTTTTTCAATGGTCTGCTCCATGATCTCCATTTGTGTCTGGGTAGCTGTTCACCATGCAGAGAGGGGAAGGCTGATGGCTGCATTTGGCTCTCTCCACTCCGTGGCCCCACTTCAGACTGCACAGGGAACCTGAAACACAAAATAGATGCTCTTGCATGTTGGTCCCCTGTACTAAAGGCCCTGCTGTGATCCTTGCTCTGCAAGTACTGCAGCCTTCCTGCACACTGGTGTGTAGCACGTTATCATGCTAATCATTATTATTATCCTCCATATATAATCAAAAATAACCTGATTGTTATAAAAGAGAGTCAGGATGGGAGAGAGTTAAGCAAGACAAAGGAAATAATAAGAGCCATAAGGATAATGCTGGTTCCTGGCCTCAATGAAAAAGGGAAAGAAAAAAAAAGTGAATGTTTTTGCTTTTCTGATATATTATTTGCCCTTTGATAGCCCATATCTTGTTGACAAAGAGAAAGAAAGCTTCTCCCCTCACTAGTTGCTTATTATTGCTAAACTGCTATTGAAGCACACTTGAAATTCATTTAATATCTCTTTCACATTTTCTGTCACATAGGGAATCAATATTCAAGCGAGACTGTCACCTCCAGAAGTAATCCATAGAACTACCTTCTCTCAAATACTTTTCACATTAAGTGTTGCCCCCTGACACGTACCCTTTCCCCAGCCCCACCCTGCCCTGGCTCCGCTGGTCTGTGGTCAAAGTGTTAGGCAACAGTTTTTATTAACTGTAATAACAATATTGCAGGGATGGCCAATTTAAACTGAAGTCCAAGCACAGCCCTGCATTTCACAGCTGATTCATATTGACGAGCGCTGCTTACCCTGTGAACTGTGAGCTGCTGGAATGAGCAACGCAGCTGCGGTTTTCTTTCAAGTTCCAGGATCCAAAGGCAGCAGTAATTGTTTTTGAAATGTTTCTTTTTATTCTTATTAAATAAGTTCATTGTATACACTGAAACCTGGATCATTCCTGCTCTGATTTGCTTCCCTTTTCATTGCCAGGCCGAAAGCGCAGCAGCAGTGTGTGTGTTTTGGATTGCTTCTAAGCCATAATAAAAATATCCTTTCTGCAGGGAAAGGGTGCCATCTCTGCCATTTCCTCAGAAATGTGTAGTCCATAATTAGTCTGGATTTCCAACTTGGAGTGCTAAATGGAAGAGACAGGGCGAACAAGAAACCCAACAAAATAACTTGATTTTTATTTAAGCTAACATAAAAGTGCAGAAATATGTTAGTCATATATCATGACAGATTCTAGCCCAGACTAATTCAGTTCTTCATGTGTGTATTGGCATAGGGAATCAAAGCCTGTTTGAAAAGATGTGCTTACAAAGTAAGGCACTTTACCAACTGTCAGGAACTGCTTTGAAACGCATCCTTACCGCTAGATACTATTTACCTTGAGGATGTACGCTGTATATGCTCTCTTCAGCTTAAAGGCCCACGGCTTGAGTAGCAGCAGTTACTGTATCTTCCAAAAACCCCTTGTAAATTATCACATATGTGCCTTGCAGCACCAGGCTGTTTGCTCAGCAGGCAAACACAATGCAGCAGCATTATTAAATTTCCATGAAGTTTACTGAATTTGCAGGATCAGTAGGGTGGACCCAACAGGGAAGCTTTCCTACTGCCTACAGCACCTTTAAAGCAGCTGATGGTTCTGCTGATACTTTGCATTCTGCTGTTACTCCACTGCTGTAGCCATCTACTTAATCTCCACAGCAAAGATTAGTTTATTCGATTAAGTCTGTTCCCTATAGACCATCCCTGTAGCTCCTTGGAAGGCATCAAGACTGTGTGTCTCCAACCTTTTACCAGCTAAAAAGATTCAATAAAGTAATCTTTTCCCCCTCCTTTTATATGATTGGAAAATAAATTGAAAATGAATTTCAGTTATTGCTTGTGTTTTAAATATGAGATAAAGGTCAGCCCCCTCTAGCTATCTCCATAGATGGAGATTAACATGAGCATGTTCCATTATAAAATCATATAGCAGTTTTGTAAATCTGTCAAGTCATCTACAAATATATAATTAGTCTGTTAGATTTTGAAATCAATAAACAATGACTTTTTAGTGCTGTGCCTAGAAAGCTTTGCTAGAGAGTGCTTTAGGCATAGGAATCCAAATAGCAAAACATTTGCACTGTATACGTTATGCTGCTCTCTGGATGTTCAGATGTCGGAGGTTAATTGAAAATTAGGTGTATGTGTGTGCTTTTTTATTACATTTTTACCTCTACTTAAGAAAAGAAAGCAATTTTACAGTTGGATTATTTTTTTTTGTTAAAGCAGCGTGTCAAACAGTGGATGTTCAAAGTGTAAACTTCCCATTTTTCTGTTCATAGTTGGCTCCAGCGAGATGGTGATTGTGGATGTTTGTAAGGCAACATTCATAGACATATTTATACAAGGCATGTGTTCACCGTTTGTCATCACTGTCACAGAACATGATTTCCTGGGTCAGAAAATTGACTTCAAAGCTTGACCCTAAAGATTTGACTTGCCTGTTTGCTTATTCTGGTTCAAGATGTGATGTCAAAAGCTGTCCTATTAGTGGCACCTTTTCACATTTAGTTTGCTCAGGTTGATAATAATGATACTGGAAGGACCGCATTTTGATGTTGAAAGAGGGGAAGGAGCACTGCTGAAATTGATGGTGTTGACAGTAGGAGGTGAGGTTTGGAAAAGATATATTAAAATGTGGATATTATTTTAAGTGACAACATTTCTTTGTTAGAATGCTATGTGTCATCATGAAATTAAATTTGTTGGTGTATCCTGTTCCTAAATTAACATTATTTTTTTCATGCCATATAGGCACTGTATATATAGCAGTTGCAAATATATACATATGTATGGTTCAAATGCAGTTTTCAAAGTGGATTAATTAGAATACACTTCTTAGAGTGGATTACACTGTTTCTTTTAGTGGTTTTAGTGCTGAATTTTGATATGCAGAAATTCATTGTTTCTAAAGTCTATATGCTTTAGAAATAGGCTCATATAATTTTATCTCCAGCTCCCAAAATCAGAACTGCTATCATTCATCTCCTGGTTATGTTAGTGTGGCATTGTTACAAGTTCCTGAATATATATAAGGGTCTGTGAGAATCCAGGGATCTCAAAGAATAAAAAAATTTCAAAATTAGATTATTGAAGCACTTAACGAGAACAGACTTGTGGGAGGATAAATGTCAAATCAATAACTTAATGCTCACAATTGAGTATCCTGGGTTTTAACTAATGATTACCTGTTTATTGATCTACCTTTTGACACTAAAGCCAGAAATACTGTAATACTCTTTATTTAAAAAGAAAAAAAAAAGACAAGGAAAGGGAATCTCATGCAATATAACATCTACATCAGTGACAGTTTCCACAGCATGCTGATAGCTTGACATGGTTCAATTTATTTGTGTTGTTTGTTGCTAGTGAAGTTAAAATAGATGGGCTTCCCATTTTAATATGACCTCATAACAGTTAAATTATATTAGGTCATATCTCAAAGTTTCCAAGGTACTTAGCTGGCATAGACCTCAGAGGAATGTAAAGTAGCCAGTGTGTAAGGTCACCGCAGAGGAGAATTGCAACCATGAGCCCTGCTTAGGGTACACAGCCCTGAACTCCTTTGTTGGATATTAACAATTGGTTTTACTTGCCAATTTAGAACACTTATTATTAATAATAATAATTTCATTCCCTGCGTTTCCTTGTTTTTGTAATATTACAGTGACTAGTACTCACATTTACCTTTTTTTATCTTTCGTCATTGTAGCTGGTGCAAAATTCCCATTCCATTAAGATCCAGTATTTATAGAGTTGTTCATTTCTTCCCTAAGCATTTGTGGGTTGTGATCCCTTTGTGCTGTCAGGTAAAACTGCAGCTGCCACTCTGTGTAGTGTGTGATGCTTGGCACTTTTTTAGGTGTGAGGCAGACTGGGTAGAGGCAATGCTGCTGTTGGGAGTTCTGCAAGCTTCTAAGGTTTTAAGTGGAATTTCAGTCTTAAGAATCAAGTTGTATTGATCTTTTGGCTATTTTGTTTTTTCATTTCTTGATGTGCACATTATGGTTGCTCTTTTGGGTTTCTGTTGTTTTTGATTTTATATATTTTCTTCCTGTGCAGTTTTCTCTCTCTAAGCAGCAGGGGTGTCTGTTCAATCGGTCTAGCAGTAGAACCAATGGAGTTCCTGGTAGGAGGAAGAGGAGAGAGAAACTGATTGACAAGTTACACAGTAGTCAGGGTATAGGAGTGGTGCTCACCTGTAGAAATAGTCCAATTCTGCCAGCTTTGCTTGGAAGTACATTTCAATCCCACAAATAAGAACACATCAGCACACGAATATGGATTTCACAACTTGACCTAGTGGACAGGCATCATCAATTTTTTAGTGGGATTGATGGAGTTAAATTTGACTTATCATCTCTTTTTTTACTGAGGCGGCTGCTTAGACCAGGTAAAAATTACATAATAATATAATATCAAGATAATTACTCAGGGATATGTTAATTAAGGATGATATCTCTTATTGTGTAGCTTGTCTGTTTATATAAATTTATATATACAAAGTTCACTGAGAGACCCAGAGTGCTTCAATACTGCATTGTTGCCTAAAAGCTAAAGTGAAACTAAATCACAGTCAATTCTCTTGATTGAATCATTTAAAAATAATCATTTTAGAAAGAATGTTATTCAAACTTCAAACAATAAATGCCCAATCTTCATGTTGTTTGCTTCACCCATCCCTTTTCAAATTCTGACACAAAAAATTCTGACACATTTCTAATACAGACAGGTTTGGGGCAGGCAGAAGCAGGAGAGGAAATATGTAGGAATAAATAAGCAAAAAACTGTATTAGGTGTGACATACACCTAATACATTTCAGTATAATTAGAGAATTTTGTCTACAAGAAAGTCACCTTGACTTTAAAAACTAAACAAGTCCTGAATGAGCTGCTAATTATGATGCATCTCTGACTGAATGGTTGAACACGTTTTTAAGCACTCTTCTTGCTTAAATAGTTCACATGAAATTCTTCCTATTTTTTTTTCCACTCCCCCTAAACAGAGTTGGTTGGTCAAGTTGATCTCTTGTTTGAAATTCAATCAAGGGCATTAAAGTGTAAACCAGTTGGAAAAACAAATTGCTTAGGGAAATCATTTGCTTAAACAACAACAAACAAGCACTAGTAATCTTCTTACAGAAATTAATGAAGGGAAAACCCCCTCAGCTTGGGTGGATAATGATCCTTAGCTATCATGTAACAAGCCTAGAAGGTTTAGGGAGAAGGTGAAAATTAAGAAAGCTGGATTAAACTGAACTTCCAAAGGAACCAAAAGAAATTCAGGATAAGGATCAGTTCTCCCACTTTGAGATTGAAAAGTAGTTTCAAACTGGAAAGAGCCTAATCCTTTATGCAAATTTGGTTTAAAGTTAAGTTTTTATCTCTGAATGTTTTTTAATTTCTACCATATACCTAATAAATTAAACACTTAAAAATAATTCAGACAACTATCTTGTTAACAGTCACTTTAAAACAAAAGCTTTTTCATCAGGTAGAGCTATAAAACTAGTAAATGTAAAAAAAATGTTATCTTTATCTTCTCATTATTGTCTTTAATGCTTATTCTTTACTAATTAATCTCTTCAAATTATTTAACCACAAAATTGAGATCTCTTCACATTAGGGCCTACCCCAGAGGATATTCATGAGGGACTTCCTGATTACTCAACAAAATTTAATTAGTTTTCTCAGTACCTACATGTTTATCTTTTAATAAGGATAGGAGCTACCTTCTCTTCCACTGAGAAACTAAACTTCCATTTCACTCGATCCTCATTGAAACGAATAAGCTGCTGATTTATAAATTATGTCATATGCATTTTAGTTTAAAAATGTAAATAGCTCTTTCAGTAAAAGTTTTTAATTACCCTATTTCTGTTTAGTTTTGGAAAAGATCATTGAACACAGCAGTTAATTGTCTCTTCCTCCACAAAAAAAAAAAAAAGAAAAAAAAGAGTACAAGTTGTCTTCTGTCTTTTTGCCTTATCTTAAGGCTTATCATTGCTCAAGGTTTGTTTCAAGTCAGTGGAAGTGCTGAAAAGCGAAGTGATGGAAATACATGTTTTGTAACTGTTAGGACAGGTGGAACAATTCTGTCAAAATATCACATGAAGGCTTTACTAATTAAATGAAGAGAGGTATTTGGGGATCCGTGCTCTGTCTCTAGGTGGACCCTGGGGGAAGGGTCCCTAAACTCAATCCTAATGCAGTGGAAGATGTGGGTGGATGTTCATTTAGGCTCCAAGCCCACGAACACTTACAGGCACACTCAGATTTATGGTGCAATTTGCAGTGCATCACGTTAACTGCATACCTAGGCATGCCTTTGCAGGAGTGGGGCAGTGCTTTGTCTAGTCACACATAGTTCACACGTTTTCAGAGATGGTGACATCAGGAGGTGTAAGAATTTCAGGATATCTACTCAACAGGTCTGAAATGTATTACACATGGCTTGAAGCCTGCTGAAAAATGTTATTTAATCTTGAGGGATGAGGGGGAGAGTGCAGGGGGAAATTAAAATCAGAGCAGTAATAATTACTTTAAAGTTTTGTACTGTGATATCACCCTGCCATTAAGCCTGATGTCCTCCTTTCACGGAATTTCTCCTGGCCTATTTTCAAACACATTTAAAGTGTTAAGTAATATGAAGTCAATGGAGCTTGTGATACTTTAAAGTTCTTAGAGACTGATTGTTTTACATTTCAGTGTAGATTAGATCAGACTGAGCAGAAGTCACTTCATATGAAATATCCTCGAGTGTGTAATCGTTTGATTTAATTTTGTAGCCTCAATCTAGAATTTAAGTGAGAAGGGTGAAATAAGAAGTCCTTCACATTCACTTCATTGAATTTCTTTTCATGGCTTGTCAATAATTCCTTATATGAACAGATATACAGGAAATCGTACACATTTTGAAAGCTTGAGTAGCTATCTAAAATATCCCAGTTAAATTCAGTTTATTCCTTTTCTTTCTAAAAGAATTTTAAAGAATATTAGAAGGAATTTTTAAAATTATGCTTAATAGTGTTTACGGAGTTTTTGAAAAAAAAAATATATCAAGCTTCCAAAAGGCAGATCTCTCAAGTGTGGAAGAATATGCCTTCAACACAGCATTTTTAAAAAGCTGTTTCCCTTTCAACCATATTAATATAGGAACAGAATTATACTAAACCATGTTTCTTTAAAATTATCATATTTACAGTCCTTATCTGGTTCTTGTATCTATAACCTTGAGCATTTCCAAGACTGTAGGGCAGATACAGAATATCCTTTCCCAGTAGGGCAATGCAGTCATCTTTCTTTGACAGAACTGGAGCACAGAGAGTCTCAAGTCCTGATTGATTTTTAGGACCTAAGATTTTTAATACATTTCTTACAAAAAATTAGAATTTTTACTTATTTTCATTGAGAGTTAGAAGCTTAACAGGAGTATATTTTTTAACTACATTTGAGTATCTTGATCTAAATAATCAAGATATTTTCATAGACTAGGGATTTAAATTTGGTTTCACAAATTTGGGCTTGATGCTTTAGTTACTGGGCCACTCTTTCCTGTAGCCATGCTCCTTCAGATTAATGCCCAATTACTACCACAGAGTAGATAAAATGAAGATATGAAATACGTTCATGGTTATTGGTGCAAATGTCCCTTGTACCAAAAAAATGGTGTACCTTGTATTTTCTAATTTGCTTCAGTGTCTAACAAAATCTAGGCATGAAAAAAAAGGCCTCTGACCATCCAAATAATGGCTGGCTAAGTCTGAGTTTACTGTCTGCTTTCTTTTGAAGTCCTAATAATTTTTAATTCAATGTGAGGTTTGTGCAGAATAGTCTAAGCCAAACAGCTTTGAAAATAAAAAAAGATTAATAGTTCAAAGCTTTTAGGACACAAAGATGAGGTAAATGTAGTAGCATCTGTTAATATTAGTAGTTTTCTAGCACATCTGCCTGTGATTTTTAGGTGCCAAGTGAAGTTAACAGGTTATTGTGATCCTCTTCAGCATTTGTGGCAGTAATTACATGCTAAGAGAAACTGTGCAGAAGAGAAAAAATCTATGGATTCTTTTAGGGAAGAGATCTAGTCTAAGATACTTGTAAGTTAAAGATAGGAAGGACTCATAGAACCGAGGAGGTGACAAACCCACATCAGTTCTACATCTTTCAGCCTGTTCTTTGCCAGCTTAAAATTCTGCATTAAAAATGTGTGTATATATATAGAATCTAGGAACTGTTGCAATAAAATTGGCATATTGGGGACTCTATTTGTTTACAAAAGTTCAGACCTGCCCACCTGCTAAAGGAGGGAGCTGTAGTGCATCCATGGAGCTTGAGTTGTTCTTCAGCAGCCAAGACTTACTGCAGTGAGAAATGTTGGCTCTTACAATTTACTAACAGCAGTGAATGTTTTCATGCTCATTTTATTGAATCTGCAAAGCACAAGGAGGGCTTGGCTTTGAGAATCAATCCCAGTACTCCAGAGGTCCAAAAGTAGGAGTGATAGCAAGAAATAACATTCTAATAAATAAGCAATAATAATGTTTTAATAAATGTTTTCTACGCTGGTGGCTCAAGTTTGGGAGGAGCTAAAATCATCAAGGATAGAGACTCTCACCAAAAGGCCTTCAACTTTCTATGAGAAACCTCTGTCTAGTTTAGCAGGAACTTCTGGATGATTCCTGAAGGTGCCTGTAGAGTTCTACCTGTCAGTGTTTTTGCTGATTCCTGTTTAACAGCATGTTCTGCATGCTACTCCATGTAAGAGAGTTCCTAAGTTCTTCATTACTGCAGAACTGGCTGTTCTGGCTGAGAAAAAGATCAAGCTGAAAGGAATATCCTAAATCTGATGCTGTGTTCAGGTCAGATAGAGCTGTGTTAAGGACCACAGAGGAACAAAATTTAAATAAAAGCTCTTATATCTCTCTTTTCTTACCACTCTCTGATTACCTATTGCAGGGCTGAGAAAGCATCATTGCAAAAGTATCTTGCTATAGGCAGGACTCTTCTCAGAGACCTAAAATTCTTCATGGGCATTTGTGGAATCTAGATGCCCATCTGTAAATCAGGACCAGTGGTATGATCCTTGAGTAAAAGGGAAATAAACAGCAAAAAGAAATACTAACATGTATATGCTTTTGGTATAATTGTATGGGTAATATAATGCGTAATTATTTCAATTTTACCAATGAGAGAATTAAGGCACAGAAAATTAGGTGTATCATGTGAGATAGCACAACAGTTAAGAAACAAAATTGCTCTATTCTGCTTTTTTAAACTGTAGGAAATTTGCCCAACTCTTCTATTTTGCTCATAATATTGCATATATGATCACTCAAATATTTTCCTAGCATGAGTCTTATGTACCCTCATTATCCAGTTAAATGTACTTAAAAATCCCACAGTTTATGTACACTGCAAATCCATACTTTGGGAGGCAGTTTTGAAATATCTCAAATGTCTGATTTTTATTTAAAATATAATTGTTAGTTAATTCACTATTCCATTTAATAACCTATACAATGCATAATTATAACTGCAGATTTTAACCTCAATTTTTCACATTTATGGGCTTTCTGGTATATTAATCTAAGGAAAAGTAAAGATAGGGCAGTTGCATGTAGAACTTCATAAATAATAGTGCTTGGGGCTGCTGCCCGAGCTGTGAAAAAGAAACACTGTTTTTCTCCAATGACATGAAGCTTTAAGGACTTTATGTCCCGATCAAGAAGGAATGCTTTAATAAGCATCCATGTTAGAGGGTTTGTGCTGTGTAAGCTTGGTACAGACCATATGGGCAAAAAAGCACATTGTGTGGCGACAACTGCCCTGCTTGTCATCCCCAATCATACTTGCTCTAATCCTCGTTTTAATTTACTCTGCTTGTACAGCACCAATCCTGCCAGTGCGGTCCTTAGGGTCCCTTCATTCCTGCCATTTATGACAAGGAATATGCAAAGGCACAATTATTCATCCACTAAGGTGACAGAGAAGGGCTCTGCTTGGGAATATGTTCCCAGACTTGCAGCATCATAATGTCAGTTGTTAAAGCACTTTGCAGTTGCAAACAATTCTTGAGAGACTTTTTTTTTATATGAAATTTTGAACACAGAAGTGCTAAGACTAAATGAATCCTTATTGATTAAGTAGTGCAGTGCTGGAAAGTTTCAATAAATAACATTTTTCATACTTTGCCTTTTATTCAAATGGGATGGTTTTTTTGTTTTTCCCCTTCCAATTAATTATTGTGCTCTTATCATTTAACTTCAGACAAAGGATAGTATGTTCCAGCACCCTTATTAAGTCTTACATATTGTATATTGTTTATATTCTGCTTTACACCACATTCCTAAATGGACAAAAAAAAAAAAAAAGCCAACAAAAAACCCTCAAGTGTAGCATTCAGCCTCTCAAGTCCATGATGTATTTCATTTGCTACGGTCAGAGCAATTTTAACAATGCCTTTCATTTTCTTATAGCCTAAAATGATTTTCTTTCTGTGAGGCCATTCTCCAAAACTTCTCTTCCCTTTTCAGGGTATCATTTGCAATTTAAAGCTAACCTGGTGAGTGTACTCACAATAGGCCTGCCCATAAAATGGTTCAAGGCCTGCCTGCATGCCTAATGAGGTTGATGTTGAGCTATTTAGCTCTTTGTCCTTCCATAATATCTACTTAATGCAGTTCAATGGGAGTGGATTGTTAGAAGCATTAAAGATTCTATTAAGTCTTTACTAAAGCCACTCTATTCTAGTCCAGCTGTATAGTGGCAAGAGCATTAAATTTGAGAATGTAGTGGGAACAAGGGGCCTGAAAAAGCACCTATAAAAAAAGGACAAATTTCCTAACGAAGTAAGACCACACTCAATTTAAGACCTGTTACTTTTGTATCTAGATCTAAAGACTTTCTCAATGCGCATCTCACAGCATTCTGAATTAGCTCTCGTTTCCCTTAATGGATGAACAAGGTACACTTTAAATCTTCATTTATTTTCAAAGCACATGAGGAGATTTTTGCTTCACTACACTATTGAAAACAAATAGTATTATGACTTTAATCTCAGAGAAACTACCAAAATCTTGCAAAGGACTCCTTTCAATAACATTTAAATGCAAGAGATTTTGCCATTTGCTTAAATATTGTAGTAAGGTTGGTCTGCATCAGGAATTCAGAAATCTCTGCACTTTGAGAGGAAGGTAAACAATGCTTCTGACAAAAAAAATATTCATTCAATGTCTTGTTTTGCTTAAGGGTTTGTTTTTTTATCAGGTCTGTATAGTGATAGCCACCAGCACTGAGACGAGGGGGAAAAAAAAAAAAAGAAGGGGTAGAATGGCCAGGATTTCACACAGTTGGCATTGACTTGGCTTGAAGAGGCAAGCACTAAGCTGTCTTTTCAACCATAGTAAAAACCCTCCATCTGGCCACCCTGAAACTCTGTTAGCTTGTTCAACTCGCTGTCGGCTGATTGGGCTTTGTGAAGCAGAAGTAACAACATCAATAGTATAAACCCTTGCCACTTGAGAGTATTACATTTCATTTCATGCTTGACTTAATCAAAACTGGGGAAATGAAATTTACACCTTTTTGATGTTCTTTTCCCTGCTGTTTAAGGAGAAGAATCTTAACCCATTTGATCTTCACATGCACCCAATAAATGACCAAATATGCCAAGCTGCCAAAAGCAGACGGCTGCCAGTTGCCAGTTTATGTCAGGTCACTGTGAGAGAGCTTAATGCAGAAGGTCTTGAGTTTCATACCAAATACTTCGGTTTTCAGTACAGTATTTTGGTTGCAACAATCTAGCTCCCCTCCCTATTAATATTAAACTATTATAAAGAAAGCAGAAATGTCTTACTTTTTGTGGAGGGAAACGTGTTAGCAGGCGGCTGTTGCGTGACAGTCAGGATAGAGTGACAGAGATGAAATGAAGCTGGGTTGGAATTGCTTCTTCAAACCCTTGACATTTGTTCCTTTCTTTCCTGGCTCTGATCTACGTGATATACATAGTTGTTGTTGTTGTTTTTCCTGCTAATAACAAGACAGCACAGTGCCGGATTAGAGATTGAGTGAGTGAAAAATGGGACTGGTGATAAGGTTTTCCCCATGCCTGGGGGGAGGCTCATTAAGAGGGAGATCAGATCGCTACAAAATACATACATGAATAAAACCAACAACTAACACAAGTGCGCTCTGCAACTTGCTGATGGAGACAGCGTTCGATTCAGCACGCTCGGGCCTGGGAGAAGGCTTTGCTGCTCCCTTCGCTGCCGAGTTTGGACACGTCGCTTGGCCTCGGTGTTGGCACAGGGTGTTGGGGCGGGTGGGAGATGTGCTGTCACCACCTGCGTGGGGCTGGGTCGGCACCGAAAAACACACACAGAGACACAGGGCAGAGGGCTCCTGCCTTCCCCGCCGCCGTCCTGCTCCCTCCAGAGACCTTTCGCCTTTTGTCAAGGGCCCACATTTATGACTTGATGAAAACATTTGTAATAGATCATCAAATACTGATACATTCTGAGGGACAATATCCCATTTGTTAAATATAAATTAACATTAACACAGATCCCCCGTCTCAGAAAGGCGAAGGGTTTTGACACCTTTTCAGCAGGACAGGCCGGGCCCCAGCGAAGAAAGCCGAGGGCCTGTAAAGGAACTTGTCCCGAATGGTGATCCTCAGGCTCTTGTGTGACAAGGTACATAGTTTCTATTCAGGAACAGGCAGATTATCGGTTACTATAGTTTCCCTAATGCTCAAATGGAGCTGAGGCCTAAGCTGAACAGAATAGGTTAAAAGGTGCCGATGTTTGGGCCTGCGAAACCACATGTTGAGAGTCAGAGACCAAACAACACAAAGAGCACATCTCTCCAGTCTTTGATGTCTTCTCTGAGGGACGCGGAGTGAGAAAAATGTGTCGGTGCCCCCGCGCCCAGAGGCCGGACAATGAGGCAGTGTGGGAGCGCAGGGCCCGCGGGCCTCCGCCGGGAGCTGGGCTTCTCCTGGGCCAGAGCGGAGGGGATCGGCGCAGCCCCTCTCAGAAAACCCCTGCCACACACAGCTTTCCTCATTTCTCCCCTGTGAGCCACGCGCTGTGGTCTTAAATGCACACAAACTTAGGACCTTGAAGTACTAAGTTTAACTAGACTTAATTTGCTGTTTTCTGCAATTGTTCCCATTTAGCCTGTTCTTTAGCATTTCCTTTGTGTTGCGTGCTTTAAAAACTCTTTACGGCACTTCAGCTAGCAGCTTTTTATTTCCCTGCGTGCCTCAGTGTCTGCTCTGAATCCACTGTGGAGTTGGTGCAGCGGCTGCTCTGTGCTTCCTGCATGAATCACTGATTCTGCTCTTTTTTCCATTTGTGAGTATACAGTGTTTTTAAGCAATTCATATTCACCATAAAAATGTTCCATGTAGGATATCCCCTGATAGCACAAGTGATGCTTTTGCATTTTTCATAAGTGAGATTAAAATACCCACTCCTTGTGCTCACGATGTAGGTCTCCTCCGTTCTGTTGCAACTCATTTTAGTATTTTAATTTTTTATTAAACTCTCATAAGCAAGATAAATGTGCGTTGGCACTAAAGGGAGACTGCCAGCTTTGATAGGTTATGTTACGACAATTTGCTGCTGCTCTTTAAGTATTCCAACTCTCAAGATCCAAGTATTATGCAAAGCAAAATTAATCAGCACCTGCATCTTTTAAAATAATAGAATTCATGAATTCTAAAGTTTTATCAGTGTTATTGTAATTCTGATTGTCGTCAGTTCTTTATACCATTATAGAAAAATATCTAATTGTAACAACTGTATTCCTATAGTGAACATATTACTTGAATTCAAACCCTAACAATGGCAATAGGATAACTGTCCTTGAATTTGAGCCTTTTGTGATACATCAATAGGCTTACAATGTGCTGAATTAGCAGGCATATTAATGGGCAGATGCAGCACCAGCCCATTCTTTTTACCCAAATCTTCTTATGCAAATACCCCATGAATCCAGTTCAAAGAGCTAGCTTTAAAATGAGCTTCTACACACATTCAGATGGGTCCTTTCACAACTGCAATGGGACTTAGATAGAAAGTGACATGAGAAAAGTTTAGACACTTGTTTTTATAACTGAACATGATCTTGTTATCATAATCTGATACTGGTAACTGGCATGGTCTGGTTGTAGAATTTTAAGCCTTTAACAGAGGGAGATAATCTAGGCCTTTGTGCTACAATGTACTGAATCCTGCACTTGGTGAAAGCTATCAATGAGAATCGCAGTTCATGCTTTTTCAAACAAAACTTTTTCATGGTAAAAGCTTTTATGCTATGATAATTACTTAACTGATTGTAGCGGTGCCTTTAACGTTAGTGAGCTCATAACAAGGACATATAAACATAACATATAAAAGGCTGTGTTATTTCACAATAAATAAATTATCAAATAAGCAGTTTTTGTTTGCTTGTTGAACTAAATGGTAATGAGGTCATTATTAAAAATGCTAATGCACGGCAGTGTGGCTAGTAAAAGTTAATGTATTTTATGATCTTTCTTTTGTTTGCTCTGTATCTTGTGATTGTTTCTCATCAACATCATCTGGACAAAAATGGTTTTAATGATTTAATTGCAGATTTAGGAAAACCTGCCAAAGGAAAAGAAGGATGATAGTTTTACTAGATCGATAATGTTGAAATCCCATCTTTTAGAGTTAATTTTAAATTTCTCTGCAATTTCAATAAAAGCCTAAGGTTTTCTAGGTGGTAGATTAGATTTTTTTAAACTATCTATTTTAAGAAGTCCAAAAGCTGCTGAGAAGGAATTTCTTCTTGACATTTCCCATACGTGCTAACCAAGCTTCATTAAAGCAATGCTTCCTACAGAATATTCTATAGGAAGCATAAAGACAACTGAGAATCGATTCTCAGCTGGAGCAAATTGGCATAACTAATTGACTTCTGTGGATCTGGTCAACGCTGTTTCAGCCTTGGCCAGTGTGTGGAGTTGATAGATGTAGATAATTTAAACTACATGAGATTATTGCAAAAAATGAGAGGGGAAATAATCTGCTCTTTTATCATTGCATTTGGGTAATCATAATGTATACTGGACTAGTCCTATACAACATTATCAGTTGGTTTATTCTTTATATTTTTTTTTCTGAAATGAGTGTTTATACTGTGTTCTGAAGCATTAATGAGGTGATTCTTATACCAAGAACTTTGGTGCAATAGATGAACATAAAAACCAGCACATCTCATACAGTTATTTTCAGACTAGTACAAGTATTTCATGTAGATGCATACTGGTAAAAATATTATGAGTTGTGCTTGACAACCTTCATGGAGGAATGCTTTATTAAGATTTGTTGGCGGCAAACATAAGAGTTCCAGATTCTTCTTCTATATCCTTTGTGTTTCAGCTCTAATTAGCAGCATTATTTTGGGACATGAAATACTTGGCCTAAGCTTTGATTTTTAGTATTGTTTTCTATTTTCTGTAAACCTGCAATAGGAAACTTATGTGCTGAAAGAACATGTCAAGTTAATGTATGGGTGCATAGAGGGCCTAATTCTGAATTCAGATGTATATTAGTCAACCCTGTCTCAGAAATATATCCATCACCATTGATTTAGCTTTATCACACTTAGACTCTGATACTTAACTGCTTAAT
>VZRF01002608.1:415735-435735 GCA_013396875.1 Vireo altiloquus
AAGCTGAAGTGATCAAATGAAGTTATAGTTTCTTACCCATTTCTGGTGTATCTGGTATTGTTTAATTACAGCATGGAAAAAGATCTGGAAGGAAATCAGTGAAGGAGAACCACTGAAGGGGTGAAATGTCAAAGGAGAGAAGCATAAATGGGTTAGAACAGTAAAATGCCTGGAAGGCAAACTGTGTGGTAGAACAGTGGAAGGAGAGAAAGATGGGGAATCATCTAGAACATCGGTATCAGAATGCCAAACTGTATGTTACGTAAAGGAGGAAAGAAAATTTTTTGTCAATTAATGGCAGATGACATCATCTAGGGAGTAGAACAAATGAAAGGAAACTTGGAAATTCTCAAGAACATATAACTCACCTCTTATTTTACTGCATTTCACCAACACAGAGTTCATGTTTCACAATGTCCACAGTAACGAAAGATAAGGCAAAGCAGATTGTACAAGCAAAATTAATGTGAATGAGTTTCAATCCTGTTAATGTGTCTGTTGGGCTTCAAAAGTGGAGGGCAAAACAAGAGAAGACAGAAATGAAGTGTGTTGTTTTTAGAATTTATTTTTTGAGAAGTAGAGTGGCTGTGAGCATGGTTTTTTTAGGAAAACAGAATTTAATATTCTGGCATGAAAATCAAGTCCTTGTGTCGTTTTACTCAAGGAACAGAGATTCTCTGGAAAAGGAGTTTCATGATGGTAAAGGCTGTCTGCAATTTTAAGTCAAATTTTCAGAACATGTTTTAAAAAGATGTGCACTTTCTGTAAATCAAAACTGGCTAAAATATTTGCAGCCAAATCATATTTGGATATTTTTCAAATTAAATGGAATGTTTTGACAGTTTGAAATAAAACCCTTTTATTTCTAGATAGCATTTTTCCATAAAAGTGAAATCAATCTATCTCAAAGGAAAGGGTTTCAGTATCATTCCTTGTGCTGCTCTTGTTGACTTTTACTCATTTTAGTACTTTGAGAAACTGGGATAAGTATGTATTTTCATGCTTTGAGGAACTGGATCCTACCATGTTTGAGATAAGCCATAGTTTGTCCTACAGACAAAGCTGAAATACATCCCCAAGAGATTCAAATTCTTGATTTTGTCTTCTTGACATCTGGCCCTGAAAGAATAGTTTCATGCCTGCTTTTCTATTTCTTTTTGTGCATGGGAGGATTAATTTTTTTTTTTTAATGCTCCTTTTTCAAATCTCCTTCCAGGGAACAGTTTGGCATGCTTTGGGTCGTCTGAGCAAAGCAGTGTTTTCTAACTACAGGTGTTCACCCAGCAGTAATGTTGCACAGCGCTGCACTTCAACCAGAACAAAAAAATGAATTATACTCACAAAATATGCCAATGCTCCCAGTCTTGTGCCTTCACCAGGGATGAAATGTTAGTATACTCTCCTAAATGCAAGTCAATGATAAAAGAATCATGAGAAATGCGAATGGAATTGTTTTTCTGCCAAGTGGAGTGCAATGAGGCTTTACTGTTTGATGAACATCTGTAAATACTCTGGATTCCCCCATTGCATTTGTGCTGTGTAGGTGGTAATGCTGGTGCTTTCTCTCTAACATCACCGGAGTTGTTATCATTACACTCAGTTTGCTGCAGTCTTATAGCTTCTCTCTGCTTTTCTTACCTTCCAGGTATTAGATGTGCAATACCCTATAGCAAATACAACTTCAGCCTAAGTAAATCTCACCTTTTCTCTGTAATTTCAGAGCAGAATTTTATAGCAAAGCCAACATTCCTCCCATTAAAATGCCATCCGGGGGATTTCTGTATGCAGGGAACACCTCAGAATTGACTGCTGTCTTCCAAGTCGTACAAGAAGTTGGTGATGAGCTTGACAATGCAACCCAAAGCATCTTATTCAGCATGTGGTTCAGGTTCTGTCTTTCACTTATGCCTGACAGGTGGAGAAGAAAAGAATTATTTACTTAGAAATAATTAAATAACTTCTGTTTTCTGAGATGTTTATCTTAGTAGCACTAGGGATTTACATGGATGTGTTGAGCATGGGATCAGATTAAAAGCTATCATGTAGCAGTGTGGGTTTTTTGCATGGATATTGGTATAACTTTTGAGTCTGCATGTAAGCACCATGCTATTTGTGCCTGGGGGATAAAGTAGTAGTGAAGGAGAAGTCCCCTGGATACACTGGCCATTCACTCTGGGAAACACTTGGCACAGTAAGAGAGGAGCTCAATCACTGATTTAAATATAAGGCAGGTATGCTTTAATGATATCACCATGGCCGTGGGGCTTTCTTTTTCTTTCTTCATGCTCTGGTTTAGTTTGAAATAAAGGTGGAGGTATTTGTAAGTGGTCAGATCCCTTGGAGATAAAAGGACTGGGACAGTAGGTCTGTGTTAGACCAACATCATGATCAGATGTGAGGTCTAGTGCATGAATGCCAGAGAGTCATAAAATAGCTTGGGTTGGAAGGGACCTTAAAGATTATCTAGTTCCAGAACAGTTAGTTCAGAAGATTTAGAGGAAATAATTTCTTCACTTCTTGTGATAGCCCTACGAATGCATAGCTGCTAGGGTTATGGTTAGTCTACAACTACAAATGCAGAGTGACAGGGAGAAGGAGGGAATTTGGGTCCTTAATCCAGTGTCTCTAAAAGAGGATGGAAAAAAAAATTAATGTTAAAATTATTCAAATTACTGGAAAACATGTAAAATTATTATTGATCCTGAGGCAGCCTAGAAATATTATTACTGTATTGGCTGAATGCAAACATAAAATATTTTCTCCCTGGTTTTTAAAGCCTTTGACAGATACAATAGACACCACAAGCCAACTCTTAATCTTGGGTTTAAGATTTAGATTTGTTCTAGATGTTAGAATTAACCCTGGTTAGAATACATGATAGATTTCTATTCTAACAGGGAAATATCCCCTCTTCAGAAGAAATCCCCTTCTTAAATCATCTAGTCTGTGACATCCCCTTAATCCCTTTATTTTTCTCGAATTTAGCATAAATACTTCCCTTTCTTGCACCTCCATCTGTTTGTTCTACTTTTTTGCCTTGGTTCCTGTCAATGATGCATGGAGCTCTGTTTTCAGTCAGAAGGGCATTAGCTAAAGCAGTAGTTTCCCAGAGCTGGTGCCAGAGAAGTAGACTGAATGTCTTGAGAATGGTGAAAGGCATAAATATACAGGGACACATATTGATCTGTATGCATGCAGGAGTGGAGACGGATGGGTGGGTAGATGTACACTCACAGAGATAAATAATACAGCCAGTGAATGTACATACACAGCTATTGGAAAAGTCGGAGAATTCTAAAATGCTCTCAACTAATAGTCTGGTTAATGAATACAAATGCAGTGCAAACTCAAGCAAGCTTAAGGCTTACAATGGTTTGTTCCCAGGCATCTATGGAGTGGTAAGGAGGAGAATTAACATAGGATTATCATATTTTACACATAGACATACTTGCCAATCCTTTTAATACTTTAAGGACAGATCTAGCGTCTAAGTATTTCGAAGTAAGAATCACTAAATATAGACTGTGCAAACCACTTAGCTATAATTCTTTTGAGTTACTTGCTGTATGACAGAACTGTGTGTTCAGTTGATTTCTGCATAATGAAATAAGCCATTTTAATTTTTAAATGTGGGAAGATAGCAGTTTGTATTTAAGAACATTTCATTTGATTAACTTAGCCATACTTGGCACTATGAGGAGCTATCCACAACTTTAATACTATCAAAAATTGGTTCTGACAATGAATGGTAAAAGAGATGTGTGTCTACCTGGTTTCAGGATTCAAGACATTTGTAAGGCACATTCCACAGATGTTGGAGGTTTTATGCAGGTACAATCACGTATCTATAAAATCACCCAGCTGCATTATGTAGGTGTCTGGCAATGTGGGCTGTGGTTTCACCATCGTTAATATCCGATCTACGTGCTATCAAAGCACTCAGGGTAAATTTGATCTGGCTAAAGGATACTTGGGTTAGCTCACAATATGCGGTTTGTGCTGGCTGTGGTAGGACAAACACTGTTTTATCTGGCATTAAGGCTGCTGACACATTTTTTTTTTAAAGATGGCAGAGTGAGATTTTTCCGTAATGTGTCTTTGCATCTTATGACCACAGTGCTTTTTATTTGATATTAATGATCCAAAACCATGTCTTTAGCAATTGAAAAATATATTTTTGGATACAGCTCCTGTTAAAAATATTTTTTAAAAGCACTGTTTAAATGTGCTTACTATTTCTTTTGTTGTCCTGAGGAACATAGTTGCTTTCTTTTTTTGTTAATATTACCCAAATGACTTATTTGTATAATTTATGGGAATATTTTTCAGATATGTTTCAGGGTAGCTTTTGACATAGGAAAAATTAAGTTTAGAATACACAGGTGAGTAGAAAAGTCTTATTTCTTCAAAGTTTTTAAACTGTATTGTGAATGAAAGGTTGCTTAGTGATGCTGTCTCTTGAAGGATTTTGCTGTGTCATTTCTCACCTTTCTACCTCTTCAATGTGAAGGAGAGCAGGAAGGGTAAGTGGGAAAAGGCTGAGCCAAACTGCTCAGTGACAGTCTAGCATGGGGCAACAACCTCAAGAGGTGCCTCGGGAAGATTCAAATGTTAGGAGAAATGTTTCCCCTGCAAAGGTATGGTAATACCAAAACAGGCTGACCAGAGACCCTTGGAACTTTTCAGGAGCTGGTTAGACAGAATCATGGCTTGTTTATTATTCATGACAGTTCTGGGGGGAAGTAGAAACTTTAAAGTTCAGTTTTACTAATATTTCTATGATTGTGTGATTCTGTACTTACACTGCAGAGGTATCAAAGTAATTTATTCAGGTGGGATTTTCATTGTAGGTGAGTTTTCTTTGTTGGTGAATCTTTTCAGTGGAATTTCAGTAATTTCGTACTGGAGCCATAATTCAGCTGTGAAATAAACCAATCTAATACAAAAGCCGTATATTGTATAACAATCATGCTTCCCACAACATAGGGATCACACTAAGTATTAAAAATCCTGTTTTCTTGTTGAAATCCACCATTAAAACCAATTGTATATATATGCTTGAAAGTCCCTTTTTATTTATAGGATATATTTATAGGCTATAAGCCTTATTTGTTTTGGCAAAACAAGCCCTGAAAGTACAGAAGAGTGGTTCCTACCCTTTCAGCAGCAGGACCAGTCTGAAATACGGTATTATTTCACATGTTAATTCTCAGCGTTTAGCTTTTAATTTTTTTATTGATAATTTTGAAAGATTTTGAAAGGTAATGAATACCATGCAGGGTCAGACCAGATGTCCTTCTGTTGTGTCCTGTTATCTGACTCTAGCTAGCAGTGACTGCTTATCAGTGTAGGAGCAGTGCGTCATCCTTTCCTTGGTATATCTTTGCAACAATCAGTGGTTCACTCTTCACTGAACTAGGTGTGATCTGAGAACGCATCTCACTGCAGCATTCAGCACTTTTCATGTTTAAACCCATCGAATCATAGTATTAATTATGGTGGTGCATCTAATGCTGCTGTCATTATCCTCTGATGGATTTTTCCAGAAGACTCAGCCACCAGATGTTCATTTGGTTCATTTCCAAGAGAAATATGCTCCACTATACATCTTTCATTTGGCATTTAGTGACGTATTCACAGCAATGTTCGTGCAATTAAAAATATTGTTGGTGGGTTTGGTTTTTTGTTGGGGTTTTTGTTATGTTTTTTTTGTTTTTGGTTTGGGTTTTGTTGTTTTGGTTTTTTTGGTGGGGGGTGGTGTTAGGACAACAATGAGCTCAACTGTGTTTACAGAAATTGCATCAGGCAATGACTCAGTCTTGGTCTCTCTTCAGCTGCTCCGACTTCTAACCCAAATGGTTTTTAACAATTTTGGTTGCTTTTGATTTACGGACTCATGATTAAATAAGGAAACTGGAGCAGCCGAAAGTATCTGCTGCTGTTGGGGAAGCACAAGCCTTGGAAGCTGGCGGATGTTGGCTCTGCAGCAGATCAGCCTAACTGTAGCAAAGGTCATCCTCTAATGGAAAAGAAAACAAAAATAAAACACTCCCATTCCACCATGAGGAGATACTGAGCTACTAGGGGGAGGGAGAGCTCCTGTAATATACTGCTGTGCCACTTGTGCTGTACAGATCTTTATGGTCCTCTACTCCTCTTTCCTCCCACAGACAAATTATAGAGTCTGATGGTCCTGTGATGGCCTGAGCAATAATGAGATGAGCTGCTGTTCAGCCTCTGTCCCACCCTGCTCAGTGGTGGATCCCCGCAGTCTTTGTCTCCTCCTGTGATACCAGCTCATTCCCTGACCCACAATGGGCAACATTCAACATTCATCTGTGAGTGATGTTCTGTTTGCTTCTGTCTGGAGAGCTCAATAAAAGTTTTTTTGTGCACAGAGACACAAGAATGGGGAGACCTGCCCATCTCCAGCCGTGCTCTCCCTGTTTGATGGCATTGGTATCTCACAGCCATTGACAAACTGAATTTTCCTGATGTCCAGCTATGGCACTGCTCTTCCTTCACTCTTCCTCGATGGCATGCAGACAACTGAGTGCTGTATAGTTGGCACCAGATGAAGGAATCTTTTCAGGAAATGCCCAGTTCGAATGACAGGAACAATTGATTTGCAGTATGGAGGACCTGAACATCACACTTTTATTGTGAAAGAAGCATCTCTCTCGAGATATTTCTTAATTTTCCCCTTTATTCAATTCAGGTCAATTAGCTCTCATTTTTTTATAACTACAGTATTTAAATACAGGCCTTAAAATTTCCAGGGTTTTGTGGCTATGGGCTTGGGAAGGTTTTTTTCAGGCAGCCTTTGCAGAGAAATCTTTTCTATTTACTCAGTGAAGACTTAGTCTTGGCCAGGTGAATCTTTGCTGTGGGTCCAGGATTTCAATTAAATTTTTTCATTTCCTTTTTGTGGAAATTCTGTAGTCATACAAATGTCATTTTCAGAGTAAATCTTATCTATGTTTTTCTGTTGCATGGCCCCAGTATCGGGCAACATTTCTGTTGCTCTTGTTTAAGACCCTAGTGCCTATGTTCAAGTCAGGGAAACAGAAAGAAGTGCTTGGGCACGCTTAGGGGTGTGTGCACACAGTGCAATTTCTATGTGTAATGAATTAAGGAACACCCTGTTTTCAATTTGCATATGCATTGCAGAATACAGGAAAAAGGGATTCCTTACTTTTTGATAACTGTGAGTTAACTGAGATAATGGTTGTTGCTTGGTTAAAATGGATAGAATACCAAAACACACTCCTTGTTCTCATTGAAAGGCTGCTGTTTCACAACCTCAACCGCAGTTGTTAGCAAACTGGTGCATTTCCCTCATAGTTCTCATCTTCACTATCTATAACTCTGCATCTTCCAAAATGCCAGTGATTAGTATGCAAAATTTCTCTATCTTTGAAACTAAAGACATACTCCTGCGTCTTGTCATCAGTTATAGCTTTTATGGTCTCTTTAGCATCTTTAAAATAAAACTCCTTAGCTAAATTTTCATCCCGTAATTAAGGACCTAAAGTAAAGGAGCTAACTAAAGGAAGCATGTGAACTGTGGAACACCATTTTTCAAAATAATTTTTGCCAGTACCACTTACTTCAGTAAAGCCAGTGGCAGCTTTAAAACACGAACAAGTTGTACAATACACATGTGTATTTTCTGTCCATATAAATTTCACTTCTCTAAATTAAAACACCCAAAAATGAAAACCGTCCAGATGCACTGATTATAAATGAGGAGCTGACTCAGTGTCTGCTATGGCCATTAATGAGCCTCTCTTACACTCCCTAATCATCTTGATTGCCTTATTGAATGAAACATGTGACACAAACCTAGTGTAGAATCTCAGTGCTGCTGAAGCACTCACTTTAGTTCTTTGTACTGTAAATGGTGATTTACTTCTGGCACCTCTTCAAATGGCAGCTCTTTACATTTGTGGTCTTCAGTGGAATGTCCTGCCTATACACCTAGTTTCTCAGAGCACCAGTTATCTTCAAGTCTTTAATGTCCCAGCAGGTGTTAATAACAGGAAAGTCATGCCTTGATCAGCATGCTATTTTGCCTGTCCAACCTGAAGTAAACATACTTCCCTCAAGAAAGAATTGGCTGAAGTGTAAAACAGCTGCAATGGCTCCTACTTCCATAGCCCTTTGAAAAAAGGATCAGCACGGTTTTAGCCAAAATAGTCATTATCTCTGCTTAATAAAGGTTCTGGATTTAATGGAAATGCAGAAGGCTACTTAATAAAGGTTTTATTAGTAAACACTCTGCAGTTTAGTCATCCTAAAGTTAGTTGGTTAGTCTGATTAAACCAAGACTGTGGTCCTATTGTGTTTCTAGTGAAGATACAGTATTATACTGTGAGAGTACTATGAGCTTCCTGTTGACGTTTGCAGTCTCAGGAAAAAGCTGAAGTTTACAATGGCACTGGAAAGGGAAATGATTAAATAAGCTTTAGGAACTAAACTACTCTTCCTCCTTCAAACAGATCGTTCTGGGCAAGGCTAGAAAGACATGGAGTACAATGGTGAGGAAGTCTACTATGCTTAAACTTCTGGTGTTCTCATGTTTTTTACTGGCTATGGACATATTTAGTGGAACTTATTCATGCTTGTAAAAATTGAGAATGTTAAGTAGGAATTAACTACATTTTATCAACTTGTAGTTTCTAGTATTCTGGTTTGTGTTGGTTAGATTTGGTTTGAGGGACAGCATTGTGCAAATTAATCTCTATTGATGAAGCCCATTTGTGTGAAGGTAATTCTTTTAATAGGCTAGGCAGTTAATGTATTTAATTGTAAACTTTGACTATAGGCTTTCAGTGTTTTAAAATGCATGCTTGTCCTTATTCTTCCATTTTAGATCTTCCTGAGGAAGGTAGTAACTGCTTTTGCAGATAGGCATAAAAAGAAGTATTTGGCTTGGTTTTCCATCATAGTTCTTCTGCTTCTGTATCCCCATTTCCATGCAGTCCACATCTGATCAGCCCACAAGGCGCTAATGTGGACAGCTCTCATAACTTATCTGATGTTTTGGAGAGGACAATCTTTAAGAATGTTTTTTCTTATGGACAGTGTTCCTATTTTCAAAGATCAACACATTTTGTAATGTAATGAACTCTAATATGTGGGCGAGAGGGTGTGTTGTGCATGGAACCCTCAGTCAGGAATTGGGCTTTGTACATATCTGTCATCCTTCAAAAGGCTTCAGTGCCAGTAAAGCATGGGGAGAGGAAAATAAGGGACCTTGGATACAATGGTGAGCCAAGTAGAGGGAGCACAGAAATGGTGTTGGAGAGAAAGAAAATTAAGGGGAGAAAACAATACCAAACTCAAAAGCAATAGAAAAGGGGGAAAAGAGAATTAGGGAAGGGAAAAGACAGGGAAAAGGAAAGTAAGATACAAAATGATAACAATAGGAGGAGCAACATGAGCACCACGAATAGGGGAAAATAACACTGGACTGAAAACTGTGTTGTCTGGAGATTTCCATGGTACAGCTAGAGCATAACTGAAACATTTGTATTCTTCTTAAGTGTTCTGTGTAGATTTCTAATCTACTTCTGTAAATGCTTTAAAATGTTAAATGCACTTGATGCAGTTGGGTGAAAATGGGATTTTATTTTGATACACATTTATTTTTCTTTCCTAATGTTGCAATATACACAGAAAAAGAATAGGATGTGTATTAGTTCAACAGGAACTCAAGACGACTTGTTTTATATGAACAAGGGTGTTAGGTATTGTGAACTATAAAAACATTCCATTGTTAGACAGCAAGAGTTAAATGTATCGCTTTTAGCAATCTTCCAAATTAAACAGCCAGGCTTTGCTCTTCCCTCTGTCAATATGACATCATTTTGTTTATTCTGAAAAGACTGTTTTAGAGGTACATCTTGAGTTGGAACACGTTATTTAGTGTGGCAAGAATTCATAAAATGTTCTTAGAAGTTTTAACATTTGTCTCAGTAAGGGAAAGTCAAAACAAACATTTTCAGGCATATAAGCCATATACTTTGAACATTGCTCCTGGTTTTGCATTTCTAGAGGGTTTTTTGTTTGTTTCATTTGGGGGTTTTTTGCTGAAAACACAAAAACATTAATCACATTCATTAATACACAAGGGGGAAAATGAATGAGGAAGAAGGCATACATCTGTACAGGAGGGTTGTCTACATTCTGTGTTTATTCCAGTGAGGAACTTCTGTCACTCAGTACATCAATATGTTCTGTTTAAGCTCAGTTCTGCAGTTTCTTTTAAAAAAGGCTGTTAACAATCACAGTCACTTGAGGAGGACTGGATTATGTGGATTACATTCTCATTTGGTTTCTTCCTGATGTAAGTTTCTGGCCATTTTGTCTTGTTCTGCTGAAACTCAAGTGCTCCTGAATGATGCCCATTGGTGTTGGGATATGGGGAGCTGTCCATCCAGACACAGCTGCCATGGCACCACTTTTTAAGGTGCCCTACAGAGGTTAAAGCGTAAATTATTCATGTAGCTGGAGCTTTGGGTGTCATCTTAATATCTTTAGGAAGCTGGCAGACCCAGCTTCACACATGTGAGCTATAAAGGGCCCTGTCTGTGAGGATGATGCCGTGATGTTTGGTAACCAGTAAGGCAGTGAGGTCTTTTCTAAAAGTATCGCGTTGCAGCATGAAGCTTCCTGGCGTGATGTCAGGCAGCTCTCATGAACCCCGACCGCTCCACAGCAGCTATGGTTATTCTTAGAGACGCTTCCCATTCCTTAGGAAAAGCTACTGTGTGAGGCTTAGTTGGCTTTTATCTTTAGAAGTGAGCATTTAAATGTTGGACTAATTTGTAGCTCATTCGCAGCTCAGCTGCAGCCCTGCCAGCTGTGCTGGGATCAGTGACAAGCCTTTCTTCCACCCCCAAAGCATACTTGCAGACAGATCCAGGCCCTAGAAGCACATTGCCCCAGAGGCAACTCGACTTTTTCACAGGCATGTAGCTGCCTGAGGGAGTTTTCCAGAACAAGTAGCATATTAGGCGTTTCCTAGCAAAGAAAGGCCTTACACGCAGGTAGTAACCTTGCTGGTTTCGGGAGTGTTGGACTGGCTCTGTTGGGGACGTGCTCTTGTGTTTGGAGATGGAGATGGGATGGTGACCATGAAGTTAAGTATTGCCCCACCTGGGCCATACAGTTTAGAGACAGGTGTGAGCTGCTCAGCCAAGTGGCAGAAGGGGTTGAGGGAAAACCTCTATCCCCTCAAGGGATGTTGATTCAGAATGGCAGGAGCAATATGTATTCAATTAAAGCACCTCTTCTCTTGGATCGTCACCTGTGATCCTATGGCAGCATTTTTGCAAGACTTAGCAGAAGGGCTGAATTAGAGACAGCCTCGCTCGTGTGTTGGATCACAAAGGAAAAACCGTACTTTTTCAGCTGGAGATCAGAAAATAAGTTAATGAGGTAGGAATTAGTAATAACTACACTGGGAGGCATCTGGCTCTGCAGCTTAGCAGTTGTTTGGCAGTATGAAGCATCATTCCCACATTTTCAGAGGCCTGCTGTCCTCTTCATTCTTGGTCCACCAATCTCTTCTGGTTTTGTTTGCCCTCACAGATTTGGAAAGTTAGTCTTTCCAACCTTACAATCTAATAAATAATAAATACACTTAGTTGGAAGCATAGCAGCTTCCTCTTGCTCAAGCTGGTTGCAGACTTGACCTCTATTTTGCAGAAATGTGTGGTGGCAGCTGGGCAAGCCCTGGAGCAGCAGTTCCAGGCACAGGCCACCACAGGCTGTGACACCTTGGCTGGCAGGGAGCAGGAGAAGACAGTGGGTCCATTCCTGACCTGTCAATAGGGTGGGACACCATCGTGTTGGTTTTACATCATTGCAAAAATAAATCTTATTTTCATAGTCATGTGTTCATATTAGGCTTCCCATCCAAGGGAACAGAAATGAACTAACCCCTCTTGACACAGTTCATTTAGCCTGGACAGTAAAAAAAGATATATTTAAGAGAAGAATTTTTTTTTTTTTTACATTTTTTTCTTGTTCAGGAGATTTCTCCTTGTTTACACCACTGTTAAATTTAGTCCATCTTATAGGCACAAAATGCTTCTTTTCAATGCCATTCTTCTTTTAAAATCCAAGGAAGTGTGAAGGAGTAAAAACAAGCAATTGTTAACCACGGTTAACACGAGCTGCTGAAGTGATTCTGTTAGCTCAGGATAACTGCCCAGATGCTCAAAGCACTGGGGTCTCGCTGCCGGCTGGCGATTCCCATAGCAAGCGTCAGTAACAGATAGTGTGAGAAAAAGAAACATGATCAGGGCTCTTCTAAAAGAGAGTAAAATATACACTCAGCAGGGATGAGAATATCCTAGAAACAAACAGCAGGGAGCTGAAATGAGGAAGAAACAGAGCAGGAAATGGAGCTACAATTCTGATTTCATCAGATTAGCAGAAGCTGAACAGAGGAGAAACCAAAGGATTTCTGTGGAAGTGGGAGTGCACTGTGTTGGATTCACCCTTGACCAGTAAACCCAGTTTTCACACTGGATCTGTGTGAAAGAGCAGCAGAGGCATTGAAATTATGTGTGTGATGTCAGCTTGTCATGAAATAGTTGAGGATTATTTTATTTAATTTTTTTCTTTTCTAAACTTTCATCTTTTCAACTTCAGGTCAATTTTTTAAACTAAGAAACTGCTCTTTAGAACTGAACCTGACAAAAAAAAGTTTGCTAAACGGGCTCAGTTTTATTAATAGCTTTGTTTGTTCCTAAGCAATGTTTTTCAACAATTTTTTTTTTACTGAAACATGGTTCTGGTATTTCTGTTATGACTTTTTTGGGCTTTTATTGAATAGTGCCATTCAAGTGCAACAAAAATAGAATTAACTAAATGAGTCTTTAAAAGTATATTACTTTTTATTAAATGGGAACGTCAAAAACTTCAGGTTGAACTGAGTGAGATTCACCATGGGCAATAAATACATTATACCTACTTAGTGTTTTCAGTAAGTTTTTATTCTGTTGCTAACAAAATTAATTAGATTTCAAAATGGGGAAAGGAGGTGGAGGTTAAGTGAGTGTGGGGCCAATGGGTGATCCTGGAAGAGCCTTGAATTGACAGGTGGAGTGGAACAAATCGTGAGATGGAAAGGAAAGGGAGACTGCTCTTTGAGGTGTTGTGGTAACTTGAAGTGATTAAAGTGTGAGGCCTTGTAGGAGCTGGTTTTTCATTTCTCCAGAAAGCAGGGGTTGTAAGCAAAACTAGGAAAAGAATTCAAAATAACCAGAACCTACTGTGTCACAGGTTTTAGGAACTTGGCAAAGTCCAGCTTCCTCAATAAAAGATGGAAATTGGTCCTTAGTATGCTTAATTAAAGAGGAGATTGAGAATTATTTAAATGTAATTTAAAGTGATTTAATGAAAACCAATATTTGAATATAAGGTTTAATTTCCCTGAAAATAAATCACAGCTAAGGAGGAGAAACTTTCCATGTAAATCCAGTGATTTGGAGCACCCTGCATGGAAGGGGAGCTCAGAAGCAGTGCATCTGTCACAGCCTTGGAAGGCTGGCCCTGATGGCTGTTGGGCTGGATGTGCAGGCAGAACTTGTGCCCTACTGCATCTGCTGAGCTGTACAGGACTGGAACAATATTACAGGCAAGCAAGACTTTCATTTTCCCTGGAAAAACAAGGAATTTTAGTGCTGAATAGGGAATATGATCAGTGGTACTGAATTGAGGAAGCATTTGCTTTATGAATGGTTACTTAAAATTGATTACTTTTCTTCCCATTTTTATGTTATTCTTTTATTTCTCTGGTTTAGGGTACTCTTTTTTTCCTGGCCTCCAATGTCCATAAAAGATGGATAGAAACAATATATAAAATGTACAAAATAATTTTAGAATATATTTCATTCAAGTTTTGGATAAGCTTAATGGAAATTTTCACATTAAATATTTTGAAACATATTTCAACAAGATATATATGTAAGCAAAATATTAAATATTTTAGAAAGTTTGTATATGATCTTTTGTATTTTATAGACCTGATGGACACAATTTTCACAAAGGCTTTTTTGGGTTGGAGGTGGGTTCTGGCTGTGCTGAGCTCAGGAGTCACCCCTGGGCAGATGCTGTCCCTTTGTCTCTTTGGCTGTGTCCAGTCTGCTGGTGTTACAAAGCTCTCAGAACTCTTGCTCTTAGCACTTCTGTGAATGTTTTAGTAAATGTTGTTTTGGAGCAAAGATGGAGTGGGCTTTTTCCAACAGCTTTACTGAACGGTAGAGATTTACAACCACATACAGATAGGGAACCTAGACAAATAAAGGGCAGACTGTGTCCATGTGCCACTGCAGGGTAGAAGACACTATTCTACCTTTCCTTCTTTCAAAAAAAGCAGGATAAATTAACCAAGCAAGGAGTAGGCCAGGAGAGTTGTGCTACCAGCACTCTCCAGCTTCTGGTGTTGAACAAGAGAGCTTGGATCCCTCTCTGCAGCTCCATACTGTGTTGTGTCCGTGCATTCCTGCAGTCATCAGCTACAGTTCCTGCACCCACAGCAGCCTCCTAACTTCCCAACAGTCTTGTTTGTCTCATGTAATGTTTTACCCAATCTATTCTATTTAAGGGAATAATACCTGTTGATTTTTTTTAGCCTTAAATAGCTCACATTTAAATACAATGAGGGAAGATGAGCATAAACACAAGAAAACAATTTGCGTGGTAATATGAAGTATTTCAAAAGAAACTTGCAGTGTGTAATTCTTCGCCATGCAGAAGCTGGGGTAGAACTTTCTGCTTCTCATAAATGTGAAATTAGTTCACGTCTTTTCTTTCTTTTATGGTGCTGCCAATTATTCAGTGCACCATAAGCCCCGTGTCCTAAATTTCTTGATTCATGTCTAAACATTGCTTGTATTAGCTGTACCCTAATTAATCCTTTTGTGCCACAAGTCTAATTTGCCCAGCATGCTTTTCTTTGCCAGGAATGGATGCACCAAATCTGCTGATGCCAAAGAGGTAACGTGTATTTAACACGCATCAGCACTCGCTCTCCCTTTTATAATTGCTGATCCTCCTCCACTTAATAATGCACTACTAAGTTAAGGTTATACATAGCTCGAGCAGTGCTAACTATCAGGGTGTGTGGTTATTCTATAATAACCACAATTTAGGGTGTGTTTCAATTTTACAGGCCAGTCATTTACTTCAAATTACTTTGTCATTTCTTAAAGCCATTGTGTAATTTCATTATTAAAGGAAAAGAAAAAAATATAATTTGATTTTTAAAGATGCATTAAATAACACTAATTATAATGCTTAGCTTTTAGCACGTTTTTCATCCTCAGTGCTTCATAGCCATTTTGCTAATTAATTTTTACAACATTCTTGTGATGAGCAACTAGCTGTACCTCTGCCCAAAAGTCGGAAATGCTGAGGCAGGGAAGTTGAAGTTTGCCCAGGATTACAGTGATTTGCCCAGGAGATGATTTTAGAGCCAATACAAGTTGTTTCTGACTGCCAGGTCATGCACTTATAAATCTTTCTTTCCCCCAAACCATATACTCTCAATAATTATTTTATCTTTGAAACAGATAAGAACAGAGCCTTAAAATGGCACAAGGTAGTTCTGTGATCAAGACAATTCTGTCTGTGTAAAGAAAGATTTGTTTTTAAACACCTCCACTTGAAAAGTGAAATTCCTTTACACCACTGATCTTTGGAGGCAGCAAAAATTCCTGTAAATGCTCAGAGTTCTTTTCTTGAAGTTTCATTACTACGTAGGGGTTGTGAGGCAGTAATCCATGTTCCCATTGCCTCCTTTACAGCCTTTTCAGGCTTCAATCTAGCTACTAGCTCTCGGCCTGTGATGAAATTTCTGAGCTACCTTTAGTCCCAAGAGTGTTCAGCACAGTAAAAGAAATGTCTTCAGCTTCAGGCTCCTAACTGGTTAGGAAAAGGGAAGAGAAGGTGTTTCCTCTGTCATTTGTAAACGTACTATCCTTAATAGAGAAGAGAAAGGAGAAGTAGTAAACAGAAGCTGAAGTGTCTGAAATGGGAGTCACTGGATGCTGAGGAATTCTGAAATAGCAGCCCATCATATTTAGGCAAACATGCTGAGTTCAAAGCTTTTTTAAAATCACCTTATTCAGACAACAGTTGAAGAAAGGCTTACTAGAACAGTTTTGTCAATATCATAAATTTTCTTGGAGTGTTTATAATACTGGGATATATTTATTTGTGTATATATAGATAAATATCTGTATAGCATTACATTCCAGTATTGCAGCTATGCAATATAATTTATCTACGAAATCATGTGCTTTGTAAGACTCAATTTATATCAATTAAAAAATATATAAAAATGTGTCTTAGACATGCAAGAGTTTAGCAATGCTGAAAGACAAGTTAGAACTACTCAGAACTTTTAAATTCTTGTGTTTGACAGTGTTGTGAATGTATTTATTTTCAGAATGTGGAGTGGGAAATATTATACCCATATTTATTGCAGCTGGATCATTTTCAGCTCCTCAATCTTTCTTGTTTGTTGATTGTGGCTTTGGTTCTAGCACTGAGGACATTCAAACTGAATCCTCCTGTTTCCCTGAACTTTAAAGGTAATTACTCTTAAGCTTCCAATGCAGTTATCTTTGACTTAGGTATTATGTTAGCACTGCAGATACTATATAATCATTTAAAAAGACCTGTAATTTTCCCAAAGGTCCTAATCCTCCCATGGGATCATGTTGCAACACTTAACTAACACTGTAGTTGGGTTCAGAGGAGCTTCGTGCAGCAGCAAGGTCTGAAACAAGCCTCCTTCAGGAGCACAGCCTTCAAAAGACATGGATTTAGTACTGATGGTTTGGGGATTTTTTTTTCCTCAGGGCTTTGTCACTAATGGTAGTTTGTGACAATATGAACTGCAATGGCTTTTTTATCTTTTATGGTAAGATAAAATAAATATTTTAATTATATATATATTACCATTAAATATTGGTGCCATTGACTCCCTGAAAGACTGTACTTTATGTTAATTTGCCATAAACCAGAAGAAAGATTTATTTAATAGCATCGTCTCAAAGGCTAATGCTGTTTCCACGAGAGTTCAAATAGAATCTCAGCGAAGGCTACCTTGTTGAAATCTGCTCAACTAACCTTTCTTTAAAAACACTGCTTACCATAGCTCAGTTTCTGGCCTGCCCTACAAAATTGCAGTCTCCGGTAAAGTTAAACGATGATTCATACACCTAGAGAAGGAATTGAATATTCAAGTCACTTGTCAGGCTGGCAGGTTTAAATTATATAACAGGAAGCTTTCTATTCATATGTAATGTAACTGAATCACCACTTCTTTATTGATAATTCATTATATGTTGCTACTATCACTCTGCAGCTCTGAAATGCTTTTTGCTATAATGATTTTATACCATACCAGTATAATGGCCTTCTGACTGTGTCAATCAGCTCTACTTGCGTGTACAGTAATATTATTCTGCAATCTGTCTTGGGAGAATGCTTAAAAGCTTTCTCTCATTTTGTCCATTTAACTCATGTATTATCTGAGTTTTTACATTAAATGGCCATACTTAATATCCCATGACATGTCACCTATTTTCTAGGGAGGATACTGATACAGTACTTACCAAATCCAGAATCTATACTAATCAAATTACACCTGCCCACCTCAGCCAAGAGCAGTTAGTTCAGTGCATCAGCATTTAATCTGTAGGAAGAACTTATGAGGAGGAACAAAAACTATGAGGACTGTAGTTGGCTAAATGTAGTCGTGGTTGATGCAATTTGTTTTGTGAGGAGGGATTAGAAGATATTGAAATCAAACTGAGGCACAGGGGTCAATTTAGATACAGATTTATTGCCAGAACTCAGCTTATATTGTTTGCACATTTATAAAGACAAGGCCTAATCTGGCAAATATTTATGCAATTTCTTTTATGCACTTTGTGCATTCTGCTGAATGAGACTTCTTGGCTGTAAAATTAAATGTGTGTGCAAAAGTAACAAACTGTAAGACTTTAAGAGAGTTCAGGCCAAGTTGTAGATAACAATCATACTTTTTCACTGAAAGACCACATGGAAGTCCCGAATACTTATTCTAAACCCCTTTCACAGTCAGGTTAAAGTACTCAAAATTTTAAGACTTGAAATGCCAGCTGCTGCACACAAAATCCTACATTGGAACCAGTGCCAAGGCCTTTAATCTGTTTGACTTACACATTTTCCCTAAAAATACTGGATACACTTAAATCTTATTTGTTGCTTGATTCAGTCAATGCCATGGTGTAACTGACTTCTATGCTAAAGACTCTATTTACCTAACAGTTTGAAAATTTAATATTTCAAGGGCCACAGGTGTCCATTTACATGGACACCTGGCTTATAGTATCCCATCTACTCTGCGTATGAGAATTTCAGACAAAGTTAATGCAGCAAACGCCCAAGTACAGGCAGAATTAATCTGCTCAGCCACACAAGAATGGCAAGGTGGAAAAGCAATGGTTTAATTAGGCCACAGCCTTATTAACTCATAGGACAATAAATTGTACCTTTCCCATTATCATTCATTCCTCAGTCTGTTTTTAAGCCAGCTTTCCTTGGGAATAGTATATTCCTGCCTGAGTACTTGCAGCTGTCAGTGGAGGAAGCTTTCAGTTGTAGTTGTAACCATACAAAAGTGCAGGAGAAGGTCCTAAACAGTCAGGCAAGGATATAAGAGTTTTTGTGACTTGTGAATGGGAATATGCATAAGAACATGTAGGTAAATGGCTTTTCTTGCTTTTTTTTGTCTCTCCTAACTCCTGTCTGCACCAGCACATTGGCAAAAATCATGAGGAATTTTTTGTACTAGTGTACATTTGGTGGGGGAAAAAAAACGTAAGTAAACTCAGTTCCATGTTTAAAAGTCAATAAATTATCATAGAAACCTCTCATGGTTTGTTTTGCCACTGTTCCCTCCACTGTGTTAACCTGCCAGCCTTGTTTTAGTAACCCTCCACAGGATGTCAGAAGCTCTTGGCACATAGGGCTGGGTGGCACAGGCATCATCGTGTCTTGGGTCCCTACCCTGTCCTAGGCTGGGTTTCTGTTTTTACCTGGGGACAGAATTCAACTTAAATGATTTTGATTTCCTCCAGCAGTAGCTGGGACAGCATTGAATATACACAGCACCCTTTTCTTTGTGGTCTCACAATGGTTTGCAGAGGTGAGCAAGCTTCCTTCCCCATAACCCTGGAAGCTCAGTACATGATTTATAAAGCCTCAGAAGGCTGTAGTAGCAGCAAGACCAAAGTATAAAGTTTAATGGATGCAGACAGCTTGTGGTACTGGGCATCCCAAACCCATCTACAGGGTCTAGACCTCCTGTGGGCTATGGCAAAGCTCTTACCTCATGCCTGAGGATGGTGGGACCTGCCACCAGCCTTTTCCCAGCACTTCACTCAACCCATGCAGCGCATCAAATCACAAAAATACAACAAGTGTCTTCTGCGTCTAAAGTACACTGTAATTAGTCATTTTATGGGTTTGTTGTAACATACCTGGGCTATTAGTATAACTACTAACACAAAAAGGAAGTAATGCCTCCTTATGAACAAGTTAAAAGTAAAAATGCAGAATAAAGGGAAAAGGGACTCTGGGCAGAAAGTTCTTAGGAAAAGGAATATTGGTTTTCTTTGACTGTGTTTGTTTTGTAATTCAATAGAAATAAACAGTTACCATGGCAACTGTCATATCCCAGGCCAGGCATGGAGCAAGGAAGATGCAGTGCACTTACCAATTAGCAGAAAGAGTTTTAGGACTTTTAGAGAGGCGTTTTGCCTGCTGACATGAAGATACATCACAACTTGGCCTTCAAGGAAAGTTAGAGTTTGCTCCTGTACGCCCTCTTGGCAGCTGCGTTAGCCATTGCTTCTTGATGCTGCACCTCTCTTTATGGAGCCCTCCCCTCTGGAGGTTCTCCCTGCTCCATGGGCAGCCAGTCCCAG
>VZRF01002608.1:443235-480735 GCA_013396875.1 Vireo altiloquus
CTCCAAGAATTTATATTGGCTTTGTGAAACTAGAAACTTTTCAGATATGTAAATCAATCTTAGTGTTACTGTGCAGTATTCTTTAAATTAAATTACAGTACAGATATCAGATTCTAGCAGTTCTTTTGCTGCAATGAGATAATTTCTGGAGGCAAGACACCTGGCCAGGCTAGAGTGGTGATTAATTTTATGTGTTTAGGGTGCAATCATCACTCAGAAAAAGGCTTAGGGTTTGGATGATGGATGACGGGTAAAGTGCAGGCTGATAGGACATGGCCCATGAATCTGTTCTACATCATCAGTTCCTTTGATCACTGGCAGAAGTTCAGAGATACTTCTTTGCATCTGTCCAAGATAAACAAAGCTACCATATACCTTTTGCAAGATCACTTTTAAATACAGGCTTATTTGTGGGGGGAAAAACACCTTTATTTTTTTCAACAACGGCTGAGGGAAATAAAAACAAACACTTTGTCTTGCATTTACGTGCACTTTTCCAGGCAAAAATATGTTGAGTGTGTGTGCATCCATGTCCATACACATATATATATTTTAATGAAAGATGATAGTGTAAAAGCAATTTTTTTCCCCTGCAAACTGATACCTATGTTGACACCACAGAGGGGATGCACATAGCTGCTGAAAAACAGTGTTACACAGCCTGTCATGAGAAGAAAGCCCTAAGTTATAGCAATGCTATGCAGCATTTCTTCTTCATTAGTAATGGTGGTGTGACTACAAATTGTTGGGAATCTTTCTCACTAGTGATAGCAAAATGAACTGTGTAACCAAAATGATTTTGATTAATAATTCAGAAGAGTTAAAGGGGGAAGAGATAGAAAGCATTTGTGTCAACCTACCAAAAATTATTTTTGCATCTCAATTAGCAAAATATAATTTGATAATTGGAAGCAAATGCTTCTTTATCATATGATTTCTACTTTTCTTTACCCAATGCTGTCCCCTGCAGGGTATAAGAAATCTGATCACAGAAGTACTCATAGGCTAAAAAAAATCTATTTTTTTTTTAAATCCAGGAGTAAGAGAGGAATAGCTGAATTAACGTAATGTTCTCTATCAGAATTCATTATCAAGCCATCATGGTTTATGAAAAATCCTGTCTGAAGTTTGACTGGATGCTCTGATGGGCATTCCTTGAAAATATTCAGTTATATCCCATGGCATATGTGCAACACTTTTTTCCATAGGTGTTATGAATTCCTAGTGCTCATGTTGATGTTCTGTCTGTGAACAATAAGATGTTAAGCATTTCTTTTGTATGTCTCATTAGCTGCCCTTGGACACGAAAATCAAACAGAACTCATAAATTATAAAATACTTCTCAATGGACTTTCTTACCATTTTATAGAATGAGAAGTAAAGGGTATCCAAGACTTCTTTGTATATGTAGAAAATACTGAGCTACTACTCTGCTTAAAAGACAGGTGACCCTCATAAAAGAAATACAACTCCTCTCAAAAAGGACATTTAAAAAAGTAAAGGGAAGCATAAAAGGTGGAGAGTTGATTAGATTTCATTAATAAGATCATCCTCATACCAGACAAAATCAAAACATGGGGCTTAAAAAAAACCTCTGGGAGCATTTGTTATCACATAGAAATCATACTCACATGATTGCTGTCTCCTTACTCAGCTGGAAAACTGCTTTATCTGACTAAGTGCAAATACTGAAATGTTCATTAGCTCTCTTGAAACACCTTGACTTGTCTTTATTGAGTTGCATTTCATCCATAGCCTTTGCACCTGGGGGCACACAATAAATTTTTCTTCACAAAGGGTTTCTCAAGAGTGGTATGACTGTTCTTTTTCTCCCCAGAGCCTGAATGCATTGCATCATCTTCTATCATATTTACAAGCCTGGGGCCCAGGATGAAGAATTGTTTAGTATCTCCAAACCAAAGCCTGCCACGTAGCAGATCAAATTGTTGTTGCTCTGCCACTGAGCTGACTCAGTACTTGCTTGTTTGATTTAAGGCACAGTTCCACTGTGAAAAGTTATTGTAAAAATGGTATTTTCTTCTGCAGCGGAGCTAGTTCCTTCTACGTGTATGAAGAATTATCTGTGCTGACTCAAGTGACAAAACATAAGTATTTACTGCTTCTGGTGTTGCCAGCTCTGCTGAGCAAAGACAGAGGAGAGAAAGCAGGTTAGGGTCCATTTAATGTGTATCCATGAATATTCCTTTCCAGGATTCTGTGTGTTTAGTCTTTGCAAACTCAGGGAGAATTACTGCATCCCAGAGCTCTTTACAGGAGTATAATTTGGCCTCTACTGTGGCTGAGCAGCCATGGGAAGGAAGCATCTTGATCTCTCAGACAGTGCATGTGGAAACACCACAAACAAAAAAAAAACATACTGAAACTGTAATTTGAAACAGAGTAAATTACTTTATACTCCTCCATACCATATTTTACCTGCAGTTTGTGGCTGCAATAGGTTATTTTATGGCATTCTGGCTTTGGATTTTCTCTTGGATTAACATCATTTCTTCAGTTAAAACACAAGGCACCAGGTAATGGAAAAGTATTTCTGCTTTTGTCATTACTTACCACTTCTTTCAGAATTAAGCAGAGTGATAATTTCTTTGTATTATCCAGCTAGCTATCATACTTTTGGAGCTAATTTCTGCCTCGATGTTGTGGTCTGTTAGCACACAGAACTGCCCTTCAGTGCCCCTGGTCTGTCCCCACTGAGCTGCTCTAAGGGTTGGTGAGGGCTTCCTCCTTTGGCTGTCTTACACAGTCTATATTGGAGCTATGAAGTGAGTTCATAAGGCTGGGTGCTGGTTTTAGCATGTTCACAGGGTCTGGCTTTAGTTTAATCTAATACAGGGAGAGGAGTTGTCTCTCTCTCTGTTTCAAAGTGACACTCAAGCTTGCATGAGGATGATTTGGACTTGTGTTGCATCAAAAAAAAGGCAGTGGTTACAGCAAACGAAGGAGCAAGAAGATTTTCTTGAATATTTCAGCGACTTAAAAGAGAATTTTTAGCCATTTTCTTAAATTCCTAATTGCTACTAGATGATTAGACTGCCAACAATATCTGCTGGTTACTTTTGTAGTCTTTTACAGTGAAATTGTCACCTTTACAGACCAGTTTGTGGGGCTATATTTTAAGTCCAGTAGAACAGAAATCAGTGGGAATATGGCAGCTTGCTTAATTAGTCCAATACCTTACTCTATCTCTTTGAAGCAGTAAAAGTTTAAGGAAAATTTTTGGTTACTGAATTCTCAAAGATTGTCTTAACCAAAAGACAGTGGCTATCAACAAACCATGCTGTGGAATTTAAAATAAACGCTGTCCCCTCTGCTGAAATGTCTTAGCACTGGGAAGAAAAGGATTCTCTTGGCAGATCTGGAATTTTCTGCCCAAGTAGTCTAAAAAGTTAACTTGTATTGGCCTCAGGTTATATCTATTCTTCACCTGGGAATAGAACTAGGTTCTTCTTTAAGAGTGCAGTCTTAACTAGTGGTGAAGATGATAGCCTTTGCTTTGGTATATGCTGTTCAATTCTAAAATAAATACCTATAAATTAAAGCAAAACCTCATTGTTATGGAGAGAAAAAGTTGAATAAGAGGCAACTACATGAAGCTTATATATGAGTAAAGGGCAACTTACCTCCTAGATCCCAGCACTTAGAAGCTGACTAACTCTATGCAGTATAAGATTTACAAAAAATCCTTGGAAGGGGTGGGGGGAAGTGCCCTTGACTCATCCTAGAATAGAAACTGAAAGTTTTAAGGCTTCTTTCTAGCATGAGGCTAAACTACAAAATACCAGTTATTCTTTGAACTTGTCTTTTAAATAACCCATTGTAACCTGGGCAACAAATATTTTATTGATTTGTGTGTGTGGATGGATTGGGCTTAAATATATTCAGTTAATATTGCTTAGTAATTTTTCTGAAAATAACGGCTATCCTTAGAAGCTCTTGAGTCTGGTTTAGCTTGATCAGTAGTTTATCAAAATCTTGTTATGCATTTCCATGAGAAGGAAGAATACAGTCAGCAAGAGCCGTGTGACTCCCAGCACTCACCAATTTGTTCTCCCGTGTAGCAATTGAAGTTGTATCTGTGGGCTGGATTTGCTCCTGAAATGTATGAACTCATAAGCCAAGATGGAGACTTGAGTGCAAATTCACTTCCTTGTGGTTAATAGCAGTTACATCCAAAGACCCTGAGGAGAATACCTAATTCCACTTGGGTTTTACCTTCTTCTGGAAACCCTTTTGTTGTGAGCAAGCCTGGCTCAAGGGGATAATAGGAACTTGAAATACGAGTATATTTGAAAAATGCACATATACACTATAGACACATAAGCTTGACAATCTTTAGGAGCTGTTTGATAACTTTCTACAAAGCAGCTTGACCCCCTACTGTTATTTTTTTATATTTGTATTTACTTTATCACACAGAAAACCAATCATGTTACTCTGTCATACCAGTTATTTTATAAAAGTAGACAGAGGCATGTAGCAGCTCAGAAGAGCTTACAGTCTCCTGCAAAGACACAGCACTTTCTTACCTTGAGGTCTGAAGTTATTGGGGCAACAGAAATGCTTACATTTTGTTCTTTTAACTCTCGGTAACAGAATAATAGAAAATATTCTTGAAAAGATCTAGTACCTAAATATGTCCTTGAAAAATATCATCATAATTTTATAATATCACCTATATTAAAAGTTCAACATCATGTTACACAAGAGACTTGACTTGAGAGCATATATCCATTTAAATTGTTGCAAACTTACTCAGTTAATGCAGTATAACACTATCTTCCATCTTGCTGTTGGGTATTATTCTGCTACATTTATTTGGATGTCAAAGTGACAGGCCATTAGCTTAGTTAGCTAATTATTTAGGGAACTTTTCTTGTTTTGTTTAATGAAGAAATACTTTTGAAAATACAACACAAAACCAGATATCTGTGTCAAATGGTAATGGTCCATCTCTTTTAAATATAAAAACGTAATTTTAGCATTCAAACGGTCAAGAAGGTAGTAATTTAAAATAAAACAAGAACAACCATCATTAAATGGCTGTGTTTCAGGACTTAGATTGATGCTTAACACATTGATCTTCTTCAATAGAAGCTTTCCATATTCCATCTGTTAGAATCTTTGACCTTTTCTTAACACCATTAAAAGATAAAATGTTAATCTACTGAAAAAAGATGCATGACCTTTTAAAAGTGAACTGTACCACTTTCGAGTCTGCCATCATTAAAGAACTTTATGCTCAGGAGCCACACATTATGTGTATCATAGCAATATAATTGTTTAGAATAATGTAATTGTTCAACCAAGAAGATATATACCACTCATAACATAAATTAGAACTAGAACTATGTGAACTTTGAAAACCCAATCAAAATAACATGTCAGATTGAGTCTTACTTTCAGTTTTAATCAGCCTCAACCTCAAATTTATTTTTTATTAATATACCACAATGCATGCCTAGAAGATACCATTTTAACAAAGAAGAAGAAAGGTACTTTGGGACAAATGAAACCACATCACAGGCAAAGGAAGATGCCAATCTTATTTTGTTTTAAATCATCTTTACTTATTTTTTCAGTATAAGGAAATAACTGGAGGAAAAATATTTTATATTTCATAAGGCATTTCAATAGCAAGAAAAATCATGGAAATAGACTTAACTTGTTTTTACTAAATCTGAATTATCTTAAACTCTACTTCTTAAAAGCAGTGGCCACAATTCAAAACAGTGCTGAAACCTGGTTTAAATCCAGTTCAGTATCAGATAGTAATTAGTTTTGAATAGGGACTAATTTGGCTCCAAAATAAGAATTAAAAGAGAATGAAAAAAAACTGATATTTTAGATAACCTAATCTTATCTTCTGGTATGGTCTAAGTCTTAGATGAAGCCCATCAAGGGCTGAGGGCATAGCTATATAGTAGAGTGTCTACTCAATAACTACTTAACAGAGGATAATAGAAAGTTCAAGTAGCTTCTGCATTTGAGTATCATGTTCTGCTAGTACCTTTTTATTATATAGGTAAAAAAGCCTCTCTACAGATAAAGGCTCATATTCTTCTATTTTAACCTAAATTCTGCTCAAGTCCCGAACTTGTTCCACTTTCCTCAGTAAAACCAGTGATTTTAGACTGGATAATTTGGGTTTGGAACACCCTCTATGCATGTTTTTCAGTGGCATTTACTCCCTAAGATAAGTGGCTGCATGCAAAATACAATTGCAAGTGTTCTAAGATAACATAAATTTAGGTCCTGATATTAATATTATTTGATTGTATTAATTTATTATGTTTAGCAATGTCACTGTGATGGGGACCCTTAGACAGCCCTGATGCAATGGGGGTATTTAAATTAGTAATTTAGGGCACAGGAGTAATTTTTTTTTTTTGTGATTTTGCCTTTCACCTATACCTGAAGGTAGGTGGTGTGTGCCCAAAGCTGTTTCCTACCTCATGAACCTGAAGTCATTGGCTGAATTACCATCTTGAGTTGTTATGAGGACATATAGTCCTGCAGGATTTAGTTCTCCACACACGTAGTGCATGCCTAGAAATGGAAACTGGCTTGAACTTCATTGTTAGAAATTTGATCATCTGCATAATGATGCAGAAAGTAAAGGAGTAATCACAGAGTTGCTAAGAGTTTTTGATAAGTTGAAAGACATTCATTTCCAGCTAAAACTTCATATTCTGTTTTCTGATTCTGTTGCTATACTAGCCCTGTCTATTTATGTTAAATAAGCAGTACCCCATTTCGTACAGGCCCAGAATTTCATCTTTGAAGTTAGTAGTCACTTTTTCTGTCGAGCTCTTCCATTGTTTAGACCTGCTTCCCAGTCCCAGCCCCAGTTTATCGCACCGCAAATTTCCTCTCTCGCATATTCTTCCCTCTAGGTCATTGATAGTGAAAGCAAGCAATATGTTTCCTGGTGTTCAACCATGTGGCACTTCACTAGTCACATAATACACTAGATAAGGAGATGACAGTCTGTGCTGCTCTGAATAGCATATGTGCATGCCATCTGAAAGCCAGGAGCCGGAGGACATGGATACAGCCAACAGAGGGAGTCAATGGCAGCAAAGCACTGACCATTCAACCCCTGCTATGGAGAGAAGAAAAATGGACAGCTTTGCATTTGTGGTTAAAGGGAAGGTTTCAGACTGTTTCTCATTAGTCCCTAGGCATCGTTTGGAGGCCATGTGCTCCTCTTCTTTCAAGCTGGAGGTTGCCTACGTGACACAAGTTTGGTCCCAGCTCAGCAGGAGGTGGAGCCCCACTAGAACATCAGCTGTTTTGATACAAGTTTGGCCCTTTTAATAATTTTTGTGTGTACAGGGAAGATCTGATTTGTACATTTGCCTTTTCATCTACTATAAAAAGAAGCTATAATTGCTATCTAGTTAGAATTACAAAATAAAGCCCACTTTGTGGGGAACACCTGTTTGCTCCATCTTTTACAGTATAGTAGTAATGTTTAAAATCTCTTCTGCCTACTCATAACATGGTACCCCATGTAGCTAAAATGATATAGATCTCATCAAAGTGGCATTCCCTTCAGACTAAGGAAGTCCTAGATCTCAGCATTGGTGAATATAATAAAGAGTCTTTTCTCTTTGACAGAGGCAAGCTGTCACAGTAATAGTGAAATGAGACACAGAAGAAAAAAAATTCAAATTATTCTTAGACACATTCAGGCAACATGTAAATAGAATAATAAATCTGGCAAGAAAGATCTGTTTATTTTTCTCACAAAAGGGCTAAGAAGTTGTTTGGGATTTTTTTTTTTCCATTTTAAAGCATGAATTTCTTTTTCTTCCACCTGAAGTCTGTACAGTATTCCACAGAGCAGCTGTCCACAGCAAGAAACTCATCATTCACTCTGTGATCAGCACATACAGTAAGTGACATGAAACTCTGCTTAATTCTCTTGTGTCTTCATGAAATAATTTCTTCACCAACTAAAGAAATGTGCTGTTTACCATAATCTCAATTTAACACCTTCTCTCAGTGTTCAAAAGTAACTGTCTGCATTTGAATGGGGTTTGCAAAGCAGAAGTAACTGCCAGGGAAAACGAAACAAGTCTTGTCTCTTCCTTGAAAGTTGAAAAAGGCTTTAGTTTTTTTATCACAGTGACAGGTTACATGGTAAATAAAGTTTGAGGTCTTTGCTTTGGCCGTTTATTACAAGGATTGGTTAGAAGTGAACAAAGCTGAAGGGTACAGAACTTGAACTAAGCCCAAGTAACACATTAAGTGTGTTGTTGGGAGGCAAGTGGCACATGCCCACAGTAACCCTGGGGGGTGAGGTGGGACAGGCTGCGGGTGCTGCTCCTCGCTTACAGAGGAAGCCCCTTCAAACTAATGGTTTTTCAGTTAATGAGCACCATGGAAAAGAGGCCTTGGGAAACATTCCACTCTTTAGAAGCTAATTTGTTTTTTTGTGTCACCTAGAAAGCGGCTGGGAGGATCTCAGCTCTGTCAAAACTGGGAAGGGTCCCACCTTGCCTCGCATTACCATGCACAGCAGAGGATCGCTTAAAAAAGGATTTCCTCATTCGCATTGGAATCAGATATAATATCTTTTAATCAGCAATCAAAACACAGGTTGTGTTAGTATTATGAGATTAGGTAGATTTCCACAGGTTTGTTCTGAAGTTAATGCAATTGCATCCAAATGAGACAAGATACGAAATGTTCTGCAGGAGTTCAAAGCCTGGGACTGCAGCTGCACCCCCAGCAGCCTGTATAAGCCCTGCAAGCTCTTACCTGGGAACCTGTTCTTGAGGAAAACCTCTCCTGCAACTCTCTTCCCCTGACTCATAAGGTTATGGTTTGAGGAAATTCACATTTGAAAATTTAGAAATACAGTGCACAATGGTTTCATGTCATAGCTGGATTGAACTAAGAAAAAGCATTGTGTTGGAGGGTAGGAACCTCTTTTTGTCTTTTGTGTTTATATCACTGTGTTGATTTACTGCAGGTAAAAAAAAAATTGTGATGTAAAATCTTTGTGTGATTTTTCTGAAACAGGATGAGTTTTCACATGATGTGAGAAGCATTGTACTCCTAACTGCAAAATACTTGGAGGAAACTAAACTAAGTTGAAGGAATTAATATTCCATCAAAGAGTCAGTACTTGCCTCAATAAGATATTTTTAGCATTTTTGGATTTTGATATATGTGTCTTTTTTTCCCAAGAGAACAGGAAAACTACTTCTCTTCTCACCACTTCTTTCATGTTAGGTTGTTTATGGCAGACCATTGCATTAGGTCATGTTGCATTTGATCTGCTGGAAAATGAACAGTGTTTTGAATCATCCATATGTTTCATTTGCTGCCTCTCTTTGATCAGGTGAATGTAACTTTCCTACCAGTACCCAGTATGTAGCAGCATTAAATGCTTTCAGACAAGCCAGGTATGTACCTAATCAGAATACTCTTGCCTGGGCACAGCTTTCAATGCTAGAAATAATGTTTTTAAAGCATATTGACATATGCATTAAATGAAAAACAGATAGTATTGAAGTGCTCTATTTCCCTAGAAAAGGAAGAGAATAAGTCTTAATTTTCCTTTAGGGCAAAGCTTTAATAGAATCACTGCTACTTCATAGTCTTCCAGTTATTGTTTAAACCCCATAAGATACTTAAGGCTTTGAATGTTTATACCAAGAAAAGAAAAATATGAATTCATTCTCGAGCTCAGATTGGGAGCTAATAAAGTTATCCTGATTTCTATTACATTTCTTGCCCACCAGCATTACCCTCTTGCTATTATTTAGCTGAACAGTTTTAGTGTCTTGGGTACCTTCCGCCTTATGGAAGTTGGGAAGGAAAATCAAAGGTCACACGGAACATGGAAAAAGCTAATTAAATAATTGCAACAAAGAAAAAATAAATGAAACAGAGGATACAAACTGAAGCTATCAAAGTGGTGTTCTGCCAATGTTTTTAGTGTCGTCATTTAGGTGTGTCTGTAGTAGAGTGATTTTCCTCAGTAATCTGCTTGTTTTGTTGATTTTAGTTTTTGGTGAGATGGTCTCTGAATTTTTCTCAGATTCTCCCTGTTCCCTCTAAGATGGACACAATTAATCATGTTGCCATTATCCATCCCCAGTAATTCAATGCCTTCTGTGTTTTCTTAGCAAGCCAAACAACTTCTCACATGATATTATATGTACTTGGAATTAAATCTCATTTCCCCTCTCTCGTGGCTACCTTGTATTGCAAAGTGGCATCTTCAGCAGTTGAATTTTCAGCTCTACAGTGCCCACTACATATAAGTTGCAATATCCCAGGGCATGAGTGGAATCACCCTCTGTCAGGGTTATTTTGCTACGTCACGCGATGTGCAAGGACATGCCAAGCTGGGCAGAAGAGAGGAAAGCATGCAGCCATTTTAGCAGCTTCTGTCTCCCCCCTGACTGAATTGGAAATTATGTGAGTTTTGTGATAAAATTATGTGTGTCATTTATAATTTGTAATGTGGTCAAATGTGGGTATATAGTATGTGTAAATAAATAGAAAATTGACTGCACCTTTAATTCTGTGAATCTTAGGATGCTATCAAGTTTGGCAGACCTGTATTTTTGTCTGCAGTTGTCATCTACTGCAAAAAAAATCTGGATTTTACAGGGTCAGACTTTCAGAAAACCCAGGTCTACAACAGATTACAGACTCTTTTTATTATCCAGTTTGAAAACAAAAGGTGAGTACAGCATGTATAAATACATTTGTTCTGTGTATCAGCCTTCTGAAACAGTTTGCAGATCTGTCCATAAACCAAAATGTTTTGTTTGATGGCTAAAGTGAGGATAAGCATCAGTAGTTTTGTCCATTTGTCCTTGTTGTATGCAAGAATTCAGTGAAAGGTACCATTTTTTTGCAGTGCCTTTGCTTATTATATGACTAGGCTTTAGATAAATGGTGATAATATTTGGGGTCTGTATTTGATTTCTAAATTTTGAGTATGAGGTTATACATATCCATAGCTTTTAAGAGTCGGGCTGATAGCAGAGGGATTGATCTCCTTTGTGGAGCAGGTACAGCATGTTACCTCTTTACCTTGTCAATGTGCTTCAGTCACAACACACTCTCAGTGTGGAGAGTCCCAGATTCCCACAACCTCCTGTCCTTAAAATCTGGGCTAGGCAGGGCAGCCTGGGTTCCCCTTAGTTCTAGCTGGTGATTGAGGGGGCAAACCTGCAAAATAAGCAAAGTAACTCATTGATGTAGACAAATAAAATTTTGTCTTGGGCCCTTACAAGGCCCTATGGGTCTCCTGCTAAGAAACCTGCCTCATTTTCAGCTTCATTGAAAAATGCAGTGAAATCAGGCTTTAATCAGGGGAATGACACATTACGGTGCATAGTTCTGGGTCTGAAATAAAAATCTATTTTTTAAAGAAGAAAATTAAATGCTATTTCAATTTTTTTGTGCTGACCCTTTAGGACTGTACTGAGCTCCTGCCGCCTACCAGCACACTCGCCAGGCAGTCTGTACAAATATTATTATTACTTAAATAGAGTCTGAATCATTACCTTGTGTTTTCACTTTGTAGTTAAGTGATTTAAATATAGTTTTCTTATGTTGGGATCTTTTGACAAACGCATAGTTAGCGCATTGTTAGCAACAGTGAAAAGGAAATGGATGCCTAGCAGGAGGAAGGGCAAATAATTTTCTCATGCTTGCTGTGCTCTTTCTGTAGTGTAAATCAACTCTTCTCCTCTGAAAGTAAAAACTTATTTCAAGATGTCAACAAAAGTAAAGTAATTAGGAAAGGAAATGTAATTCCTCTCTGCTGCTCCTCCCTCGCACACATTAGTAAATGAAAGCTATTTAAAGATCCAACCTGGCGTAGACTAATTGGAGATGAGTCATTTGGGACCTGATCCTGGAAATGCTTACTCAAATGAGTAGCCCTTTGATTGTTTGCCTGGGTCAGTTTGGAGTGTGTGTGCATGCTGCAGGATCAGGGAGGAGAAGGGTCAGTCCTGCTGGGTCCTGAGCTCTCCAGAATTGAAAGGCTCCTGAGCCAGCCAGCTGGTCCCAGTGGGAAGATGCCTGTGCTCGGAGTTAACAGTTTTATTGGATCACAGCCAGTTTGGTCAGTGTCTCCCAGGACTAAACCCTGAATAGAATAGGAATATTACGAGGCTACTTTGATTAATTAATCTCATTTGGAAAAAAAGAGAACTAGAAAACCAAAACACACCACAAAACTTTCCCACATCCACTTGTGCTTCTGGTTCATGTCTGTCATAAAATTAACTACTGTAATATGCTTTTTCTACAATTTAGTTCTCAAGTACTTTGCTGGAAAGGAAGCTGTAAAGCTCAAAGGCGTATTTTTTCTTAGTGTTAGCAATTAATATGTCACTAGTCTTTGCATAAATAAGTTGTCTATTTTAAAGCAACTCAAATGGGCTATTTCATTTTATATGACTGTTAATTAAGATGTTGATTAGCCCTGCTATTGAAGCATTGAAACCCTTTCTAAAAGCAATGGCCACTGTTTCAATTTTATTTTAATTAGTTGGACTTTGAGGTTATTTACTACAGTGTCAGCTATCAAAGTAAAGCTATTTAATTTGATGTTCACTCCAAGGCAGGTAGCACACAGAATTCCACATTTGCCTGTAATCACTGCCATTAACAGCAGTATGATTTAAGGTCATTTAAGAGTCATCAACCTCACAGATGGTAAAATGCAAAGTATCTAAGAGGGAAAATAACAATTGTTGTCTTGTCAAATAAAATCCGAACATTGTATTTTTCGTGAACACCCACTAGCTTCCAGCAATTTTATACAGAATGCGTTTCCCTTTGGGCGGAGAGTGTTAGGTCTTCCCTTTTATGTATCCTTCCATTGAGACATGTTAACCCCCTTGGGAGGTGAAACCCACCCAGATATTTGTGATTTTAAAACTTCATTTGCGTCACTTGCAACAGAGATGGATCATTATTCTGGGATAAAATCACATCCTGCACAATGAAAATAACAGGCAACATTTGACCTGAAAAGGGAAAGAGGAAAAAAAAAAAACCAACAACTTTAAAGTGTTAAAAGAAACAGTGTTAAAGCTGCTTCAGGAAACAAATTCTCCCTGTAATGCAGTGTAATTATGATCTTTTCTAAGCTAAGTATAGTACCCTAGAGATTACTATAAGTAACTTATAATAGAATTTTTATTAGTGGTAGTAATTTTTTATGATAATTAGTGTAATCTGCAGCCCATAAAATCAGAAGATATATAGTTATCACTTTTACAGCAGAAAACTATTCTTCAGACAGCTGAAACATTAGGAAAAAATATATTATTTTATGATCATTATACACCTTTATGTTCTGATTATTTGGTATTTTTTTATTAGCTCTTTCCGTTTAATGGTGAAAAATGTGAGGCATATTCTAGAGCCAGTATAAAGCAGCTAGTTTGGGGTAAGCAGCTGGCATTTAGTTTCCGTGGCAATCTTTATTCTATATGATCTGAAACCTCATCCTTTGTGGAAGTCAACAAGTTTTAAGTATTTTTTCTAGATAATAGGCGACTCTTGCACGAGTTCTGTCCTAACAGTGAGATTGTCATATTGATTGGAGGGAGAGCCCTGGCTGTGGCACATGGTCTGTGCCTCTTTGGGATTCTCTTGTGCTCCTTCACAAAAAGAACATTTTCACTGAATGGATCAGCTACTACTGCTAAGCCAGTGGGTTTGCTGGAAATACAGAGAAAGAGAACAGTTCCAAATAAACCTAGGGAAGGACTAACTGCAATTCTCCATTAGTATTCCAGATAATACTGTAAGGTTTTAGTTTGCTTCTCTGTCAGAACCCTCCTGCATGGATGAGATGGAGCTCTCACATAGGCTGTCAAAGCTGGGATCATACATGCCTAGAATTTCTTAGGCTTGGACTTCACTCAAGGCTGTTTGAATATACATGAAGGCTATGAAGAGAGACTGCTGTCTTACACTCAAGGAATGCCATAAATTCTCCTGGACCTTTTGGAAATTATTCCTGCGGAAGGAGGTCAGAGGACTGTTGCATTCTCCTAGGCATTTTAGACTTGGTTTGTCTTAAATTAAAAAAGAGAAGGGGAAAAGGGGGAAATGTTATGGTCCCACTCCTTAGAGGTGCTGAGATTAGTATTCCCAGATACAAATATGTACGGATATTCATAATCCATGTTCATAATCTTCTATGCCTTGGTGAGCAGTGACTCAATGTTGAGCATTGACATATTGTCTCCAGTGTCTGACTTAGTGTCTGTTGAGATTCATGGGGTAGATCAAGCTCCACAAAAGTTTGTTCATATTCTGCAAATATGGGAGGATATCACTGCTTACAGTTGCCTGTGATCCATATTTTGGGAGTCCTCCAGTGATCATAACTAATGCAGGGTGTATTAAGCTGGCTTATGTTTAAGTGTCTAGTTCATAGACCTCTTTAGACAGTCCATGAACACAAACATGTTCATCTAAAGACAAAGACATTGGTTAGGGCTCTAATAAAGATGTTCTAATGATGTTTCCTGGTTGTGTTGTCAGTACATTTCCTGTGGAAATATGATAACTGGCTGACTGTTAAATAAGCAGTTATTTCCTTCATGTCCAGGAAACCCTCACTTTGTGATGAAAATGGCAAGTCTTTCTTGCCTTGCCTCTGTTTTCCCCCACTGGTCTTTGGCAAAGGTAACACTGTACAGGCCTTCAGCCTTCAGGTAGATTCCAGTCCTGCTCAGCCAGGAAGAACACAGGCTGTGAAAATGGCACCCTGGCAGTGGATAGCAGGGTACTAGCAGATACTAGCACTGGGTAAAGAATCAGGTCTCCATGCTGATTCTGCTGGATTCCTGTGTGCCAGCACTTAGAGACTGTTGACCGTGAGGTTTCTCTGACACTCTTGTGAACCCTCACAGGGACAGATGGATTTGCTCTTGAATGGCTCCATTCTTTTCTCTTTGTGAATAGAGCGGGCAATGGTTAATTTGCCCTGACTGCTGTCATGCACCACAGGCTTCTGCTTTGTCACCCCTCCTGCTGACCATGGCCTCAAGGGCAGGAGGTCTCATATTCTGAAAATGAGTGTACTTACTGTATGTGTCCAGCTTGTCTTTTGGGAGGAGGGGTATCCCAGCTGAGCACAGAAGGTGCTCTTCCCCTTGCTGTGCTTCAACCTGAGACTTAAATAAGAGTTTTCCAGCAAGCTGACTTGGTAGAAGCAACTGATGGGAATTAGAGAAAGAAAATTCCTGTTCCCCCTACACTGAGGAGTCTTACCAAAAGCCATGATAGCAAAAGTGATCACCCTTGGGTTCTGCGATGTTTTGAATTCATATAGGAGACATTATAAAATTGTGCATGGGTTTATTAATTTTTAGCTGAATTACTGCATTGTACCTAAGGCAATGCCTGAAGAATATCTGGAAACATGGATGACAAAGCAGTTTCTTCCTCACGTGGTTTCTTCAGAGGATGCCTTGCTTGAAGCCTCCTCTCAAAGTTCTCAAACTGTGCACCCCCTGCCTAAGGATTTCCAGGTACAAGTAAAAATGAAGTTTTCAGCCATCAGACCCAATAATACAGCCTTCCTCCTTCATTCTTCATCCCATCTCCACAGATTTGATCAACTAGTGTTCTTCATTAGTTATTGTTTACTTAAAGGTCTCTCTTCTTTTACTGCCCTCAAAAATCACTGTGTGTTCTTCCTCAAGGTCTTCCTGACCTTGGAGTTATGCAGCAGAACTGTTTTCCAGGATTAGTTTCTAAGGGTTAGTAGATCTGAAGAATTTTAAGCAAAAAGGGTTATATTTCAGTTTTAGAGTCTGTGAATACCATATTAGCAGACACTGGATTGTGTGGTAATTTGTCGAGAGGTTAGATCAGGTGCATAGCACCCTCCCAGATAAATAAAGCTTAATTTTTAATTTCCAACACAGGCAGATCAATCTCTGTAATTTAAGTGACTGAAGTTTTATAGTTGGTGTGCAAAAAAAATACCTTTTATTTAGAATAGCAGCAGTAAATTGATAGTGCTGAGATAGTGCTAAATTGATTTGTGCTGAGAAAATTGGTCACTGTATTCAATTGTATGTAAAAACCCAGAGTCTTTTGAACAGCACCCACAAGTTGTACCCTAAAAAATATAAATAGTAATTTTAAAAAAAGTCCAAATATTCTGATCTTTGAAGACACTCCTTCCTGTGACTGGTGTTAAACTTCAGGGGTTGTTTTCCTTGCTTTTCAAGGAATTTGGCATATACCAACACACCACATCTGGTAAAGATTTAACTGAAAAATTACTTGTTCCTAAATTCAAATCTTAATTTTTCCAGTTAAAATGTGTATCCTATGGCTCATGGTGTTCATCCAGGCAAGCATCAGGTAGGCAACAAACCACGTTACTTGCCTTGAGATGAGTATCAGATAATTCACTGTGCTGTGTACACCACTACCTAGAAACCATAGCACAAGTGATAAATAGCAGTAGGTTGGTAGCAGGGGGAGGTTCTTCAAAGAAAAATTATGCTAAAAAGATGTAAGATTAGTGACATCATCATCAAAAATGTGAACTCTCTATCCTCCCTGGAAATGCACTGGTAAGCAGACCCTGAGGAGAAGAAAAAATCAGCAGCCTAAAGCAGAGTCTGTGGCCTCAGCCAAGAAATCCAGGTCACATCTGACACCCATTGAAATCCACACTCATGAATCCAGTGGACTTTAGTTTGGATTCCTAATCACCAGAAAAATGGTTTAATTCAATGTGTCATCTCCAGGGAAGGGTGAGAAGACATCTGAGATGGAAACAGAGACAAATGACTCTTCACTGAGGTAACATCAGATACAGGAGAAGCTCCCCCTGTACTGCTCTGGAGTCCAACAGGAAATACCAGTTACCTTGGCCTCACTAGTAAACACCTGAAAGGTAATGCTGTTTTGATGACTATCATTTCAGTGCTGAAAGCAACCAATGTAAAACACTAAAAATTAATTGATCTCAGCATTATATTTGATCTAACCTAATTTTATTTTGATTTTAAAGAATTAAATGCAGTCAGCACCTTCTAGAAGTTTTCTGAAACAGAAAATTGAGTGAGTGAAGCGTGTTCTTTTTCACATGATTGTCACAGTTTTTATTTTCCAGTTACAGAAATGTTAAAAAAATATATTTCTGCAAAATGAAATATTTTCTGTTTAGGTTTTTCCCCTTCTCTTTCGCCTGTCCCCATTCTGTACTTTTGGAACAGGCAGAAGACAAAATTTTTCTTCTTAGAATTTCTTTATTTTGTTCAGCATTTTTTTCCATCTTCCCTGCAATACCACTCAAAATATTAATGGAACATTTTTGCTGTTGGACTGTGTCCAGAAAAAAAAAAGTCAAGGAATTCTAAAAATAAGAGTTCTATTACTATTTTTGATGTTAGAAAGTGAGCTAATTTGTCAAATAGGATGCAGTATAAGCTTATGGTTTCAGCACAGCGGAGAAATTATCAATAGAATAATGGATGGCAAACAAGAAGTCTTGCGTGTGTGCTTTTCTCTGGGTGGTTTCCAGATTTCACAGGCTGAGTGTTTCTGTCTTGTAGGAGGAAAGACTAGCTCGAGGCTACAGCCGAACTCCTTATGAAAAGAAAAAGGAAGGCTGCTCCCGTAATGGGGTGTGAAATACTGACCTTCTAGAATAGCCATTTTAAGTAGCTTTTAGGTTTTGTTCAGCTGTGCTAAGGAAAGTGTAATCGTGCTGCCCAGTTCTGTTTGAACAAGTGCGTTGTGCACTTCACTGGAGGAATGTATGGAGTGTGTTGAAAGGACAGATACGGAAATGTGGCCAGGAATGTGATAGGGTGGATATAAAATGAGTGAAGACAAGTGTCCTCATGCTGGCTGCGGTGGTGACGTGCATTATCTCGACGTGTTATCAGGAGATAGATGTTTGCATTCCCATGGGTCAGTGCAAGTTGTCACAGTTTCAACTTCCAGCTTTTTCTTATGGAAATAACATCACGAGGCAAAGAACATGAAAAGTCCTCTGCTTGCTTGCACCTTCCCATGTGACCTTAGAATCCTGAATGCTCTCTAGAGGCCTTAGGGTGCAGTGTGAAAGTATGACAATTGTTTTTTCAATGGTCCTTTGCTTCTATTTATAGCAACAAATTTGATAAAAATGTTTTATTTCACCCCTCCTTTTCCCACTATTTAATATCTTTGCTAGTGAGGCATTTTCAAGCGGGAACAAGATGCATCAAGATTTTTTCTTATCCTTACTTCCATTTAAAAAAAACAAAAAGAGTTAGATGGAGTTCTGAGCAGTAAGGTTTTGATGCACATGTTTAATGCTACCTCTTTAGAAAGACACTGCTCTTCTGGAATGGCAAATAACTCAAAACCTGGCACTTCCACCCCAGCCCAACCATTTGAAGGTAGTTATTTTTGCAAGACCACTTAACAGGCTTTGTTATCATTCCAGTGTGAAACAAAAACAAACGGCAGAACTTCACAGGTTTTGCAAAATGCAGTTAAGTAGTTGGCGTTGTTTCTGATCTGCTAATCAATTATTAGTATTAATTAAAGGATCCCTTAAGATCTGTTCCTCAGATCAATAACAGTCAACAGGAAAAGGAATGTGTGGCATGGAATCTTGATTCCTGTATTTACTTCATGTTATATCTGTTCTTGGGTGTGTAAATATGTCATCTGATAAGGTGAAACACCCTGTATATACTAGTAATTAGTCATAATTTCATGTAATTATTACAGCAATTTCTCTGGTAGCTATCATGTGTACCAGACATCTGTACTTTATGAAGGTAAATTTGTAATTTTCAACAGATATAGATGTAGCCCATTGAAGTATGTTACATACTTTTTCTTGATCCCAGCCTGTTTGAGCTCTGTTGTACATTTGCTCTGCAAAGACAGTAAGAAAAGTAATGAATTTCCAAAGTTGCATAGTTGTCCTAGTAAATTATTTATGTTGCAAATTTTTATTTTTTGGTAAGGTGTCAAATGTGCTGGTGTTTCTATCTTTAGATTGTTTTTATTTTGTCTTTAACTGTATCCTTTGTTGTGTTAGCCTGTAAATATAGTGCTCAGAAAAGGGGGGCAAACTGCCTCGAGTCAAGTGCTGAGGGCAGCTTTGCTGTAAGATTTGCCATACACCTGTGTTAAAGTTTGAACAATCAGCACCCATCCTGATCAGTTTGGAATATCTTCTAAGGTAGGAATTGTTTCCTGTGCCAATCTAATCTGCAGGGTTGCTTTGTCGTGTGAAAGGGAGAATGCAATACATTTATTTTTGCTTACAGCAAAAATCAAATATGAACTCCAGTCTGAAAATGTAACTGAGGTGCCTGGGAAATAAGGGTTTCTTGGTGGGGTTTCCTGTTTTTTAAGAAAGACCTGATTTAAAGAAAAAAAAATTAAAAAATGAGCAGACTTGGTTAGCAACTTTTTAAAAGCAGAAAACTCCAGAATGGAGGAAGCAGCACAGAAATGTAGCCAAAATTAACTTTGTGGGATTTTGAATCTCTTAATGTTTCAGGCTTAGAATTATCAACCTGTAGCCCAACAGTTTCACTATAAGAACCGACTGTCATTTATTTGTGTGTACTGATAGCATCATCTCTTCATGCACTGGCAACTGGGACTTACTTGAATTTCCTTTGATATATTTAGCCTAAAGAGTCTTAGATTAAATAAACATAAACAATCCAAATGGCTTTAAACTAATTCTCATACAAAACAAGATTTGAAAAATATGCATTGAAAGGTAATGTAAGCATTTTTCTTACTCGTTTTTCATTTTCAAAATGTAAGGAGTCTGCAGCTATAAAGGGCTCTGTGGCAATACTCTGTACACCAGATGTTAGGGTACTCCAGTACCATTGTAAAATGCAGGATTTATCCAGTGAAACCAGTAAAGATATTTGACAGCCATGCCAATGAGCAAATGAGTGAACCTTGAAAAAATGTTGGTTTTTTCAGTTCCCTGTTTTCATTCCCAAATTGCTTTTCACACCTCAGTATTTATTGAGGTGCAACATAATTTTTACCTGTCAAAAAATTAATATTTACCCACACTCCTTTTACCATGATATTTGAAATAATACAACATCGTTACTTGCTGTGCTTAGAGCAGGAAATAACTATGACAACTCCAATACCATGTCTTGATTAATATTGGATTCTTGATAACAGTCTCTACACATAGATTTCTGGTACCAAGATGAGTCACTTGTGCAGACAGTTGATTCCGGGTGAGCCAATGACTCCATGGCAACTCAGAGAGCAGATCTGCAGAGCTGGTGTTGTGTCCTTATGTGCAGGTAGGGCCTTGATGCTTTGAAAATCTTTCGTGGGGGTCTCTATGCTGTTTGTCTAGAGCACTGCACTGCGCTCCAGGCCAGGCCTGGCACAGCCTGAGCCTAGCACACCACTTCAAAATAACATTAGCAAACTACTTCTGAAAGTTAAAATATGTGGTAAATGTACAGGTGTGAATTGTCTGCAGAAGCTGGAATCGAGAGGCTGATTTGCTCCAGCACACCTTCCACTGTGGGTGGCAGAATCCCAAAGGTGACTGCTGGTGGTGAAATTGAGGTAAAGATACTGTCGAAACCTCAATGGGATCTTTGCTTAAACAAGGACTCCAGATTTTGGCCTCTCTTCAGTAAAAACTCGTTTCCCTCTCCACAAGAGAGCAGAGAGAAGTGTGACAGAGCTTGCTTTACTGCAGAAAGCAGCTAAGAGTAGTTCACATCACTTCCTCATTCATCAGATCAGTTTTGGACACACAGGCCCTCTCCAGTTCATCAAGATCTTAAAAAGGACCATCAAAACTGTGTGTTTTGCATGAATATGAAAAACCACATGATGTTTAAGTTTTGTCTCCCAGTGGCACACTCCAACACTCTCACACCTAATGCCCACTCCCGACGGCATCCTGTGGCATGCTGTGAATCCAGAGCAGTCAGGTGAGGGGCAGAAAAAAGTCTACTGCAGTGGCCCTTTATTTCTTTGAACATTAAGACAAAAAGTCAGATCCAATCTTCAGCAGCTTATCTTTATGGTTTGCATTTTATTGAACCCTATTTTACTAATTCCTCCTGATTCCACATTGGCCATTAGGCATAATGTGTTCTCTATTGGTGTACTATTTAATAGGATGCTAATTGATGGCTATCACAGCATAAGAATCAGGGGCCAGTCAGTATTTCAGATGCTGGAAATCCTAAAGCAATGGCCCATCACTAATGGCAGCATGCTAGAATTATGAGTTTTTATTATCTCTGCCCCCCTTCAGTTCCTGAACCCCTCTTGTTTGGGTTCAGTACAGGCGAGTTTATGAAGAGCTGTTGTTTGAGTGATGGTGGGTGGGGAAGGTGAATGGTACAAGGTTGTACAAGGCTTGTAGCCGCTTTGAAAGCCATTTCATGACAGGTGGTGCTATGGAGGCTCACTGAGTTTGCTTGTATTTGGCACTCTAAAGCTAGCCAGCACCAGGGTAACAACATGTTCAGCTATTTGTAAACCAAGCAGGGGCCTAAAAAACATTCCACTCACAAGGAAAAAATTGATTTAAAGAGGCTTGGAGTGGAGCTTGAGCATCAATGAACACTGAAGAGCCTTCTTAAACTGACACAATAAATTAGTTCAAAACAGATGACAGCCCTACAGATTACCCACCTCTTAACAAAGGAGGGGCATTCTGGTCCCCTTCACGAAAACATAGATAAAAATTTTGTTCTTCGACTCTAATGAGGCAAGCTCAGATATAAGTCAATAGAGCAATTCATTAACAAATCTAGTGAAATCCCCTGGGTTACCAGTGAGATGACAGTGAAAGTGGATGTGCTGTGAAAACTCTCCTTTGGTAGAGATGTCCATATGCTAAGGGTCAGAGAGCTGAGTGGTTTGCTCTGTTTACTATTCACCATACACATATGGCAGTTAAGGTCACTGTTATCAGACACTTTCTCTGTACACAAAACAAAATTTCCATATGGTCCATGAAAATGGATATGCTTTGCTCCCGTGCAGCTTCCCACGGCTCTCTCTTTGTGCGGCACCGGTTAGAAGTGTAAAAGAAGGGTGCTAGGGGTTACCTCGTCAGTCAATTGCGCTCCCTGCTTTGTGCATCAGTCCAATTTAGGGCAAATCTGCATCACTTTTTTCCCCCTGTCTTTCAGGCACAAATGCTCATGTCAGTCTATTAGAACGTGATAGAAGTACTGATCACTGCCTCTGCATCTAAATCCTTTTGAAACCAGGATGACCTGCTGAAGAGGATTTTGAGTGGAAGGCCCTTCACAAGACTCTTTCAAATCCACATAAATAAAGCCCTTTACTGGCTTAAAATGGCCCCTCAGATTTAGCACTACAGAGCCCCTAAAAAGCACAACACGATTGTCATGGATATTACATGATGGTAACAACAACAGGCCAAGAAGACAAGTCTCCATGCTGAACAAAACTAGGCCAGACTTTTTCATGATTTGGGATACAGATTGCTGACAGCCCTGTAAATAGGCTGTTTAACCCTTTGAAAGTGAATAAAGAGTAGGGAGACAAATGCTTTCTGATGGACTTTGTGTATGTAATGGGTAAAAAAGTATATTGTAGCGTTCTGGGATTTCTGGTGCAAGATTAATACTGAAATATCCGAGTGTAATTACTGCAGACCTTTTGCTCCTGCAAAACTGGCCAAGCTCAGTAACCGATTGCAGGTGAATATCTTCTTGCACAAAGGAGCTGGAGGGAAGGCTTTTACATTTTCATGTTTGAGTGCAATGTATGTTTCTCTCCCTCCCTCTCTTTACTATAATTTGGTGTTTCTGAAAAAATAGGAATGATGGGCATGTGTAACCAGCTGATGACATCTCCTCTACCATAATAATATAACAGTCTGAAGGGCATCTTGTTTATCTGCTGTTCCTAGTTTATTAATACATTTTTAAGCTCTCTTTCTCCCTAGGAAAGCCACTAGATAAAAATCAAATTTTAGGAATCAGTATATTACCAAAGTCCTAAGATGGAAAAACTACTGACAAAACCATCTCCAAGAAATTAAGAATTATGTATATTGCCTTCAATTTTACAAAGCTGTTTGTGTTACTACTTGAATGGCTCCCTTGTTACACACAATTTCTGAGGCTTGGCAGCTGCATGATTTTCATAAATCCAGGTACTACTGTTTCTAACCTCTGACCGTGTTTTAGCTGTGCAGGGCCTTTTTAATTCATTTAACTCATTTTAATTGTCTTTCAGGGGAAGAGCGCTTTCTTTGGCCAGCTTAACTGGCAGGAAAAGCTGCCTGCTTGAGTACTTGCTGCCATTCAAAGAGACCTCTCATGAAAATGCATGCTTGTCCTCGCAACTCCTTCAGTAACTGTAATATTTCTCCCTTACTGTTTATGTCAGAGAGTCATTACTGGAAGCTGCTGACATTTTTGACATTCAGTAGCATCAGAGCACATTAGGTGGTCCTTAGATAATTTTTAGACAAAATTTACTTGTATCACATGCTCAGGCCATTACAAGCAACAGAAGTAAAACACTTCTGTGCGAAGATAAATCAGTCAGTGCACTCATTTTTTGTGGACCTTCCTATATCATTCTATAGCTGAACAATTTTAACCAGGTGGTGCATAATGCATAATACACCATCTACCCAGGCTGTTCATGCTTGGGTTTTGGGTTTTGTGGAAGATCAATCTCTATTAGGACATCTATTATCATCACTTATGTTTTACTACAATGAAATAAATAGGCAGCTGCAGTTGTTTGGCCTAATAGCTCTTAGTTTGATTGCTAGAAGTAGGAAATCAATGCAGGGTGAAAGGAAGAAACATTTTTAATAACTTACACTCCAGATATGAGATCCCCAAGTTATTACAAATTATAAGGTTAAGACCTCTTGAAAGAATCCTAGCTAGTTAAATATTTAAAACTCCTGGGTGAGAACACATGCACTAATGAGCTTCAGGCTACTAAATACCAGAATCTAGGGGGAGACATCTTGTTTTATATTAGAAAGTATTAGTGAGTATAAACTGGCCATAAGAAGTGTTTAATTAGGAATTATATTGATATGGGGAAAGCAGAGATAGAAACAGATTACTAACTCTACTGTTCATCACTGTTAAAAGCTGGATTTGTCTGTGCAGGAAGAGAAACAAAGGAAAGCAGCCCTGTATCAAACCAGGGGAGACACAGTATGGTATCCTGACCCTCCCAGCAGCCCTCTCCACAGCCTTGGGGGAGTTGCCAGATACCTCAGACTGAGTGTGGATGGATCTTCCTACTGAGAATTCCTTTTGACATCCATCAGGTAGCAAGTTGCCTTAGACTTTAGATCACTACTGCAAATTTAATAATTGTTCTTGGGTGAAAACTATATGCAAATGGCAAACCAATACATGTCTTGCAATTCTCTAACCCCAAACAACAAGAAGAAGAACTTCATAAATCTTTGAATCTCTTCCCTTGTCATCTTTTAATTCAGAATTTTAAGATTGTAAGAAGCCTGTTAATTGTACCTGGCCATGTTAAGTTTGCTATCTTAAGAAGCACATAAATGATGCAATTCAGATGGTAAGTGAAGAAGGGAGTCAGTGTTGACAGTAAATACTGTCCTGACATGATTAAGCACCAGTTAATATTAAGTCCTGTCACACAAACATTGTGGGAGAAGGCTTGCTGCATTGTGTGCACACATATGTATTTTATGTAAAATAGCCTTGCTCTGTCTCTGCTCTGAAACAGGGAGTGTGAGTGAGTAAACAGCTCATAGCAACAGATGAAAGGCTGACAAAGTTCAGACTCCCAGTTCAAAGGTTTCAGCAGTATGTGAAATGACAATCTCAGGTTATTTGTGTTTCCAGGCTCCTGTGTATTTGAATTGTTTGCTCATCTATGGAGGCTCACCATTATCTTATTCCTGGTTGTGTTCATCAACTGAGCAAGCTGCCTGGCTGCAGACATATTTTATAAGAAAACTTAGTAAAGCCTGATGAAACCCTGCCTCTGCCCCCAAGAAGATCAGAAATATTTTGGTTTTAATTGTTGAGAATAAATTACAGTAACATAAAGAGAGCATCCAGCTCACTCCTTGTGCATCTCCTGCTGCTTGGTCAGCACAGGTCCACTGTTCCATTTTTAAATCAAATTATGCTTGTGATAATATTGTCTTGAGCTTACAGTTGCTGACATGGATATTGACAAAGGCTTAGCCAGTATTTTAATAAGAAAACAAAATACGGGAAATACTCTAGAGTTTCCAGGTGGATCATTAACAAGACGCCTTGGAGGGCTGAGACTGCCAGCCAGCACAGGGAATGCATCACAGTTCGTCATACAACTTAAACTTCTTTTGACATCTAGTTATGTCGAAATGTGACTGATCACCTAGGGGTCCAGGCTCCTGTGAGGGAAAAGTTCACTGACAGACAGCGAACGAAGCTGATCTTAAATGAGAATCAAGAGAAAGCAGCATTCCAGCGTCTGACAGTCTGCAGCTGCTACCTGGGTCTGCCTAACGAAGACGAGCCTGCTCTGCTGAACAGTTATATTAGCATCTGTATGCTTCTGTCTCATTATCACACATCTGCCCACCTTTATTCGAATGAAGCTTCTTCTGATCTGACAGCTCAGGCATTGTCAGTGAATAGATATTATGGGAGCCGGGTACAGCAGCTTAGGGTGTTAGCTTTTATTTTCTAAAGACTGTTGTACAGTTTGACAGTATAATGCCACAGAGGTAAAGAAGATAATTAACATATTGGGCAGTTTCTAAACAAAGCTGAGACAGTCATACTGGCAAAAGTGCTGCTGCTGGAGCAGTATTGTTTGCACTCTAGAAACATCAAAGGCTTGCAAGATCTGCCTTTATAAAAAAGAGAACAGGTACAGCATGGTCCCCACACCACAAATAGGGAGTTTTGGGGGGCCGAGCCCACAACTTAAACTGCAAAACCTTTGGTGCTTGAAGAGCCTGTCGTGTGCGTTCAAACCTCGGCTTGCTCAGGCAAATCGTCTCCCAGCGTTTGAGAAGATGTGGAAAGGTGTGTGTGTGGAGAGAAGGCTGTGGGTCTTTTCACTTTCTTCAATTTATTTTTACCCCACAGCACAAAGCTAAGTGTTCTTGTGAGCTCCACAGTGCTCATATTTGGATGGAGATTTAAGCCTTCTAAGTTAAGAGATCACATGTGGGATTTTCTGGAAATGCCAAAAAAGCATATGACAGAGGTTTTGTCATTTGCTCAGTAATATACTAGAAAGGCTTGTTTAAAAAAAAACCCCAACCAACCAATCAAAGTGGGAAATAGTATTTTGAACCCACAATGTAGCTGGACTGAGCTTAGATGACAGAGGAAAGGGATGTTCATATTCTCCTCTGCAGGTATGAGAAAAGAAAGGTAGTACTGCCATGGATTACTACACAGCTTGTCTTCAGTTTTCACCAGGTCTTACAGTCTGTATAAAATATTGGACAGTGCTGAAATTGAATGGCAACTTGATTTCATAAATATTTTGGATACAAAGCATTTAAGAAATTTATAGCCTCTGAAACTTTGCATTCTTCTTTATATTTTTGAGAAAAACATTGAATGGGATACACTGCAGCAAGATCATCCCTGAAATCACTGTCTCTTTGAGCCTTGGTTTATGTTTTAAATGGCATAAATAATAACCTAGAGCCCCCTTCCCACAAGCAACGCTGTGGCCATAAACCAGATCTGCAGCTGGTTTGGATGAGTTGCTCACTTACAGCCGAAATAGTGCTCCCTGTTCCTGTGGCAATAAGCAGATTTACGCTGCTGAGAATCTAGCCCTAAATTTCTAAGAACTTACGGACTTTCCTCATTTCATTCATGCCTTTCAGTTCACTGCTTTTTCTTTGTTCTTGAGAGCACAGGGTTACACAAGTTAATGCTGAAATTACTGCTATTTTGCAACAACGCATTCAAAGTCATTTCAGCATCTGCGCTGATAAAGTGAGAACAGCTCATCCAGATTGGCCTCCAGGACCTGCACTCACCATTGCAAAGTTTGAATACGGAATTAGATTCGTTTAAAAAAGAGGAGAAAAAAAAAAAAAGAAAGGAAAAAAAAAAAAAGACAGAATCCGTTGTCATTCATTCTAAAAAGGCATTACAGACTGCCGACACTGTACAGAAAAATAGGAGATGTTGACCTTTTTATTATAGACTTCTCAGTGCTGTTGCCCTGCTGTCGGAGGTGCCTCCCCCCGCAGCCGCGCACCCCCGCACGCACCCGCACACACGCGCGCCCGCTCTTCAGCTCTATGTTATCTCAAATAATTACCCTGCGCTTCTGGCTGTCCCCAGTGACTTCAGCTGCTAAAAAAGCTACTCATTGTCGGTGAGTGAAGAGGGATTTCAAACCTGCTTCTTGTGGCCCAGCAACAGCTCTTAATTAACCACTCAGGTATTGAGCCGCCTCCTCGCCCGGCTCCCATCCATATGGCAGGAACATGTCCACAGCGATAATCACTGAAGGAAATATTGTATCAAAAAAAGGGCTCGCAGAACTGAAAGCTCCTGCAAATTATTTTTAATGATTCTCCTCTTGTGAGCCGGATTATTTGTTATTTCAAGCAGCGCCAGGAAAGGGGGCTATGTGGGGACATGCCTGTCCTCAGCTTGCTCTCCCCTGCACCCAGGCAGAGCCCCATCCTCAGCCCTGCCACTGGGCGGGCACCCCGGGTACCAGAGGAGGCCCCTCAGGCAGCCTAAAGAGCTTTAGTTCCCTGTGATTTTGATAATCCTTTGTTTCTAGTGCGACTCGCTTTCCTACACTCTGGATGTGCATGTTTCCTGTGAGAAAGGCTCTTGAAAAACTTGAAGGATTGACTCAGACCCACACTTTTTCCTTCCCCCTTGGTTTATAGTAAAGAAAACAGTGATTTGAGTTTATAAATCTAATTAAAAATGAAGTTGCATTTACATTTTAAAACCTTGCGTATACCAGCATACTGTGTCAAAAGATATTATGTATGATTTTACTTTGTGACAGAAACCATTACATTTAAAAATTCATTACAGCAAGGTTAGTTAGACACATGATGGATGCAGCTTTAATCCTGCCATATATTATTACAGTTAAAATGTAAATGATGAAAAATATTTTGTGCTTATCAGCATTTATGTGGAAATGTGTTTTACAGTGATATATGGTGTTATATTTCTATTATTATGATGAGAAAGAATGAAATACAAAAAGACTAAGTGTTTATTAAAACATGGTTACTTGTGATAAAATATTCTTGTTGTACATGACTTTAAACATATTTACCAAGGGCATTTGTCCAAAACAGCTGTGAAATGTGTTTGCTATGCAAATCATTCTTTGTAATTTTTTCCCCTCTGTTATACTGACTATAGCTTTTTAATAGCCTAATGTTTAAGCTATGTAAATATATTTTTATTATTTTTCATTTCAGACATGGGGGGGATGGGGACTGGCTCTGTTTACACACATGCATGTATTCAAATAGACGGAAGCATACATAAAAAGACAGACAGAAAATTGATCCTAGCGAAAATCCTTTTCTATCTCCTCTCGTTTCAGCCTCTCAAAGCCAACCTTGATCACAGGGAGCTGAGCTCTTTGCCAGCACAGCCCTTGGCACGTGCTGATCTCTGAGCACACGCGTGGTCCTGCTGACGGGGGAGTGATTTAACACCTCACACGACTGAGCCCTTAACTCAGCCTTGTTCCACATCCTCCTCCTCACATATGGGTAGTACATCATTGCATGGGAGATTCATGCCCTGGCCAGGGAACTGGATTTTTCTTTTTTCCCCAAGGAAGGTGAGTTTTCAGTTGAGCTTGTGCTTTAGAAGAGCCCTGCCAAGTAAATCTGGACAGAGTTGTCCTAATTTGAAGGGTGGTGAGTTTTGCGGTCAGTATTGCATGTTGCAAATTCCTAGCTTAAGTAAGTTTTTTAATAAATTTTACTCTAACAATGACCCTTCTAGAAACGTTTCTTAGACTAAGGGCCTGGTCTCCACAGGCAAAATCCAGTGTAATCTTGAATAGAACAATACAAAGGCGTAAAAGCCATTAACTGACTTGCCCAGCATCCCACAGGAAGTCTGTGACAGAAAAGAAAATAAAAATGTAAAGGCCCCGAAACTTAGGAATGTAACCGTTCTGTCTGTGCATTCCCACATGTGCTCTGTACACTGGGTTTTCAGTGCGTTTTGGGTTTGCTCTCTTGGTCCTTCCACTGACCCCAGCTGACCGCTGCGTTATTCCAGCAATAATGATGATGACCCACAAGCTATTGTCTTACACCCCACATTATCCCAGCTTGCTGTTCCTTCTACTCTGTTACCACTATTTATTTCCTAGATGTATCTACTACAAGTTTGTGCTGTTTATGTTGTTACTTTCTATGCAGCTTATAATTAAGAAAACAATAGAGTCAATAAACAAATAAATTGTATGTTTTCCATAGTGTTCCTGTAATTTCTTCAGTTTATATTGCTAGGTCTTAAAAAAGAAATTCATTTGAGTTTGGCATGATGCAGTAATCAGGCTGAGATTGCTTCTAGTTATATGAAGCTGAGCCCATTTTTAGCAAGCCAAATATGCTTTCTGAAAAAATGGAACAAAGAAAATCAAAATATTTGTGATCAAGAACATATATGTCTCTCAGTCCTCAATGCCAGTCTTTTAATATGAACAGAAGCTGGAGACCTGGTGCTTGTAGTTCACTAAAGTGGCTATTTCCTTATAACCTTCCTCTTGTAACAATGTTTATTCAGTTATCGGGGAAGAAATATCATTTGTCTGTGCAGCTACAATTACCCAATTTGTTGTATAAATTATTACTTTTTTTTCTCATCTCATGTTGATGACAGAATCATTTAATAGATTTTCAGTTACTCAAGCTTGAAAATTGGTTCCACATTCTCTCTTATTTTAGTTTTCCTCCCTAGGGTGAGTGCAACGTGGTCTAAATGCAATTTCCATCCCCCCTCCCTTTTTTTTTTTTAAACATCTGCTTGTATGAGGATGTTGTTGTGTACATTAGCACCGTACAGTTTAGCACCCTTCAGGACTACCTTCGGCTCTCGGCTTCCTCATTCCCGGGGCCAATCATAATATATCAGGAACTGTAGATATTTCCTATCTCAGCGCTCTCCGTAACTCTTCTGCTCAGCTGTCTGAAGCTGTTTTCTTTAGGAAGTCCAAAGCAAGGGGGGCTGGTTGACCTGGCATCAGTCCTATTTATAAGAATAAACCCTCTTCCCCGCACACCTTTGGAGATTTGTCATGTAGGGGTCACATCCGTTTAAAGTAACAGCTACTGTGCCTGTGGTGGAACACGGACACCTAACCTTTTACTGTCCCCTCTACCCTTTTGTTTGAAGTTATCCAACCCACCCAGATTATTTTCTCCAAAGCTAAGCTTACAGGATTTGCAACTGTGTCCTTGCCACATAGTTCATTAGGAAAGGAAAAAACAGCTATTGTCACATGTACAGGATTTTTGTGTGTGTGTGACATGTTTATTTGTTTATTTAAAATAAACATTTGCTTTTAAATTTTTCCTCCCCTGCTGTTGCTGCTGAAATAAATGCCAGTCAGGCTTGTTTGCTTAGTATAGGAGTTACTGTGCGGTTGGAGGAAGGAATGATGTATGGAGCAGCCATCTCATTCCCAGCCTGTGCTCGAAGGGCTTTTCTTAGAAGTAATGCCACTGCTGCTTCCGTGATGCTGGAGATGTCACAGAGTTACCATCTGCCCACTCATGAGTCAACTGGTTGCCTATGAAATCTATTTATTTTAGTTTTAAGCCAAAGAATATTTGCTGAAAGCAGGATTATCACTTTGTAGACCACCAACAGCTGTTGAAAAGCAGGGCATAAAACTTTGTTTATGTCTTTAATAACCCACTTAATGACGGAGCAAGCACATTATTCATAATAAAACAGGCTGGCATAATCTTACTCCAGTGCATGGTGTCAGGGAATTAAGAAACATCTGCTATGCCATAAAATAACATTGTATATAGTATGTACATTAAAAACATATGTACACACATATGTATATTATATACATTATTTAAAATGTCTCAGTGGAATTCTACTCTTTTTAATTACATTTAGCAAACAGTGAAATGGTTAAATGAGGGTATTTTTGCTTCTGAATCTGAATTTTATATGAAGTTGGAGTCTGGCTAACTATAGGGGCAAGGGACAGGGTACATTATCAGAGTACATTTAAGGCATAAAGGCAAAGTTTCAAGTTTGGAAATTGGGGTTTGAAATCTATTTTTAGCTTCCAAATAAGTGACCTAATTTTCTGAACCAAAAAACATTTGTGGGTTCTTAACTTGATGAGAGTGTTGGTTGCTCAGCAACTCTGAAAAACCAGGCCAGTGTTTCAGTGCCTAAATGCAGATTTTTATTTACAATTAAGGCATCTGAATTTGCAGCTTTTATTCATAGCAGTTATAGGCATTGCTCCTGCCCTCAGAATGGGAACACCACTGCTCTGCTGCTGCACTTGCACAGGGAGTCACTGCCTCTGCTTTGGAGACCTCAGAGGGATAGAGACAAACTCTTCCTTTCCCTCTCTCTGCAGCTGGGGTCCTGCAGGCAGAGGGGGAATCCTTCTCCCTGGAAGAGCCTGAGCATCATGGCTCCCGACCAGCAAAGCATGTAAACATGTCTTTAAATTTAAGTGTGTGAGATGTAAGTGGAACTACTTGCATCTTAAAATTAAATACATGTTTCACTAGATCAGGCCAGATGGTTTTACATGCTCAAAAGTGACATTTACAAGGTCACATAGGAAATGTTTGACAGAGCTAGGAACCGAAACCAGATCTCCCGAGTGCCAACCTCGTGCCTTAATTTTGCACCCATCCTATTTTTCTTTCTTTCTGTGATGACATATTTCTCTTAATGCAAACAAAAAATGGGAAAAAAGTAATCCAATAAGGAGACAATTAACTTGTAAGGTTTTGAATGTCTTTCTGTTTTGGCTTTTTTTTTATCCAAAGAAGAGCTGGATACCCCAGTGCCACTGTTTCAGAGATTAGCACTTTAAGCTTTCCAGAAAGGCATATATTTTTGTTCACTTAAAAATAATTTTTCTTCGATCTTTCAAAAATGTAAGCAATCTGTTTTCATTTCATAGGTGGCCCACCAAATAAAAAAAGTTATAAGTTAATAAAATTTCTATAGAGATTTATATAAACTGAATGAACTCCCCCACTATCTGAATGTTAATCTGCTGGAAAATAGCTGCTGTGGTACTGGAATAACTCAACGTCACACAGCAGGGCACACTAACAGTAGTTCTCTCATTGACATTTTCCCCATAAGTGCCAAAATAAACATGGGAAAATACTAGGGGAAAAAGCCCAACGCATTCGGGCAATGGCAACTGTGATAAATTGAAGGTGCTTTCCTCAGATTCACCTAAATCTCTGCTTTCACTAATGTGTATATTTTTCTTGGTAGTCCTATCCTTGCAAATTATCTCAAACGCATTCGGTTTAGTCTGTCTTTGCTAGCTTCTATTATGGCATATGACGGCATTCTTTCAAATCTCTCATTCTGCCTCATGTTTGAGTGTCTTTGGCCTTTCTGTCCTTCTCTATCTCCCATCCAGACCTCAGCACCGTGAGAAAGTACTCAAGATTACTTTTTTCTAATTAATATTTATTGTCCAATGTCTTACTCTGTGTATGAAAAGGAAGGAAACAACATTCTCACCTTCTCATAGGACCCTTCTATTACACCAGCAAAATGCAAAAACATAAAATATGAAGTTGGGAGAGTAGGTTTTATATAGTGACCTCTTTTTTTGGCTGTCTGGGCTCTGTATTTCATTTTTGTATTTAATTGACTTCTATTCATAGAATTTGCATATCTGTGATCGGTTTGCAAAAACTCTTAAAAACTAGTATAATTTAAGTAATATTCATTTAAATGAATTCACTCAGTCAACTGTGGGGTCTGAGGAGCAGGCTGCAAGTATTCTTCTTGAGGGTATTTAAAACATCATCGCTTCAAACTGTCCAGCTCCTCCAGACCTGAACAGGGGCCTGTGGCCAAGACACTGCAGCCTGTGAGCTGAGAGGAGAGGGTAGAGCCTGCAAAGACTAGAGATTTGGTCTGCATGTAGAACTATTTCTTTCTAATTTATGTCAAACTGAAAGAAATTGGAACTTAGACTCTTCCCCAAAAAAATGTTCTCTAACTTGTTGTGCTGGTTTCTCCTTCAGCAAAGACCAACTTGTCTTGTTATGAGCATTAAGGATCCTTGCTGAACAGCAAAATACAGTTCAAGGTGTGCTTAACATCAGCTTCCTCAGGACAGACACACGTCTTCACTTGTCAGTGGAGCAGGCACTGAAGCTCTTTATAAGGTATATATCTGTGTTTCTCTGGGGTTTGATTGCTTTTTTTTTTTAACTGGACCTGAGCTACACTATGCATGGGACTAAAGCAATTGTCCTGTCTAGGGAAACTATTGCTCCTCCTCCACCAGCAGCAGACTCTTATGAAAGAGACCAGAAAAAGTGTGTCTAGATGCTGCTGCTTCTATAGTACACCTTCCCATCTTCTTGCACCCAACAGCTCCAATTTCCCAAGCCAGAGCTGGTACCCTGATTGTTTTTATATAGTCTCTGATAGATTTTTCCTCACCTCCCCATCCATAACTATGTATAATCAGTTTTTAAGGCCATGTAAACTTTTGGTAACTACAACATCCAGGGGCATTGAATTCCACAGTTTCACTATGTGTTATGTGAACATGCACTGAGTTCTTACACTCTTGTTCCAAATAATTATTCCCATTACACTCTTGATCTTATAAACCTTTGCTGTACCCACTTTTTGTTATCTACACTTCCTTCAGGCTATGGAATCGTCCTGTATGTAGGTGCTCCTCAGAAGCAGTCCCATATCTTTAAAATGTGCCAAATCTCTACTGGTAGCTTAACAAATAGCATTTACATTTGGGATAAAATGGGCACACACTACTACCCTCAATGATACACAATACAAGCCTGAGAAATACCAGCCAAAGCAGAAATATAAAATCCAATCTCCTTCAAATGGTAAGGAATACAGAGCTGAGACAAGGGCAGTGGTGTCTCCCTGAATTCCCCATACAGAGGAATCTCCAGAAACCCAGAATGGGGCTATAGAAGGGTGTGCTCCCTTCCCATGTGTTCCCCTGTCTGGTAAATTGGATTCAAAGCTCTTTAAATAGCATGTGGAGAAAATCTTGGGAGTAAAATCAAGAACTAAATATGCAATCAATCACACAAGTGGTTGAATTGCAAACTTTAAAATATTAACATGCTTAATTTTATATGGTTCTAGCCTGCTCTTTTATTTGGGGGCTCTCTGTTTCCTTCATACTAGGGGAACTGGAAAGCTAATGCCAGTGAAAGCACGTATCACAGCTTATTACAGAGGGTAAACAGCCAATGTTATTAGTAGATGAGCAGGAAAGGTAGATCAATATAAGGAAATACTGCTTTCATTCACTATTCCCTTTGTCACTGCCAGACCTCAGAATTTTTCAGTTCATTGATGTCAGTAAGGATTTACTTCCCAGCCCAAGGAGCTGGAGCCAGATTATTCCCAGGCTGCAGCAGATACAAATCAGCATGTAAGCTGGTCTGGGCAGCTAGGTAAGAAAATAAAATTTAACTTCTCAGTAACTTAAATATTGCTTGGGTTTATAATGTCCACATAGGTATTAGGCAACTTGGCAACAGAAGTGGCCAAAACATGTCTCCTTTCACAGCCATGCTTGGTGAATACACCAGCTTGTTTAGACAGAGGGGTATAGTGTTTTCATTAGCTGAGTGAACACCTAGCTCAGGCCAAGTCTGCAAACATTTTATTCACGGGGCTGCTCAGGGGTTAAACTCTGTTTAGCATATTCACTCCCCTGCTAACATGCCATTATTTCATTTGCAGAGCAGCTCCTCCCCAGCAGCACCTAGAGCCTGTCCTTGCATACCCCCATGCTCTAATGCCCTCAGCAAGCTGTGGTTTACACCACACACACCTTCTCATCACTGTTATCACCGATGGTTTCCTCAATGGAAGTAATCATTCACATTATAACCGTTGCCAAAACCCTCTGGCACCAGAAGTGCTCTTGGAATGAAAGCCTGGAGGCATGCAAGAGCCTGAGCAGCTGTAGCAGCAGCCCCGCCAGTCAGCGAGCTGGGGTTGAACCACATCCGGAGAAAAGGCACAAGACTTCCCTGAGACAAATTACACTTTGCTTCATGTGTGCATGTAGAGCCACATTTTTGTTCAGTATCAGCCAGAGATAGGTGTCTAGATCTGCCTGGTCCTTGCAGATGAGTTCAGCTGTGTGTTGAGACACTTTTTTAACATGAATTTATACACAGGAATGTGTATGTATGTGTGTGTGTGTGCTAATCTTTGCTCAGGGTTTATACACCTTGAGGACCTCACTCCCTAAGTGGAGGTTAGGAGTTGTCCACAGCTGAAGTTATAAACAGAGACAGTCAAAAAATAGAGACTTTCTTCTCATCAGTGATATAGCATTGTCTACCTAGTCTGAGTTTTAAACTGTCACAGTGCAACAAGATAATGCATCCAAATAGTCATTTGACTTACCTGGAATCTGCTCGGTGCTTTCATCCTCTCCAGGCAACCAGGCCGAGGGGCATTCCTAAAGTCCCTGTCAGCTGGCATGTGAGGAATTCTTATTGTGGAGGTGCAGTTTATTTGAGTGGGCACATGTGAGTGCAATCACCACAGTCTGATTTCAAAGATGACTCTAAATATTCTATGTCCCTTCATAAGTTTAGCATTTTTAGTGAGTTAAACTAACTGCATCTGTTATTTTTGTACAGATGAATTGTGTAACTTGATTGCCTGACATAGCATCAGCAGTGTGAGGTCCTTTATGGATCACGGCTCAGCTGAATTTTATGCATAAGGATTTCCCCATTTTTGTTCAGGAGATAATTGTTCTTCTGGGCAATACTCATCAACTCAAGTCTGGAAAAAAGAATGAAAAATGTAGCCAGACACAACCAAAAGGGCCTTTTTGTGCCTTGCAAAGAAGCAGAAGGAAAGTAAAATCCTATCCTAGTTCCTTTGGGCAGGGGCCACCCATCCCGCACCAAGACCCTCAGGCACAGCCCAGGTGACTGATTCCTTGTCCTGATGTCTCAGGGCAGCATCCCTGTGTGGAGGTGGCTCCCTTAGGCCCCGACTGGATCCTCAGGCACTATTCAGGTGAGAAGCCCAGCAGGTACCAGCACGCACCCCTAGGCACCATCTCCTCTCCCCTGGAGTTGCCACAGAACTGGGGAGCTGCTCACCACCAGGCAGGCAGTGACCTTGGAACAGGGCTTGGCTCCAGGAGGATTTGGGGCAGTGTGGCACACTATAAAACTGTGCATCAGCAAAGACATCCCAGCTCCTTGTTAGTGCTGGAAAATCCTCTGCAGCATCCAAACCCTGCAGTGCTCCAAGCTCGTGCTGACGGGCCAGCTAATTGTCAGCATGCCACTGCCTCTGCTCCCTGTGTGGTCCTGCAGAGAGCCATCGTCATGGCTGCCAGTAATGAGGAAAGCTAGTGTGTTTTTGTTTTGTTTCCTTTTAAATAAACTTGCAGTCCTTAATCTAGCATGCTGGAGTCCAGATTTGACAGCTCTGTGAGTAACGAGGTGCAAGGAAAGACAGGATGTAGAATTAGGAGGTCAGGGCTGAAGGTTGCCCCAAATTTGATCACTAGACTGGACATGTTACGTCTCTTCCTCACCCCTTCTCCTCTTCATCCTCCCCCTTGCCATCATTCTTAGACACAGGGCACTTACCAGGGCAATGGCCTGCCCAGCACACAGGGGAGCTGGAGGGGGAGAGACCCACTGGGCAATTCCCCATGGGTCCACCAGGCCCTGTCTGGGGCATCTCATGAGGTGTTCAGGCTGAGGCACCTGGAGCTGCCCACAGCTCTTCCTCAGCCACCTTGCATCCACCTCTTTCTCATCTCGAGGAGAAGCATCAAGCTGTGTTTCAGCTTGTTCAGATACGTGCATAGGAGTGATACATGCATATCTGTAGAGATCTGTACAGGCTGAGGGATAATTGCAAATATTAAGTAATTTTAAAACAGCAATGTCTCTTCAAAATAAAGGTAAAATGTTCTTCTACATCATTTTTTATTTTACACACGCTTTGTTCCTCTTTGTCTCCCTTCCCATCCAGCTGATCATGTGACTCATTTTCTTCACCTGCAAACTGCAGTTTTGCTTTCCTACTATCCACTAGAAAAATGTAACACCCACCCAAAGTGTTTGTTTTCATGAAGCTGGTACATTGCACATTTGTTTTCTGTAATGATAGTGGGTTAGTTTGCCTTCACTTCTATTTAATATTCTGTATCTTGACTATTTACAATCGTAGCACTGCAGACCAAAACCCAGCTGGG
>VZRF01002608.1:485735-613235 GCA_013396875.1 Vireo altiloquus
TTGAACAAACTTCGTATGAGTGCTCGTGCATAACATTAGCAAGGCCTGAATAGCTGGTACATAAAACCTCTGCAATGGGCTCAATAACCTGGTCATGAGCCCACAGTTAACAAACACTTTTTCTGAAATGTCCAGTGACCTCTCCATTGGCACTTCAGGAAGGATTTCTTCTGTTCCTCTCAGGTGAGGAAAAAGCTGTCCACAATTCCACCCACACCAGGCAACCAGCTGCTTTGAAATTTTGCCATCAATGTCAGCATGGCCAGAATTTGACCACCATATTTGTAGTTAAAGAAAAAAACAGATATCTCTCTTTTTTGTTGCTGCTCTCCTGCAGCTGGTGGGTCAGTCATTCCCAGGCAGCTCCAATGTAACTTCCAAGTCAGCAGGTTTCAATAATCACTGTATCTGCAAGCCTGGATTCTCATTCTGGATCTAAATAAGTTCATAGGTAACTGGAAACACTCCCAGATAATCACAACCAGGGTGAAATGCAAACCAAGCTCATCACAACCCTTGCAAGTAACCAAAGGAGTCTCATCCTGGCTGCATTGTACACAAGGTAGGAGACAGCAGCAACCTGCAGAGGAGCAGCTTCTGTTACGTGATTTGAAGTGCTTGCTGTGTTTAGCAGGCAGCTCTCACAGGGCACCACTGTCCCCTTCATCCCTTGGCAAACTCTACCTTTTAGTCTTTTCAGACTGGGCACTCAATGATGTCTAGGAGAATTAGCTGTCTACTGCTATCAGAAGCCAAGAGGATTTGGATATCCAGCACTGCTTGGCTCCTTTGCAACCATCAGCTTCAAAGTTTCTCAGTATTTCATGGCATTGTTTGCTATAAAAAAAATAATGCCTCCAACCAAAAAGAAAATCAATTTGTAAAAATTAGAAACAAGACGGATGTCCTTTCCATGCCCTGCTATCTGTGCAGAAACTAGCCAGGTTGCTAAGGGTTAAATCTGTTCCTGAGTTGGCCCAATCACATTCCTTTTTGCCTTCTTATTAGGTTAAATAAATAGAAACTTCTTGCAATATCCATCCATAACGATAAGCAATTCCCACTATAATGGAGGGCTAATATATAAATTCAGCCCACATCAGTTTTGTGTCAACTAGCAAAAACAGAAACAATGGAAACTAGACAGTCATGGCTCTGCATAGGTCAACAACCAAGGTTATCTGTATTCAATTACTGATATCTGCAAACTTGCATACTGTCAGCTGATCATAGACTAAATGAAAACTTATCATGCACAGAGGCAGCAAATACATTTATTTGAAGCAGGCATCATATTAGTTCACTGGTTCAGCTGTGGTTAAGGGAAAAAAAGGGGTTATCAGTCTTTTGGGAAATACTTTCAAATATAACCTGCAGCAAATATCTAAAATTGGGGATTATCTATGCTATAAATCTTTGTTCAAAAAGTAGAAAAGGAACAGAAATTGCTCTGTAGCCCTCTAAGACGATAAATTATATTATTTAACAATAGATAAACTTAGGGCACCTTTCCTGTGGTACAGCCCTATTGTGAATTAAGCTTTAATCTGCTTCACCTCAACATCTGTTCGGTGGAACCAAAGATCTGGCTGTATTGGACACAGACAGTAATTTGTTTGTTAACTGCTTCTCCGGAACAATATATCATTTCAGAAAACAAAGCCTACTAACACAACGCATATTTATCTGTTTCCTCTATCTGTGTTCCTTTTTCCATAAGTGCAAGTTCAGGCTTTTGAAATGTTTTCCTAGAGATAATTTGTGATGCTGTTAGATTCGTAACTCTGGAAAAATAGATTCTTTTTTTTCAAGGTTTTTTTGGTCTTTGACCAACAGATGTTCTGTTCAAAATCTGAAAGTACTCACTGTGTATGTACTAGCAAATTATAATTGTTAACGCCCCCGTGGAAGGAAAATGTCAATAAATATTTGCTATCAGTAGACTGTTTGGAAACAAAGGCATTTGCTTCACAGAAGTTCACGTGCTCAGCCTTCCCATTCGGCTTTTCCAACTGTCTATTCAATTAGACATTTAACATTTTGTTTGTTTTCAGAAGAGGAAGTGAAAATTAACTTCACAGAAACAAAACATAAAACATAAAAGCCAGTGGGCATCCTGTATTCCATTGTAAAATGACACTCCAGTGCATTTCAGTGATACAAAGGTGGCCACAGAAACAAGTCTGTGATCCAGCGCCAGCATTTTACCACTGCACACCGAGGTGGCAATTGAAGAATAAAAAACATCTGGGACTGTGATGCACATAAATGTCCAAACATATGTCTTTTAATGAGAGCTCTACACTCCCACAGATAGTCTCCTCTGGCCAGACAACTTCAGTAAAAACCATATTTACCTGCAAGTCTCTACATGCACAGCTCTCCAGTGAGACATAGTGTTTGAAGAGTTCATACTTCTCACTAGTATCTTGAAAGGTACGATTTATCCTCTGTTGAAGGGGTTAAAACTTCTCTCTTCCTCTCTTTCTTTCTTTTAACTTGAAACAAGAAAATCACTATAATTTTCAACAACAGCATGGCAAGCTCTCTGCAGAACTCTCCTGCAAAAATGTCTTAAATCCATACCCTGGCAGTCTTTGTACACAATATGCCATCCTTGTGTTATATTGTGTTGTGCTGTAGTCTCTTCTACTCTACTCTATATCTCATTGCATTATTTTATTGCCCTTGTTGTAGCATTGGGTGTGTCCAAGCCCCTGATAGTGCTGTACAAAAGAATTGGACTAATGTCCAACACATGCTGTCATGATTTGGGAAATCAATCTCTATACCACTAAAATTAATTCTGTTTTATAGCATGGATTGCATTGAATCTGTTTCAGAGGGCAAACCCCGTATGGACTGGAACTTCCTAGCCCTCTCTGCAGCCCCTTGCCCTCTCATTGATGCACTAACCATAGGAGGTGCAGGTTACATCCTTTTACCTGGTTACAGGGCTAACAGTAAAACATCATTAAAATGGGAAAAATCAGCCATGCAAATGAGCCAGAGAAATGGCTGCCAACCAAGGCAGAGGAACTTTTCCAAGTCTGAACCCTATCAGGCAGCAAGTCAGTAACTGTTTTGTGGATTCATTTGATGAGTTGATAAATATGATAAGAGGGCACCTGAGGTGTTACACAAATCAGGAAGACTGAGAATCCATGTTTCTGAGAAGTCAGAGGCAGGAATTTGTGTCTAGAAGAAGAATTGTGACCTACTTAGAGGAATCTGACTTAAGCCCCAAATAATGTTCTTGCTCAAGCATGAATTACAAGCAGCTGAAGAAAGATGAGCTTTTGCACTTGTGCTCTAGCCAAGTTTGCCCACATCTAATGAGCAGAAGTACAACTCTGTGCCATTTTGTATTCCCAGGACATGGTGCAGATGGAGAAGCTGCTCTGAGTGTGGGTCCAGAAGCCTCTCACCCACTCCTCCAGGCACTCCACACATCCTGCCTCATGCCTCTCCTTGCAGAGCCTGGAGGTGGAAAGCATCAGGTTCAAGAGTAGAGGGAGCAGCAGTAGCTGTGAGAAGAGGCCTTACAAGCTGGAACCAGAGCTGGCAGCAGTGCCAGAGCATTGGGCATGGATCAGGCTGGAGAAGAAGAATTAACAGTTCCATGCTCAGAAGCCTGCAGAGTGAGAAAGCAGCAGTCACCTGTGGAGGGAGGAGAAATGCTAAGCTGCCACACATAAACTCAGGTACGATAGTCTCAGTACAGAAAAATTCCCGGGGGCAAAAAGATGGTGAAAATATGGGTCTTGGTTCACCCCCATGCTGGGCGATGCCTCCCTGTGTGTCAAGTCTAGGCAGATGCTTTGTGTGTTGTGTTATTTGGGCCAAAGTCGCACAGGAAAAAAAAAAAAAAAAACTGAGTCCAAATTGAAAGATGCTATGAGTCAGTCTTCTGATGAAAGAGAGGAACGTGATGTTGGGGCTGGCAAACACGATAGTGCTGTGGGATTAAAAGAAAAAAATGAAAAAGAAAAGCCCTCAGAGAAAGGGTATGCAAATGGTGGGAAAAAGAGCAAAAGAGGAGATTTTCTCCAGGGATGCTATATCTCTGCCCTCCCTTTCCCCAGATGGTTGCGGGTGAGCTCTAGAGTTGCAATCCCGAAGTAAGAATAATGTAAAGATTAATAACTGAAGTATCCCACTGGCCTCCACCATAGAAGTGTTTTAGTTGGGTTTTCAGGCTGCCTGGGATCCTGACCTAAGCATATCCCTCGGAGGTGGGGGAGCCCTGGGTGTTGCCCAGCCAGGTCAGGCAGGCTGTGAAATGTGGCCCAAAAGCCACCCAGGAAACACCTGGACCCACACTGGTACCACAGGCACTGCCCAGCACCACAGTTTGAAGTGATACTCAAAAGTGATAGTTTGACTTAAAGCTCAAGTTTTAACCAATTTCTGTTATCTGCAAGGCAAAACTAAATGCTGGCATTGGCACTGCCTGGAAATGGCAAGGGGGAAGCAGGAATTGCACAGAGCAGGGGAAATTGCAGACTGTGAAGGATAGCTGAATGCTGCATGGTTTTGGTTAGCAAAAGAGGTGTTTTCTACAGCAAAGGCCTCACATTTAAAGACACCATTTTAACTTGACCCCAGCATCACTGGAAATGCAAGTAAGGATAAAAGGAACAGTAGAAGAGGTGGCTGTTGTCAGAAAACAGTTCCTGGAAAATATTAAAGTTCTCTTGAGGCATGTAGAAAAATTCCAGAATACTGTATTATTATTGTTATTATTATTACCCTTGATCTTTTGGAAGGTGGGGAGGGAGTATATGCAATTTTAAAGAAAGAAGACGACATCTGTAGCCTTTAAAAAGAAAAGCACAAAGACTGCTAGGCTCTCCTTACAACATTTTTAATTATTTTCCTTAATTTTCTGAAATAAAAACACAGTGCATAGAACCTCACCCAATAAAACTATGTGGGTAAATGGAATACCCATTGTCTAATCAATATCATATTGCTCATGGCTTTAGATTGTTCAATAGCTGCGCTCACTGACTCCTGAGTTGCACCTAAGGATGCCAATATCTGCTTAATGTTGGACAAACTGCATTTGTCGTTGCCTGCAACCGAGTTCTTTAATCTCATTAATAACCCACAGATACTGAAACACAGCTTTGAATAAGATGGCTGGAATATTCCAGGTTTCCACGTGCACTTCCAGCTCAGGGGGTCGTGTGCTGTATGTTAAACAGGCTCATTGCCCCTGCAGAGGCCGCAGGCCTCCTGTCCCATTGCTCCTCAACTCAGACACCCATAAATGGCAGAAACTGCAAAAAAATAAAACCCAAGAGAGGCCATCAGATACAGAGAATTGTGTCTGTGCTATAGCCCCTGTACCATATTATCTGTGGTGGCCTCAGCCCCAAGTGCAGGGGAGGCAGGAACACCTCCTGCTCCCCACGCCTCATCCTCTGTGCTCGCCTGCATATGGCAGAGAACCCACGTGCTCCACAGCCCCACAAGCATGCATCAATAAATTATCTTCATTGGAAACACATTGCAAACAAAATGCAAATGGCAAGAAAGTGCTTGTTCTCAAGAGGTCTGTCTTGAGAGTTCATCTACCCAGATTATAAACACTTGATAAGCATCCTGGTTTTCAGGCTAACTGTCTGTATGGCAGATCCCAGGACTAGGCTCCTGGGATTTCAAAATGTATCATGAAATAAAAACAGCTGCAAGGGAAACTCATATGACTAGGATAGGTGCCATATAGCAATTAACAGCCAGAAGTTTTGATCTGGAAAATCACATTTATTTTAATTGCTTCACTGTTGTGTTCATAAAGAATTTGGCTCATTTGATTGTTTTCCTTATTAGATATACTACTTAACTTTGGAACAATGTAGTCATTAGTTCCATTGTTCAAGGTTTTTCATTGCAGTGAAATGAATGACAGAGACATGTTCTGCAAGGAAGATTGTTTATAAATATTTATCATACCCTTAACAGATATTTGTGTAATCCATCCTAATTTTTCTAGCACATAATTCGCCAGTTATTTAATCTGTTGTGTGATGAGTGGCAGGTTCCTTAACCTTGAGTTCAATAAGGCATTTAAAGCGTGCGATCTCTTATCACAAGAACAGAGCAGTAGAGTAACACTTCCTTTTTATGCATTCCTTTGAAATCCGTTTGCCTTTAGCGGGCTGTTTAAAGAAGATGCGTGTGTCGGAGCGCTTTCCCCTCTGCCGTTCCTCTCTCAGTTTTGCCTCAGCACGGTGGCAGGGATCAGCTCTGGCGTGGGCAGGACGGGAGTGGGACACGCGAGCGCACCTGAGCGAGGGGCTGGCACCATAAAATATGCATAGGCCCTTCTGCAGCAAACGAATCCACTTAATTGAAAGGAATCGGGAGGTGAAAAATGAAACTTGGCAGTTCAGCTTCGCTCCACCATTTGGTGGTTGTTGTGGGACTCCAGCAAAGGGAGCTATCACTGCGGGCATAATTTACTTGATTTTTAGGATCTGTATGAATTCTGGCGACATACCAAGTAGCCATTAGCTACGAGGAGTGTTTCCCGATGCTCATTTGTTTTCCATGTGTGAATTTTCACTCTTCCAAACTTTCTTTAGAAAAAAAAGTACTTTTTCTTCATCAATTCCATGTGGAAAATAAAACAAAAATACAGATAATAAATTATTCAAGGAACACAACTGATTTTTTTTTTAAATGGAAAAATACTGGTTCTAGAATCAAACTGACAGCTTGCTTTGATTTTGATATTTTATGTTAAGTGTTATAAAATGATATGCTTGTTCACATGCTCAGGCATAGTCTTTCTGTGCAAATTATCCTAAATAGGGTAACTCAATAGCAAAGTAGGCAGGTTTTTAATGCTATTACTATTAGGAAAATACTGTTAATATGAGACATATGCAGGATGCTATTACATCAGTAGGCTGCATTTATTAAGTATGCAGGAACAGCCCTGTGGATCAGAGCAGAGATTCTGGGCCTGTAACACATGTAACTTGGCTTAGTCTCGAGGTCAAAATCTGTTAATGCAATTTTCTGTATAAGAAAAAGAATTTAATATCCATGTGGCTTTAATGACATATTCAAGTTTGGGGGTGTATGGGGGTGTTGATTTTGCTGGACTTTTTTATTTGTCCCACTCACATTAAATGTGAACTTCTTTGAAATTGTGTCTGTCAGACACTGAAACTAATCTGTGAAATTAGACAAAAAATAAATCTTTCAATTTATTTGCTTTAAAAGTTTAATTTTGGTCAAATTCTGTTTCAAATTTAAAAAATCATTAGTGATAATTTGCATTTACTTATTGAAGCATTACATGATAAACCAGAATTGTGTCAAAATGTGACTATCATAAAAAAGTGCACTGAGATAAAGGGACTTCAGAGATTTAAAAAATCAATGTGACACTCAAATAAGACATCTAAAAAGGATGGCTGCCTTTAGAAAGGGAGAGTTTCTATTTCAAATAATTAATATGTTTTGGTATCTTCATTTTTGTGGTCTCGTAGCACAACTTATATCTTAGTCACTATGTTGAACATGCATATTTTGGACTGAGCTCTTGTTTGTGTGTCTTTAACAGCTACTCACAGCTGTCTCTGCTTTGAAAGTATTGGGATAAAATTTCTCCCCAAACTCCAGTCGATACAAAGCACACTGGCATTACTTTAAGTGGCTCTGCCCAGGCTGTGGGTGGAGCAGGCAGGGTGCAGGCAGCTGCCTGCCCATGGCACCCACTGTCCCTTCTGTCACCCAGGTGTCCCTGCACACAGTGCCACCACTGCACAGCACACTTTGGGGAGGCTTTTCTGCTGAATGGATAACCTGCAGATCATCTGGTTAATATATATATTTGTATTTCAAGATTTGCTTCTAATTTAACTGTGCAAAACACACCTGTCTTGCTGGAATGCTAGCAAATCATGTGAAAATTGTAATTTGTCTTTTTCTTGGTGTACTAAGGAGAAGGAGAGTGTGAGTGGTAGCTAACTGGTTCTGGGCATGGAAAGATTTTACCAGTGTGAAAAGGAAACACAGGACAGGGAAGGTTTCTTGATTCTGCTTACTCAAAAAGTTAAGAAAATATTGTATTAAAGGAAGACTTCTGCTTTCACAAGGTTGATGTTAGACCCTTTTTGCCGTTCAAAATTCAAACCATAGAAGCTTCTGATGGTACCCCAGCATCATCCCCTCCTGAAGATGAAGCACAAAGGAGCACACCCCGACAGGTCTGCAGCCCTCAGGGCAGGATGTGGCCATGGCTGGGGGCTCAGGCACAGTGAGACAGAAGTGCAGCAATCAGGTGCCCGGCTCAGAAATGCAAAGTTTATTTCTGTAACAAGCAAGACAAAAAGCATATTTTGAAAGCAAGAGGCAGCCAAGAGGGTGTAAGTCCCCTTTGGTGCAGAACAACAAATACTTTTCATCACTTGCCTCCATGTCAGGGAGCACACCAGCATATGAGCAGTCCACCAGTATCTGTAGGATAATGTATTTTTAACATGAAATACCTGTTAAAGAGCTCTGCTGACCCAGTCTCTTTTCTCCCTAACTCTAATTTCATTTTAAATTTAATTTTTAGTGTTTTTCTTTGACTTCACTAATTTACATGCATTTGGTTAGATGTTCTAACCAAAGAGCCTCATCAGATCTCCTATACAAAACTCACTGTGTGCATGTACAGGGCATGAGTGAGCAGCTTACATTACATCAGGGATGGTAAGGAGTGTGGGGTGATCAGATAAATTACCAGGTGATGAAAAATCGGGTTCTGGGTCTCACCAAACACACACATGGAGTGTGCCTGTCTATCTGCATAAATGTACCTGGAGAGACAGGAGTTACTGTGCACGCACCCAAGTATATCTACACACATGTACATGCTTATACATCATCTATCATATCACCTGGGCTCTAGGGTTGGTCCTGGCATGGTTGTGCCACATTCTGCTTAACCCTGTGACAATGATGGAGTCCTCCATGGCGTTCATTGTGTGTTTTGGGAGAAGAAGTTGTTCTTTTTTGTTAAAACCCTGTTCCTGGATACAGCTCCTTGAACTTTACACATTCAAATGCTACACTCATATGACCAGCTCTGCTAAGCTACTTTTTTCGGCGCTTTGTACATAAAAGCTCTCATTTCATTGACTGTAACTGCAAAATACTTGTACAAAGTTTTAAGTATACACCTAGCAATTAGGATATTAACTCAAATTATTATATATTAACTTACAATCTTAATATGTGTTAATGGCAACAGCAACAAAGAGAGACATGCATAAGAAATTAGAATTAATTGCTCCGTAGTACAGATGACTTATGCTCTTCCAAGAGGCGAGCTGCTGCTGGGAGAGGCAGACTCATTCCCAGCAGGCAGAACTTTTATACAAAGAAAATGAAGCTTGGGTTTTTTTTAACAACTGTTCCTTTTCACTTTCTCAGTGAACTCTGTGTCTTTGTTTTATGGTGCAGCAGGCCTGGCTTTCCAACGTTTCATTCCTCTGGCTTGCAATGCCAGAACCATACTACTATCTGTATGAATAAGGCATTTTCTCCAAGAACAGGCCTAATGGTGAGAGTCAGTCTTCCAGATGGGTTGTAAAACTCTTTGAAACAACTCCACTCAAAGGATATTATACTCCTGAAGCTGTATGTTTGTTTTATTATAAACAGAGATTTCTAAGTAAAAAACATAGAAACGCTGCCTACTTCTGAAGCAAACTGACATGTGCAGCTGTGCTAGATCTCAGCTGAAACAGAACTTAATTTATCGCTCCCTAAGTATCAAAGGGGCTTGAGGAGGAGCCATATCACATTGGGTCTTTCTAACTGAAAGACATTGTGGATGAGTAAAAAGCCCATGAATTTTTCCTTTACCATCTGATCGATAGGCATGGGACAGTGTCCCTCCAGCCAGCTGATTTCAGGTCAGGCTCCTGAAACCCAGCAGCAGCTCTGCAGGGTGAGTAGCATGCTTGACACTGATTTTTCTCTTCTCCTCTCCTCAGAGAGGTCCCAGCAGAGCTCAGTGCTCAGCTGGAGGCAGAGCATCTGGCTGGAGACGTGCTCCTGGGGGATGTGGGAGGGCGAGCTGCCGGCCATGTGTGCAGCAGCTCCCGTGTGCTCGCCTGCACCAGGACGTGCTGCCAACGCCATCCACGCCAGCAGCTCATCGTGTCCTGCCCTAACAGCCACACAGAATGGCCTGGATGGGGAGGGACCTTAAAGACCACCTAGTTCCAACCCCCCTGCCATGGACAGAGACATCTTCCACTATCCAAGCCCTATCCAACCTGGTCTTGAACACTTCCAGGGATGGGGCAGCCGCAGCTTCTCTGGGCACCCTGAGGTGCCACATTCATTCAAAATACCCTTTTTTATATATATAAAATGGTCCTTTGTACAACTTTTGTGCATTGAAAGACCAAGCAGTCTGCTTGACTTTGTCAACCCAGCCAGTCTAATAATTCTCTCAAGAAGCAGGGAGAAAATTCAACATGTTTCTGCACCATGCAAGTACAATCAGCCCTTCAGTGGGAACAGAGCTGCTGGCACTGCTGGTCTCATCCTCTTCCAGGGTGTGATTTTCCTGTCTGAAGTCAGTAATAAAAGTTCTCCCCAAAAATTCACACTTGAGCTGATTTCCAGAATGTGCCATGCATTTGAAAGGTGGCTGCTCAGGAGAATCCATAGGCAGGATGGGAAGAGAAGAGCAAGTTTCAAGCAGCCACTGTGTACCAGTCACTGTTTTATTCCTTCAAAACATGAGAAACTGGAATTGTAAAACACAATTAGCGTCCCCATTATGATTCGTCAGACACCACCCATAAGAGAAAAGCTAAGCGGATTTTTTAATCTGAATTTGTACAGGCTTTTCTGTCATTCTTTAAGTAGATTCATTATTATTTTTTGCCCATAATTTGTATAAAGTACTTAGCATTCAAAACAGATCCTTTTTAACCTTTTGCCCAACTTAGCTTTTTGTACTTTTTTTTTTTTAAAAAAGGGGGGGAGATGGAAAAGGAGAGAAACCCTTTAAGTACCCTGGGCCTGGGTTCCTTCAGTATGCAGGCTGTAAATGTTTTACTTTGATTTGAGATACATGACAATAAATTAGGGGACATTTATCAAAGCTGCTTTGTTGCATTGCTGACAAAAGCTGCTTTTTGCATAAATTACTGCATTATACAAATACACTTAGCAGGATCCTGTTTCTTTGATGTTAGTGGAGGAGATTTATGTCCAATGGAGTTTTTATTTATCTGCCCTGTTCACCTCAACAAGGGCAGGACATATTCCTCAATTAGTTCCATACCCCTAGAAATGACATATATATCTCACAACTAGAAGAAGAGAAATTTAAACAAAGCAAAACAAAAAAGCACAAGTGCACTTTTTCTGGCAAGTCTAAACTACTGTACAGTGTAAAAAGTAAATATTAGGCTGGAGCTGTGGCTTTGAAATCTTTGTTCTCAGACTGCTTTGAAAGCTATTTAAGTAAGCTAATTTCGACAAAACAATATTCCCTTTGCAGAAAAGCTTTTCTAGACTTCATTAAGAGACTAAGTAAATACGAGTCCTTTTCAACAAATACTTGATAGCCGAATAAGTAGGTTAAAAGAATAGATTCCCTGGGCGGTAATCCTCTCTGGAACTGTATTTATGCTAAAATCTCTTCCGATGAATATCTAATAAACTAATGAAGGCCATCTTAGGCTAAATGGTGAATTAGGATGGTTAGAAAGGAACTTGTCAGATGAATAAATTGGCTAAACAGTTACACTACTTAAATGAATACAGAATCTCTTGAACACAATTTCTGAGTGCTATTCTTCTGTCACTCACCATCTCCATACTTCAGTCTAGACGTAATTTATTTTGTTCCTGGGTCAGGGGTTCAAATGTGCCCTATGTGGCCACTGTACAGCTGTTGCTGTACAATGGCCTGAGATCATTCCAGAGAACCCTTTTCTGCCTCAGATCTCAAAAGAAAAAGAAACAAAAAGCAGGAATTTACTATTGCCCTCCTTTTTATATATATATATTATATATTTATACATATATACATAATATAGTGTGTAAATATATATATTATATATAGTGTATATATCTATACACATATATAAGGTTGTCTGTCAGTCTTTGGCACATTTTTTGATCAATGTCAGAGTATCACTGAGCCTGACCATGAGAAGAGATGATCTGGAGTACTGGAGACTACTACTTACAGCTCCAAATTTATCAGGCCTGTGTTAACTTTAAAGCTCTGCCAGTGAGGTGAAAGAGCAGATGTAGAGAGGGCTGAATCAGATCACACAGGTCCTCCACACCCTTGGACAATCATTCCCCAAAGCTATAGTGAAGATCCTACGTCTCTGGAGCACTCCACCGAAGCTAAAAGGCTCATAATTGGCACTTCTCATGTTTCACACTTTCTTTACTGGCCTTTGCTAGGCACCTTTTTGATCAAAATATTTATGTCAGAAGGACTTTGAGCCTTTGCTCATTCTTGTCTACAAAACTATTGAAGGTTTTCAACTCATAATAAAAAAAATTCTTTTCTAAAACAGTTATAAGATTTCATTAGCAAACTCTTGGTTTTTTTGAAAGATGATCTTACATGTTAATAATTTGGGGTATTTAATTGGCTCACACCCTTTTTAAAAAGAATTCTGGGAAAAGTCCTCTGTTCTTCCTTCTCCATCCACCACCAATGAAAAAAAAAAAAAAATTAAAAAGTGAGATCTTTTGAACATTTCATGATGGTAGGAAAACAATAAAATTATACCAAAATAGATTTTCATTATTCAGGCAGCTCTGGGGAACAGATTCCACACAGTGCATTTCAATGATCCCAGACAATGAATTACTATCATAATTTGTTCTTAAAGTCTGTTTAATTGGCTTGCTTAGCCACCTGTTCAGCATAGTTTCCATGAAAACATGGCAACTGAATTGGTTTAGCTGAATTTCTGAGTGCCAGCTTTTCATCCTTCATCCTGCCTCCTTCACCCATAAAGTATTGAGCAATGCTTAGCACAGATTTAAAAATAGTGTCATAGCCATGCAACACATATTTTCACTAATCGGGAAGGAACTGCAAAGTTATAACAATGCTATGCTAATAGGAGCATTTACTCACTGTCAGCTCTGCCTGTTCCTGGGTGAGTGTCAATTTGTTACATCCCACTGCACATATAGAAACGGGGGAAAAGGTAAAGAATCATACACATGCTTAATGTATGTGGAGAGATAGATGCTACACACCCCTCTAGCTGAATTATATCAGGCCATTTCACATTCAGAAGTTCCATAAAAAGGAGTAAAATTATGAGAGGAAATTCAGCCAGTGACTTTGAAACTGTTGTCCATTCTCTAAAAAAACATTAAAAAAATAAAGAAAAGAAAAAGCAGGCAGAGTTAAAGGCATGAACTTCCATTTAGTGACGCTCACCACATTAAAAGAAAAAGTTATAAGGCACTGGGGCACCCTTTGTTGCCTGCCGTGAGTCAGATTGCTTTCCTCGAGACCAGTGTAAAGTATTTTTGCAGAAGAGCAGATTATGAGAAGGAGAGGGGTTCAGCAGTAGAGCATAATTAGCACTCTCTAAAACTGGAGCTGCAGTGTAAACAGCTCAAGTCTTCACTGCACAAAGCAAACAAACAATCCCAGCTGAGAATTCCCTGGCAGGAACCAAGCAAATACGGCCCTCGATGCTGACTGCTGTTATTGCTATGGTTGCTTAATCTAAACAGACAGCAGCACGTAAAATGTAAATATTTGATATTTGTTAATACAGTCCTAAGTTATTGCTCTGGCCTGCTGGTTTGGTTCCATGCATTGGGATCCTCTGTGCAACTCGCTCGTCATACATTTCAGCAGAGGAGTATTTTTAAGAAGCCATTATCTAAACTGCTGATGTAATAAGGCACCGGTATATGAAATACACTTAATAACTCAACTTTAGTTATTTATTGTGAACGAGGGTGCATTCTCCTTGATTCCATTTCCCAGAGAAATATAAGTGGAGCTTTCATCATGAGTGCTTGAATTTATGGCAAGCAGACCAAGTGACATTAAGAAAGCCACACAATCCCTTCATTCAGGCTTTAATAAGGAAGCCAAGGAAAAATTATCCAAGCTGGTTTGCGGGTGACAGCACAAGAACTTTTTGGAGTCAGAAAGTTAGCACGGAGGCTCCCTGTCAGCCCATTAAAAAGCAAGGTTGGCATTCCCAGATATTGGAACCATGTGTGCAGAGGAATTTTTCTTCTGGTAAGACATTCCAAATATTGTCCCAGAGCCAAACACTTCGGTGTTAGACTAATTTAAGCAGTATGTTGGAATCAGCTCTCAGGACTTTGATCATATGGAGATCGTTTATTACAAATTGAACTAACCCAGTCTCTATTTCTGGTGGATCAGAACTATGGATTTGTTGAATTAAATGCCTCATTTAATGCAGTTTGCACATGAAAAGAAAGCTGCACTCAGGAATCTGATAGTGAATTTTTCACCTAACCAACAGGTCTACTTTTTTATTACTTTTAAACCTAATCCATACTCAGTCCACACTGTTCTTAATAAGCCCGAGGCTGTTTGGAGTGAAGGTTTAAATCAGCTCGTATGTTATGGGGGGAAAGCATCACTGAATTATCAAACCGTGTAATAAGGAACACATTTGAATCCAATTCTAGAAATAATTTTATGAAGAAAAATAAATTAGTCTTCGGTTGTTATTTACCATCCAAATAGCTCAGTGCTCTTTCATGACAGCAGTGGACAGAAAGCTGAAAAATGATTTTGCAGACATACGATTTTCTCCTTGCTTCTCATTGCTATCCCCATTTTTGCAGCTGAACTATTGTGAGGGTTAAAAGTGCACAAAATAAAGCATTTCCACATATGGCTGCACTTTCTTTTCATTTCTTGAAGTTATAATGTCTTTAACTGTTGATAATGATATTATAAACTGTCATTTAGTGCATTTTGAGTACATTAAATACGTGAACCAAAGATGTGTGGCTCCAGCTGGACCCTGATCAGAAACACTGAGATCTGATTCACTAAAACTGCAGATAGCAATGTGCAGAGCTCGTGAGGAACCTTGTGGAACAGGTAGCAGCTGCAATAGTAACAGAATAAAATAATTGATTAAAATAAAAGAACCTGACAGCAATTATTTCTCCAGGAGTGGGATGAAACTGAGAAATGGGTACCCAAGTGATACTTAATGGAAGAGTCATTGGCATGCTGCTACACAGTGGACTGACACAGGGCTTGAGTATATCACAGCTCTCTGCCTTGGGGAACTCGGGATTTACACCGTTTTCAACACATTTTCATCTGGAGTCTCACACAAAATAAAAGCAGGAACACCAGCAATTCCCAGGGACCCTTCCTCTCAGTCCCACGGGGATCTACATAACAAAGTTGACGAGGAAGAAAATGGGAACGCTGTTTTCTGCCCAGAAGGGGCAAAATGAATCTCTCCAACCTCACAGCTTTGAAAGGACCCTATAGCCAAGCTGAAAACATCTGATATATGGATATAATTTTTTAAGACATCTCACTATTTTACTGGTTTAGCAAAGAGATAATATACCACAGTATAAGTAGCCTCAGCCCCTTGGTGCTGTTATAGGCATATCTGGCCACTGCAGCTGGAAAAGGAATGAACCAAAAACCCAAAAAGGTGAAATCACTGTCCAGACATGAGCACTGAGCAAGAATTATCAAGATCTTTATTGGGTCTTAGAAGACAGGAACAGAAAATAGTGACATGGAAATAATATGGCAATACCCTAAGCCTGACCAAGGCAAGCTCAAGCCCCAGTTTATGCTGATTCTGCTGTTTCCATTGCATTAAGCACCAAGGAAACCATCCTGAGCCTCCCCTGTCCTTGCCCAGGCCACAGGGATGATGGTGAGCTTGGCACAACCAGTGCAGAACATGAGTCAGGAGAGGGAAGCAATGAGGATGTTGTGAGCTCCAAATCCCATCCTGGCACACAGCTCCTGGGGGGAGTGGGAAGGATCTCCTATGGATCGTTCCTTCCAACTCCTATTGCATGCACAGAGCAGACTTCATCCTTCATAAAGAAAGGGGAAACTGTTCCTTTAGGGAAAAAAACACCAACCAAACAACAAAAAACAACAGTTATCTAGCAGATACTGATTTATACACGCTCATACGCATTTATATTTTATTGGCAAATAAAGAAAGATCAGATCTTTAATGAAATCAGGATGGGTTTGGGAGGTGAACTTGAGCTGAACTCCCCAGATTTTCATGGAACTTCAATTAAAAGGGTTTCAGAGGAGTTGCTGAAAGCCAAGCACTTGCCATTGAAAGCTTAATTTAAAATGAGAAGCATTTTTGCACCACATTTCTCAGTGAAATTCTATCCCTGATCCTCATTATATACTTTTTTCTTGAACAATAAATTTTTTTTTCAGATAAACCATGTGACAATGTATATAAATTTTATCCTCAAGTGTTATGAGGAGTGTGCACATAGTGACTACAGTGACTAAAGAAACAATCATTATTGTGCAGAAAATTACTCTCTTCACTCTAAAACTAGTGGTGAAATTTCAGTCAGAACTTGTTGTCATGTACAATATATAAGGCTTTAGATACCTGATAAATATTAGTACTACCAAAAAATGTGGTTTGGGGGAAAGGAATGAAATCTAACTTCAGAAAACAAAACAGAAGAAAATTAAAAATAAAGATGGTGGTTCAATTTCTGCTTACCAGCCTATTTTCCCTCAATCCCAAGAGTACAAGGTTAATACACAGCCTCACTTTCAGGACCTTTTAGATACAAGTGGAGTCACACAACTCAATCTTTGAGCTTTGCCTTCAAAACATATTCCTTGCTTGATCAGATGCACTCCAATTCATTCTGAATGTCAGGTTCTGAGTGTGGAAAGAGGGCACTAACTAGTGTTTGAAGAATGACCAAAAGGGACACAGATCCATGGCTTGAAAGCATTAAGGGAAACTATCTTGTTTTAACCAGGTACCAGGAAATAAGTTACTCTGAAAACCATTTAAATAAATAATACTTTACTGTGTAATGAAACACGATGGAATAGAAAATATTGTGAAACTGTTTTAAGTAATGATGGGGAGAGGTGTGCCTAAAATAACAAAATCCAGCACTGTGTCAGGCACACAGCTACCAAGACAAACTTTACGTGCTGTGGGGTGGAACCTCTCCCTCTGCCCAAGCTATCTGCACTGCAATTGAATAATAGCAGATCTGCAAACCATGGCTGAGCTCTTGGAGCTGACATGTAAGACTAAGCACTGCAGTTTCACAGTCTCACATGCAAATGGCAACAATAAATGGACTGAAAGGCCTTGTTCCAATTAAAACATTAATTTCACATACTTCTTCTAGTTTTCATTTTCCTATGATCATTTCTTCTGTCTTCACTGTAGACCAAAGACTTTTAACTCACTTAGGAAAAGGCAAAACCAGATTGTCCTCAAAGGCTCTCCAGTCTCCTTCCTTTCCTGGCAGCTTTGTGAGGAGGCTCAAGAGGAGTTCTTTCTTCTTTCACCCTTTTGGGAGATCAGTTGTGTCCTAATACCTTCTTTGTCCTCACTGCACTCAATAGCTGTGAGGAGTAAACTCTAAAACGGCATTCTTGTAGTCTGGGAGAAGAACCAAATGTTCAGATTGCCAAATATGGATGCTAAGAAAGTTAGAGTGCTGGATTGCCTCTTATGGGGCTGAAACGTGGTCTTAAAATTGTGGGAATACTCAGAATACTCAATTTTGTCGTTGTTCATCCCCCAGGAGAGAGTCCTCATTTATTCCACAGAGGTGGATCCTGCCCTGGTTAAACATCAGGGTGAGAGCACTGGGCAGCATCCAGCCTTTTCCAGGTCAGTATTGTGTGACTTGGTTGGTGACTACTGCGAAGCTCCTACCAGAGCCTAGGACTGCAGGGCTTCCTGGTAATGTTCAGAGCCATCTGAGCATGGTCAGATATCCAGCAGGACAAGGCTCTGGAGAGAGGCACAGCTGCAGCTTTTCTGGGTTCACCAAAGCACTCATTTTCTGCTGTCTGGGTGTCTTCAATGGAGCAGGAATCAGGTATTGGGGCACAGACAGGCAGCATCTCCTCCCACGTACAGATTTGTTCAGCAACATCTGCAGAGTGGTTGCACAACAAACCCAGCAGATACTGATTTATATATACACACACACAGATATATACATTATTATATTGTATATTATTATGCATTTTATATTGTATTCTCACACATTTTGTAATATTTCAAATCGAGAAATTTCAGGTTGGTACCAGAGACCAATTCCACCAGTGGAATTTACACACCACTGAACCATGTACTAGGACAAGCTTTTCAGGTAGAAATGGGTAACCTGGTATGAGTGAGGGGTAAGAGCTTGTGATCTGATACCTCACCCTCAGCTTGCTGCACAGACCAAGCTAACACCAGCTAAACCAGGCTGCTCCCAAGATGTCCAGGATTTCACAGAGAGTGACAACCTTCCAATTGATGGTTTCAGTCTGCTACAAGGGCAAAATCAGAGTAGATTTTCTTCTTTGCTCATACCTTCCATACACATAGTTTCCTATTTTACAAAGAGACTAATGCTATTTAAAATCCCAGATTCATTAAATCTTTTGTTTTCTCTAAATAAGAAGAAAATGGTTTCTCTCAATTTTATGGGAAGCCATCAATTTTTCCCAAAGTGACTTACTGTATGGAAGAAAATAAACATCACTGTGTATGTAAAGCAGAGCAGAAAGGCTGCAGTCATGGGCAAAGCACTGCTTTCTTTAGCAGTAGCAACATATTAAAGCCAAATGTAGTCCACTGAAAGTGACATAAATAAGTGGATTTCCCATCTGAAACATTGTTTTTAGCAAGAGAAGCTTTTAATCCCCTTAAGTTCATTTCTAATCTGTCTTGGAAGTGCTTGTCTAAAGAATATTACATTGATATAAAGGATTTAATTTATTAAAACTAAACAGCAGCCAGCACACTACTAAAGAATATCTTGTACACAGTACTCTCCCAAATGAATAGAGCTGCTACAGGTAGAAAAAAAAAAACCTGCACAAACACATGGCACAGCATTCATTAAAAATTCACACATTATGTTCCTGAGCTCTCCTGTTCGCTGTGCTTTTCCCAATAAAGCAAACACTTTAGAATTCATAATACCTCTTTATCCCATGTGCACAAATGACCTCCTCTCCTTTATGCACCTAGAAAATGAACAAGTACAAAAGGGAATAGAGTAAGCAGAAAACTAAACATGCCCTCTCCTACCCAAGAGCATAAAGAGAAGGCAAGCAGAGGTTCTCTGAAGGGTTTTGAGCAGCCTTGACCACGATGCCAGCACTCCCATCAGTTTTGGCCAGTGCAAGTTACGTAGGCAGCATCAATTATGCAATTTGTCAATCAATTAATTTTAAGGGCTCCTTCTTAGAATAGCAACCGAAGGAAACAAAAGCTGCCTTCAAACTACATTTAAATCACTCATTAACCAGACTGTTTAATAATCAGCAAGAAGCCGACTACCAAATGATAAAATGGCCTTTTCTCTCTTCCTGAGGGTATGAAAATACCTCTGTTTCTAGCAGCCCACCTTGAGACACCATGAGACATCTTTCTGGTTTCTCCATGAGTGCTTCTAGTATGTAACGTAGTGTCCAAACACATCAGTGTCAAACAAGGTCCCAAAGATCTTTTAATCCTACACTCTATTCATGGAAAAACTTGCAGAAATTTTCTGAAAATGAGTAACCAACTGTTGTAAGGGAAGATTTAATCCACAAGGAACAACCTTCACACTCAAAAATGTAGTTACATATGGGGTGTCTTTCCTGAATTTTGCAGTTCAATATAGTATAGGTCTCCAGGCTTTTTTCTGTCTTGACAAAAGAGACATTATTTATTGTGAAAATTCTGCTCTGCCATGGCACACTGTGTGTGTTGTGACTCATCTTACATCCATTAATTCCTTCTGAAGTCACCACGGAAGCTCACTGTTAGAAGTGAGATCAGTATTTGGTCACACATTGTTATCACGCTGGATCTTAGATGACATTGCACATGACATAGTTTCCATTAATTTCAATTATGGCCAGCAGCCATCCTGCCTCCATTTCGAGCCCACATAGCTTAAGTCAAACGGGGTCAGGATTGGTCAATGCTGGAAGGTCTCCAAAGAAAACCATGAGGCAGGCAGAGGTATTATTCAGGGATTAAGATTTAAACCTGCAGAGAAACATGTTCCTGAGGACTCAGTCTCTTAGTAGGTGTTTTCTGTGAGGCAGTCTTGGGTTGGTGCTGATGCTGACTAAATACACTCCTCGTGAGCCAGGGAGACAAAAAAAAGGAGTCAGCAAGCCATGCTGGCTTTTGTCCTACTACACAATGCCAAAGTGAAGTGATTCTCATTCTATTACCTACACACCTAGCCATGGCAGTTCTAGCAGCATGGACACAGCGTGGTGTGAGTAGAAGGAGGACAGGCCTTCCTGAGCTCTTGCAAAATAAAAATGTCCATGAAACTGCAGGGCTATCATAGGAAAGCATCTTTCACTGGGTGTTATATACATGCAAATTCTAATGCAACAGCAAGGGCAATGCTATTCTTCAAGGAAAAAATTCATTAGCATTGAAAGTAAAGTCTTCTGCCTAATAGGAAATCCCTTTTATTCCCTGAATTCTTCCCACCATTTTAGATGGTGCTGTAGCACAGTCAAGTGGTACTTACTGACATTTTTATCTTGGGTAAAAGTCCATGAAAACATAAAAGCATGAACAAGCCATCAAGTCAGTTTATGAATCAATATACAGATTTCCTCCATGCCCATAGCTGATTTCCATAACCATGAGCGTGCTGAAATCCTGTCTAGATGCCAAATCAATTTTTCTTATATATGAACATCACAGCTACTTGAGAAAGGGAATCTCTGCCAAAAACCTCACGCTCTTAACTAATTATTTCTTTGACTCCCTCTTTACAAAGCACAATGACTGCCACATAAATACACACAACATTTATTAGGAACAGGCACACTTCCCACAGGTTCAGCCTGAGTGCAACAACATCCCTGACAAATACATCTTCCCAAAATGTGCAGCCAGCCTTTATCACAAGAAAAAGTTCTGTTTTTCCCAGGACTTTTTCTGCTGTGAAATGCTTTAGTACTTATTGTCTCAGGCAGGGCAGCCAGGAGGGTATGGAATTTCTCAGCTCTCCAAGAGCACACCCTGCAAAGGCAACTGTTGTCTGTCATTTTATTTTACTGGCCATTGCTCCTGGTCTTGCCCAGTGTCATTGTAGAGCTGCTGCCTGGGAGATGAGAGCAATACTTTATGTAAATAATGTCCAAGTAGAGGAACTAATCATTAATGCAGACTGTTGTGAAAGTAAAACAAACAGCATTTGGCAGGGAAAGCTATTAATGAGAGGGTCATCAGGGAATTCCTTCTGCAAACCACATGGTGATTTGCAGGGCATTTCCTTGTGAAGCATCTTGGAGCAGATGTTGTGCAAGTACCACTGATGTGGAGCAGGAGAAAAGTTGGGTTAAGGTACCGAGTCACTGCTGATAGCCAAGCAGAGGGAAGACAAGAGGTTGTCAGGACAGCAGTGCCTGAGGAGATGTGGGCTGGTATTGACAGGCTAAAACTATGCTGATGTAATGAACTCCCATTGCACAACAGGGACAGCACTGGGGTAGGTGATGGTTTGGTCTTGGCTCCAGCCTCCACTTGTTTTTGGGCTTTCTGAACTTCAGGCACCATTATGTTTCTGTGGGGGTGTAAATGTGTGTATGTGTGTGTTAACATGAGGAGCTAACCCTTGTCTTTCACAGGTGGCTTCTGTCGTTGAAAAATAAAATGGATACAGAAGAGAAAAAAAATCCCTCCCTTGTTTTCCACACTAATATATGTTTTTGTTGAATTAAGTGCTGGCCCCTGCCATCCCACCACCCACAGCCTGACATCTTAGCTACCCTTCCTCATGTACTCCCCTTGAGAAAGAAAGAGTTTTCATCATTTCAAGCACTGACAATAACAAGAAAAGGAAATGTCCTACTCAAACATATCCCAAATTGCTACATACATAAATTACAAATTAAATATATTATGTAAAAATCTGAATCATTTATATAAAGCAAGAAGACAGAATTCATTCCAGGCTACCTGGTGATGTGATGGGTATCTGAGGAAGGTCTGAGGGAAAACTGCTTCCCTCATTAATAAGGTCTGGAGCACTTGTGCAATGTTGATCAACAATGCATTTACAGGACCAAATACCAGCCAATGGAAGGTTGACCCTGAGTGGTGTATTCACTGCCTGAGTCAGGACTGGAGTCCAAGTTCCCCAAAACTTTAAGACCAGCCTATTGCTGTGCCCAGCCGTGAGACAAAGCTCTGGGCATTGAAGCACTAATTCTGTGGTACCTTCTGGTGCTCCATGGCCTTGAACTGCACCCAGGTTGGTACCCTGAGCACTGATCAGTCTCTGAGGATTTGTCTGAGTACACATAACCAGCACTTTCATGCTCTTTCCTAATTTATAGTTATGTTTCACTTCCCTGGTGAGAAACCTCTGTCCCCTGTGCTGATCCTCCAGCAGGCACAGGACGCTGCCAGCCAGGTGCTGCCCACTGGGGATTATCACTCCCTCCCTGCCCTGACCCAGCTGAGCCATGGCACAGGAAATGCCACAGCCATCACACACCACAGAGCCAAGCTTCTCCAGATTCCTGTCGGGGAGAGAACAGGAAAAGTGGGTTTTGAGCTGCTGCTCTCTGCCGCAATGAGACTGAGCCTTTCTCAGAGCTCCCATGGAAACTGTCCATGTTCCCTGACTTGTAACACTCTAGGACAGCAGTGCTGCAGGCAGGCTGCATCTTACCCAGCAGAGAACTTTTTACACCTTTGTATCAGATCAAGCACATATGGTCCCAAGATCTGTATGTCAACCCATGGCACCTCTGAGAAGGAAATAATGCAATAATTGCTTCCAACACATGGGCAGTGCCACTTTGTAACATCATCCTGCCATTAGCAAATATAAGCTAAACACCTAAGAAGAAGTAAAAGCTACAGACAGGACAAAGCCTGCCTGTGTAACAGATCCATAGTTTTTCTGGGTGCTTGGTGCATCAGTATCCTAATCAGTATCCTCATAATTCTGCTACAGCCTAACGGCCAATTCTCGATCTAATGGCGTTAGAGTGGCAGAACAGAAACCCTTACTGTGACTCAGTACTGACTGTATTCTACCTCTGTCCCGTAGTTTATATAAGGAGATCATAACCTCCTCTGGCACCATAAATAACCATGCCCCTTGAGGAGGGGCTCAACGGACGGAATCATCAAAATTGCTAACCAAACAAGCAGAAGGAGTTATTAAAGAGCGCTTAGGCTTCCACATGTTTATTTTCAATGATTTCCACTGCGAGCACTGCCTTGGCTCTCCCAAAGAGCCAGGACGCTGATTGTGCTCTCATTAAACAATGCCCTGTCATCAAGCCGAGACGCTGGATAAAATGCATGATTATTAATCCCTTCAACATAATTATAGATGACAAGAAAGAAAGAGGGGAGACCGCACCAGTGGAACAACTTTGCTCACAAGAAGAGAGAACAAACAAGTATGATTGCAGATATTATAAATGTTTCTAATTCAACTAAGCAGTAATTTTTTGTTTTTCCAAGTAGCATCCATTGGGTTTTGCCAACAGCTATGAACATACACTGTGCGGTTAGTAAGGCTGGAATTCTAGTAAATATAGAAGGAGGCAGTATTTCTATTAAAAATAAAATTAACAAGCCTTTACTTCATCTACAAAATCAGCTTTTGCTTCAGCAAAATGACAAACCTGCAGTCAGAGCCTGGCTGATAGACTGGTGACCCAGCTCCAGTGTGCAGTTTCCATGCACGTTTTGTGAAGCTGTGGGTATGCCTTTGGCTTTCTTTTGTTACTCTGAGTGGAGGAGCCAGGAGCAGCCATGGAGGGTGGTGTGTTAGTGACCAGGACAACAGTTTTCAGCTGAAAAGAGAAGGAAGTTGCTTGATAAGAAGCAACGTTCTCTGTTCTCTTTTCAAGAGGTTGTGGAGACACCGCGTGTAAAGGGAGATTAAGCTGTGGACTTCCTGAAGGTGAAGGAAGGATGCAATGACAACAGCAAAGAGTCAGAGGTTCAGAGATCATTTACAAACCTTGTGTGACTTCCTGGACTGCTGAGTCCAGGGCGAGGTGACATGTGTGACTGGGAAAAGACATTCCTGAGTTACAGAAGAGGCATAGGGTGAGTTGGGAAATGGGCAGAGGAGCAGGACTACAGCAGAACTGTGATAAATGAGTTACAAGACAGGGGCAGGAGCTGCAGGAACACGTGAGGGTTTGCAGCTATGGAGCCTTCGCCCCACAAGAATTGATACCAGATGACTCAGTACAAATCTGATACAGATCACACTATGGGCATGTGACTGCTTCCACCAAATTAGATATACAGCACATGATGTGAGCCTGTGCCAACTTCACACAGGCTGTTGAAAGACAGACAATAAGGATGAAGAGCCTTAAAGACAGCACAGAGCAGTCAACCACCACCTATTCAAACAAGGATCTTCTCCCCAGACTTTTTCCTCCAAAACGGTGAACAAGCTTAAACCTGTGGTGGTGGGATATGCTGGGACAGTGCTTTGCATGACATTTTCGCTCAGTAGCTGGAAAAGCAAAGCCAGATGAGCTGTGTCACTGACAGCAGCCAGTGCTGCACCACGTGCAGGAGGAGGGGTGTGTGCCACTCCCACAGCACAGGGACTGAGCAGCTGGGAACAGAGGGAAAGGGGGGCTAAATTCTACCTGAGACGCAAGGCAGCAGATGGTGTTTAAAAGTTTGACTTCCTCATGGCCTCGCTGAAACATATAGATCTAAAACTCTGACTGTACTGCTTGCAGCATCCCAGGAAGTCAGATTTGCAAAACTCTGAAGAAATCCATGACAACACATGCTCAAAAAAACCCCAGACCAGCAGCCCAGATGCCAGACTCAAACCTTCTAGTCAGCTCATTCAAGGCTATTTTTCATTTTACTTATCACTGCCACCAACATTTGGATTAGTCTTGAAGAAAACGTTGTCATTCCACAGTCAGATGTTTTTACATGTACATCCATCATGGCCTGATATATCTTGACCTTAGTTAAAACTTATGTTTTCTAAATTGTACTTTTATGTTGAGCAAGCCCTTAGGCTACACTGTTAAAAGTTTACATTGAAAAATCATTTATAATTGGTTTGTTTGAGTTTGCCTGCTTTGCCTGCTGCAAAGTCACCAGAAAGGGCAGTATTAATTAGCAATGGCTTACATAGAGTCTAGACAATAAAAAGTAAATGATTTTACCTTTTTTAAAAGTCTTAAGCATCTTACCAGTTCTAACAAATGAATCTTATATAAATTATATTTAAGGGAAAAAAATTACAGTATTATTTGCAACAAAGTTCTTCCATTTGAATAATTTATTTTTTCTTAAAATATTTTCAGGATATACACACATTGCTCAAATAAAAATACGATTATTGGGAAATTGAGACAGCCAACAAAAAATTTTAATTTATTCCATTTGTTATACAAAAGCTTGGTTGGAGAATTAAGCAATAAATTTTAGTTTATTGCATAATGTCCTAAGTTTCACTATAAAAGACTTGTTTTCATTTTGGGTACATAACAATGACAGTTGCATAGAATTTTTAAATAGTGCACACAGGAGAAAACTTTCCAGAGCTCCAGCAAACCCTTCACTGCACATATTGTTTCAGCAAAATTAAGGAGGCAGTTCGTCTGGGTTAGACGCTGAGGGATCGAGCTTTTAGTTCCAAACATCCCTTCCAAGTGTCTGACATAACTTTGCAAAGCCTTATTAAACATGAATTAATGAATCATTGGAGCTGATTTTATTTATTCACAATGTCACTGCGAAGAGACAGAGGAGTTTTGGATCATGGCACTCTGCAGTACTGGATGTTATTTTAGTTCATAATTGGTGGTGACAAAGCCACAAAACACTTTGAGCATTTGGCTAATGCCAAGAAAATATAATAGCAGGCACAGAATTTATCTTACATCTACCTTCATTTGGAAGCAGATTGTTTTGTCATCCTTGAGGAGATTGACAACAGATCCCAATTTCTGTATGGGTTCAGATCATAACTCGCTGCCTGCCCGGCCCACATGTGTTGCAGTTTATCCTGCTGTCACCTGATACCCCGGAGGTCAGCGTGGCGGGGGGTGCCGAGCAAGGATTGACGATACAAAAATGACTGTGAGCAAAAGGCATTCTTCAGGGCTGATTCTGATCTCAGAGCAACCAAAGATCAGCATGTATTTAAACAGATAGGGTTACTTTAAATAAATGTACAGTAGCAAAAATTCCAGGAAACCCTAAGGCAAACTGGAAAAAATAATCTGCTCCGTTTCCTTGTAGTCCTTTCCTATTTTGCATTGGAAAAAAACAAAGAAGTGGGTTTTTTTCCCAACACAAAGAACAGCTGAAATAAGGAAAGGAGGGAAGACTAACATGCTTCTACTGCACGCCTTTGCTCAGCCTAAAGACAACCTCTAACTTAAGAGACATTCCCTTATTTCATCTCTTCCATTTTTCACTGACAAAGGCAACAAACTGTAGGCAAAGACAAGAAAAAGCTCCATCCTTGAGCTGTTTCTTGATCCTTTTCCTATTTTTACTTCCCATCTTCTATTCTCTTACAGACCCATCCTTTCCCAACAGCTCTAGGCACACATTTTTTGAAGTAAATGAAGCTGATTGAGATCTTGCTGACCCAGGTTAAACAGAGATTCATGTCATGAAAGCCAGAGGAGCTGTATCAATATCAAACCGGCATGAACAAAAGTAGAATCAGACCCGATGGTATAAAGGTATGGAAACGTATATGTCCCAGTTGCCTTTTATTCACATCAGTTTAATGTTAATGAGGTGCCATTGGCTTCAGAGGAATGGTTCCTGACTCACAGAAGTAGAGGTAATTGGAGATGCCAACAGCGCCTGTGTTGTTTGGCACTGCTCTCGCTGTGCAGCGCAGGAGCAGAAGTGCCAGCAATGCCTTTCCCTGCCTGACCCTGCCTGAGCCCTCTCCCCTGCTCCCAGCTGAGGCTGCTCTTGCCCACCTGCTCTAGCAAGAAGCTCCCACACATGTGCTTGGTGTCAAGCACAGCCATAGGGTTCTCCCCATCCTTTGGCACCACGTTCCAGTACGTGGCCGAGGAGCAGTGATGGTTCTGTGGCACAGCCCCTGTTTCCACGCACAGCCTTTTGCCCACGAGTCAGCCTGAAGGGCTTACGTGTACCTAGTCTTGCTGCCAGGTTAAAGAGCAGTTACCACAGGCAAAGGGAAAGAAATATTTTACAGGTTTGTAATTCATTAAAGCATTGGACCTGTTCCAATATGCGTCTACTGTTGGGTAGGAGAGAAGACATGTTCAGACCGTGGTCTACAATGACACACTTGTAGTATTTGTGAACATTTCTAGTGACTGAAACTATTTTCTGTGAGTTCTGCCTGTGCCAAGAGACTCAAGCACACAAATTCGAGGTAATGCCCTTTTGCTTGCATGATTCAGGCTTGTGTCATTTCAAGTTTTAATGGTAGATTTAAGAGGGTCACTTCAACCATGCGCTATAAGACAAACACTCCTGAAACAAAAAAATTCCAGCATAGCACAAACAACAAAATCACCTTAAATCTCTCAGGTGTGGCTCTTTCGTGCCTTATTCTTAAATGATTTCTGTGCATGTGAAGGAAAACACTGCAAGGATCTTTTTACAGGTATTACAGTCATACATTTACCTTGCTGGAGAAAAGAGTTCTTGTCTTTCCTCTTTTAGAAAACCTGTAAAATAGAATTTACAAGACTTCAGAGTCTTTGGCCATGATCCAGAAATCAGTACATATCTTCCTATTAATCAGAAATGAAAATTTAAGTAGAAGTCAGTAAAATTGTGTCCTCGTTGGTTTTGACACCATTGACTTTGGATATCAGCCTCAGACTCCTGTTACTTTCCATAACAGCTCTAATCAAGATCTTTCGCAATATAAGTAAAATCTTCCTTTGTTTTTAAAATTCACAGAAAGCTCTAAATTCCTCCTTTACTTTCAAGAGAAGGCAACATATGTGTTACCCCAGAAAAAAATTAGAAAAAAAGAAATGGCTATGCAAAGTTTCACAAAGTGCATGCAGAATCAAAAATATTACATATTCTGATTTTCCTTCTAATTCTTTACATGCTACTGTCAGAATATCCCCCCGTCCAGTGTCAATTTGTACACACTTGTTCAGTGATTTATGCAACTTAACACCAATAATTACACTCAGTGAACGTATGTTTCAGAATAATAGCTAAATCGTTATCCTAAAAGGTAGAAAGGTTGAAGCTAAAGTAAGGGGAAAGAAGAACCATAAAACAAAAAATAGATTCTCCTACTTTGCCCAGGCTGTAGCTAAATGCACAGAGTAGAAGTCCCCCAGGAATGTATCAAACCAAGTAACATAAATGCAGCCTCATTGCACAGGAGCCAGCAGTAGTGCTGCCATCCTCCAATGGTCACAAGCCAGAAATGATGCCCTAGAAAACCAGGAGATATTAAAGCTCAATGAATGTAAAGGTTCATTGTATTTGTTTGTGAAGTTTGCATTTTAAATTCACACTCAGAAGCTTTCTTCTACCCCTCTGAAACCTGAAAACATTTATTAATAGATAAGCTTCCCATACGACAATAGGAGCTCAGGAGTTTATAGAAAACATTAAACATAGAAATCTTTGATGAGCAAACTCAACAATTCTGAGAGACAAAAATTAAACAGGACACAAAACCCATGTCACCATGACTGGAAAGACCCTGTGGACCTGGCAAGAAGTGATCCAACCCAAGAAGGGATCAAGTGCCAGTGTGGGGCCAGCCATGCCAAATCACACTGTCACAGGATGGCCTTAGGGTGACACATCTACTTCTGGTACAGAAAATTTGGGAAAGTCTCTTCTGGGTAAATGGAAGAGAAGAGAAACTCAAAAGTCATACACTCTTTCTGAGGATGATGGCCATAAAGTCAGTACTTGACTTTATGTGACAGTAACTGAGGTCACTCTCAGATGGGAGCAGGTAAAGGGGCCTGAGAGCATTGCACTGGCTGTGACCAGCACAGCCAGCATGCCCAGTCTGGACATGCTTCTTATTCCCAGAGGCCATCCTGGCAGGGTACAGGGTCCCTCAGGGGCCTGTGAAGTCCCCACCTCGAGGTTTGCATGGCCCCACTGCATGGAGCTCTGAGCAGCTTGGTCTGTCATTCATTTCTGCTCCAAAAGAGGTAGTTCTGCCAAGGTCGCTTCCATTGTGAATTACATTCTAATTCTGTATTGTAATAGTAATTTCCCTGACTCAGAACTAACCATCATCCTCTACCATGTTTCACATGATGAAGTATAAATAGACAGACCCAAACACAAGCAAATATAGGCAGAAAATTAAAACCCTTTTGCCACATATTAAAACCCTTTTGCCACTCAAGAGACCCCTTTTTAGGCAGCATTTGCATGAAGAAATCATTATCCCTGTCCCCACTCCCACTCAGGTGCTTCTCTCTCTACAACACCTGACAACCTCCAGGTTGCTGCCCTGCTCATGGTTCCTGTGCTCCAGCTCAGCTCACCCTCTCATGTCAGGATACACCATCCAGGGATGGAATCTGCCAGCACCCAACGCCACAGCAAAAGCCCAAGCCAGAGCAAGGCAGGATTTCACTCCCCTCATGGGTAGGAAGTTCTTCATGCTCCCCTTAGAATTAATTAGGAAGGACCTGCAGTCTTGAGCAAAGCCTGTATCAGTGACTCTTTGGTGAGATAGTGCCCTAAATTTCCAGCCTCCCCTATGGGCAATGCACACAGTATTGGAGTTTCTCACGTCACAGTCAGAGGGAAGCTCCTGACAGCCTCCTGTTGCAGTGCCCCTGGTATGGAAGAGTTGAGCCAGTCTTTCCCATAGCCAGATCCATAGGGCACACCAGCAGGTCACTCAGCAGCTCCCAGAAGCAGATAGACAATAAAAAAACATATCGATAATTATAAAGAATAAAACAAATTTTAATTTTTACTTTGGGAGGCAGAGGAAATGGCTCAATGGCCAGTAGAGTTACGCAACAATTGACTTCCTTTCAAGCTTCAAATTACAAGACGGCACAACCACAATTATAAATAACGCTCTTATCGTACTGAAAATAAGCTTTGCTTAAAATTAAGCAGTTGTTGAAAGTCTCTTTTTAAAGAACTAGCTTATGATATGGGATATTTCTTCCTCAACATTTTTAGTACATAGGAGCTTGAGTTTAAGTTACAAAACAACCTGCCTGACCTCTTCCCAGAGCCTTAAATCCTGGACAATTTCCATGGCACTCAGAGGTTGCTCAGTGCTTTTGAAAACTGGACCATTTAGTTCAATTTTATGAACGTAACTTCCAGGTACCAATCCTGACAATCTCGAACTAATGTGTTTCAGAAAATAGTAGTTTTCCTTAAGTACAGACAATTATAGACAAACATTTGTGGAGTCAGGTATATAGCCAAAAGTTTGAAGTGCTTTGTGTCAGTAGTACTTCAACAAACTCTATAGGCAAGAAGCACCAGCTATCAGAAAGAGTTTTTAAAAACACAGATCATCTACTTTTCCATCTCTCCAAATGGAATTCTGAAATGTCATCAGTTTAAGGTTTCAGATAAGAAGATATTTTTATCCATTTTAGAAAAAAAATCCATTTTCCATGCATTAGATTCATGTGAAACTCTAATGTTAGAGGCTGTGTCCATCCTGCTCACTGATATAAATTGTACCCTGACAATCCCAGTGATGGGATTGGAAGTGGGTTGAGCACCACAGCATCTCATAAGATGGCTCCTCAGTGCTATTCCTGCAGATAAGATATAATTTGTGCTCCCCTCAGGCACCAAAGGCAATGTACCTGTGCAATAATCTTCTGAGTATCCCAACATTTACAAATAATTGTAAAGACCTGCTAATATGGTTTAGTTCAGCAACTCTTCACAGTGATAAGTGCTGAGAGAAATGACAACTAAGAAAGTATTAAACAGCCTTTAGGATGTCTTTAAGGAGAAGGCTTGTGAAGCACTTACTCTAAGGAAGAAGCAGTGAGAAGCATGTTGATCATTTTATAATTGTGGTCTCTCCAGCCCCATGTTTAGTTTGTACACAGGGCTTTGGGTTTTGTAAAACTCCCTAACAAATGGGACAAGAAATACACTGGTGAGGTTACAGCAAAGTCATAAATGTGTTGTTTACTCATGTTCAAATTTCATTACTTAACTGATATGGAGGTTGAATAAAAAAAGATTCAGTGATATTGTGTATTTATCTGAACAAAGTGACTTTTCATATTTTCTCACTCATTCATGCCTTCTGAACCCTTCTACAACCCTGACTAAACAGTTTGTCTGAAACAAGGTACTAATAACAAAGAAATATGTTACACTTCTGCAGTATTTACCCCTCTTCTCCCCATTCTCCATAAATAACACATATTTTCCCTTGTAGCCACAAATTTAGTTGAACTAACACTCATGAGATGAAACAAATCAAGGCACAGGTATATTTTAAGCATACTTAATCATAGGGATAGAAGAAAAAACAAGGCAAAATTTCATCAGCATTAATAAAAATTGACTTTTTGACAGACTGGGTGAGCAGTGGTTTCTGAGCCCCAAGCTCCAAGGCCTCATCAGTGTCTGGTGCTGTCTGCTGGCTCTCAGCAAAGCAGGTGGCAGCAACCTTCTTTAATAGACTTTTTTTAAAAAGTTTCAAGGGGTTAGAGAGTCCTATAGGACAAATTAAGGACTTTGATAGAAGTATTAGAATAGCAGTTGATAGAAGCACTTAGAATAACGACTAGTATGGGGAACACTGTTTACACACCAATGGAACAAGTGACACTGAAGTCACAACTGTTACACGTGTGACAGAAATCCAGAAAAAAAAAAATCTAGATGAATTGACTGAGATGCCCCCTGTGTTAATTGCACTGAAATTAATAACGCAAAGTCATCAAGAGAAAAAAATTTTCGGTGTCAGCTGAGAGGCCCTTTCTCCCTTGTGTGAGAGGCAGGGTGTGCAGTGTCCCCTGATTCCTCCAGCAGAGCCCTGGATCCACACTTCCCTTGCCATGCCAAGATGTGCAGTGGGAAGTGGTTTGGTACCAGCTTCTGCAGTGGAATGCACAGGAAGGCATTCCAGCACTGGTGCCCAGAGCCATCATGAAGGCTCCATCACACTTCGAAATGTGTTGAAGGTCAAATTCTCTGTGGAGTGGTTGCCATCTGTGGCAACACTTCCAGACATCTCAGCAGGAAACAGTTGCCATTTTTGTACTAAGAAGGCACATTAGAGCTTCCATTCATTTTACTTGTGAAGCTGGATAGGAGTTAGAGAGGTAAATAATTATTAACTTCCTGGTTTGCTACACATTTCCTTTAGCTGATTCTGCCTCTGCCTCAACTATCCCATCCATTAAATGGTGTTACCATCAATTTCATCCTTCACATGAGCATCTTAAAATAAATCTAAAAAAACCTGTTAAACACTTTTAAATATCAGAGAAGAGGAAAGCTTGTATATTGCTTAAAAGAAACAATAAAGGAATAAAAAGCTATGCTTTTAAGGGTTTTTTTTTCCTAATTATCATTGTGAATACATTCATCTTTCATAAAAATGTCACTTTATATATTTATACTAAATTTGACTTTTTCTTATAATGCATATTTCTGAAAAAAATGCATGTTGCCAACAAAAAATGAGCACTAAGAGACAGTTACTCATATTTTATTCTTCTGGAAGTGGAAAATCCAAGCACATAAATCAAAATTACCCTAAAGCAGTGACCAGCATGCCCTAAGCAGATCAACAGTGGTTTCATTGACCTCCAGACTCATAAGGGTCATATTTTCACACAGATGAACTGGTCTTGAACTGCTTTGCCATTGCATGTGCACAAAGAGACTCCATCCACAAAGTGTCTCTGCTTTCTGTTAGGGTAACCTGGATCACTTCCCAAAACAAAAAAATCAAAGCCACATTCCATTTTAGAAAGTGTTTGACTGTCCTGCCTGGATCCCTTTCTTCTAGTCTTGATTTTCATAAATACATTTGCATGAATTTACCGTTAATATTCCTATTTTTTAAAATTACACAATATTATAAAAATTTATTTTTAAAAAAAGCACAATAACAGCCCTCAGAGTTTGTTATTACAGATTTTTCTTTGTTTCTGAAGATTTTTCCAGGGCACTTTTTCACACTTTTGAGACTCCAACTATCCAATCAGTGCAAAAACTCTGGGCAGCTGTAGGCTTTCCTTATAGTAGATACGCACTTAAGGGTCCCTTAAGTGTACTGACTTACATCACAGTAGCATTTCACAAATGTTAACGTGAGAAACCTTGCAGTTTTCCTGCTTGGCAGGAGGGAGCACTGAGGCACTGACTATAAACAAGAGGTTCAGCCCTCTGCTGAAGGACACTACAAAGCTTACATGCCATCAGAGTTTCCTAAATATACTCATAAAATGCTCAGCCAGTGGGTGAGCCTTGTTTGTCTCCCAGCATCAGATGGCATCCCAGGCTCTTGCTGGCTCTCGGCACAGGATGAATTTTGTCAAAAAACAGAGCATGCCATGGCTGGCTCTGCAGAACATCTGCGGCACAGGCAGGAGCTGAATCCAAACCAGCCAACTCCCACTTTACTGCTTTAATCACAAACTCTGCTCCTTGCTACCCTGTAGTATCCCTCTACACACTTTTGGGAGTGCTCCCAGGGCGAGATGGAGAAGCAGCAAGTGAGGGCAGGAGCAGACAGAAACGGCAGGCAGTGAGGGCAGGTCACCTCCTGTGGGTTCTCATCCTTGCCCTAGGATTTTATAAAGTAATCATGGAAGCTTTCGGGGTGACTTCTGTGCAGAACTGAAAAAGACAGAGGCAAGGTTTCACCTCTTTCAGAAGCCCACAATTTGTTTCTACTTTCATTCATATTAATGAAAAATGCACAATGTTTTTGTTGCCTTCTTTTTTTGCAATGGAAGTGATTTCTCTCTGTCAAAATCAATCATCATATCAGTTTTAATCAGATAAAGCTTTTGGCTTCTACTATCTAAATTGCCCTTCCCACAGTACCTAAGACAAGCATCAGTGCTCCATCACAAAATAAATGTATTGATATTTGATAGCTCATTTGAACACGATGGTATTTACATCTTAGTTGGTTAGATTTTCATTTAACACAAGTTATGGGTTCACATTGAAAATAAAAACAATACTTCTCTGTTCCTCTTGCCATTCATGTCTACTTTTGTTTCAGCCTAAAATAACACATTGCTGGAGGGTATTTTCTTAACACTGCCAAGCCTGAATGCAAGCCCTGTGGAAAATGTTTGTGTTGGGCTTGCCATGGTCCAGGCTAATAACAACGTGATGATGTATAGGTGAATTCCTGCTCCTCAAGTCCTCTGTGACATACGGATTAGGTCTGCCCTTATCTTCTAAGACATCTGGATGAGTGTCTGGGTTTTAATTTCACAATGAAATCACAGGGGACTTGAGTTATGTTATGTGCTTATGAACAAAGTGGAATATCCCTGGTAAGGGCAAGAGTGGATTACCTTAGATAACTCTGCTTAAACCAGGGAACATTTGAGAATGTTGAAGAAAGGAAAGAGGTTCCACCAATAAAAACAAACACAGGCTTAAATTTGTGTTCTGTGTACTAAACATTTTAAAGCTCCTGGAGGCTGAAATATGACCACATGTAAATGGACTGATAAAGCTAAGGCAACTCTTGAAAGACCAGATCAGGCTTCCCAGGACAACTACCAGCACTAAATCCTAATGGCATGCATAAATCATTTGAAGACACATTTATTCAGAAGATGCCACTTTAAAGTCAAAATACTCTGCTTTAATCACCAGAAATAGTATGTGCATGCTAACATTGCAGAAAATGCTCTAGGGCAACATGAAATTAGTATCTTAAAATTCCTAAATACATGCTTTTCCTAAGATGAAGACTTTTATCTATTTATGCCCATAAAACTGTCAGGAAAAAAAAAGACCTGTGAGAGCATAAAAGGGTCAGCCCTGCAGACTACAGCCCAGTCATGGACAACATTAAAACATCAAAGTTCATATGATGTTCATGGTTGGGCTCTGAGTGCTGCAGAGCTGGGTAATCAGCTTGCCAGGCACAAATCCTGTCATCCGGGACTATTGCAGCTCCCCAGCTTCTCTGAGACTCTTTCTGCAGCCTTTGTAGACATTTCCTCCATGGTCTCAGCCCCTGGTCAGGCTGTAATCCCAGGGGTGCAAGCCTACCTTGCTTGCTTGTCATCAGGCTGGTATCTGTTTGGGTCTGCAGCCGAGCCCAGGCTCAGCATCCCAAGAAGGGCTCTTCCATCGCCCCTGCCCAGAAACACGGGAGAGGCAGGAGGGAATCAGACTGAAGGATACAACCTTGCTGTTCCCTCTCTGCTTGTCCATTTAAGTTGCAAAAGTGCTGAACAACGGCAGTGTGGGAAAAAAATGGAGACGCAAATTATGGCATTGAGAGGAAAATAAACAAAATTCCATTTTGTTTAACACATTAACTACCTGTCTTCTAATCTATTAAATTAAAAGCAATTCAGACATATTGAAAGTTTTTAGTAAATCACAGAGATTAATATACACTTAGGAAGATTTCTGTTATTACAGTATTAGTTCATAAACGTGCAACCAGTGATTCCATTTTAAATAAGTAACAATATAACCTGCAAAAGTTGATTTTTTTTTCCCCAAAAGTATCAATAAAATTGCATTAGGCTTCACTGAAAACCATGGAAAAACTTTTGTTGACTCTGGTGGGGTCAAGATTTCACCCAATCATTTTTTAATTTTCATAACTGCAACCAAATAAAGCATTTTTCTCCTGATTTAAATACTCTACTCACAGTTTCTCTGCCTAGATCTTTAAAATTAAGTGTCTGTGCTTTTCCCATATAGACAAGTCACTCTCTTTAGGCTAATCCAGTCATAAAAAGAGCTAAATGAGGTGTCGAGCTTTCTTTTTGATCCTCAGTTTAACAAGAGTTTTAATCAGTAATAGATCTAACATACTTGTGATGCTCTGCAAGCAATGCAAGAAAAGTTTAGCAGTTTTCTTTCTGAGCACTTCACCTGCTTACTTTGCTTAACAGGCAATCAAAACACAGATCCTGTCATTATTGTTCATATGTTAGATACAAATGGGGCAGCTCCATGCAACCAAACTTTCTCTAAATGTCTGTGACTGCAGCCTACAGACTGCAATATTTCAAGGGGAAAATGCTAAGTGAGACACTGGCCCTGGAAAAATGAATGCAGTAGAAAAAGACACCATTAAATGTCTTTCTTATGTGTTATTCACAGCTGTTTCTTAACAAAGTAAAAAGTCTAACATCCCACCAGAGAGACTCAGGCCAGCTTTGTGGGCATAGATGTCCTGCTTGGCTGGAAAGCTGGTGGGGTCCTTTGGTATGTGACATTATATATCACTCTGATCCATTGGAAAGACACAGAGATGGCTGAGATTTACCGTTCTTTTAATTTTGCATGGAGAGCCACTGGTCTGGGTAAGGCAGACAACAGCCACTGTGGGCTGTAGCCAATGTCACTGAAGTTGTTGCCACCACCAGGTGCCTGCTGCACTCTTCCAACAGCAATTGCACCTCTGTACTGTGGGGTGGAAGGGGATGCTCTCAGCATCTCAACTTTACAAATAAATATATTAACTTAAACCACTGGTAAAATGCTGGGGTAACCTTTCCAGTTGTGCCATAAGGGCAAGCAGCTGGGTGGCAGCTGTGTCACCAAATCGTGCATTCATCACTGGGAGGTGCTGTCAAATGGAAACTGAGTCAAAGCCCTAAAATCAGCTCAGAGGTTTCAGTGTGTGGATAGGAGCCAGGTCAGGTGGCTAAAGTATCAGGATTTAACATCACACCTTCTAGAACACAGTGGATTGGTGAGAAGGTGTTTCCTCATCTTTGACAAGTTAACAGGTATGCCTGAGGATGGAGGCAAAGCTCCAGTTTGCCAGAGGAAAGCAGGAAAGCTTCCAAGAGCAAGCAGACCTATCTACCATCTCCAATCACTGTGGGTAGGCTGAGCAAATTTGCTTCCAGTGTTCAAACGAAGGCTCTGGCGCTGAGAACAGCAGCAGAGCCCCACCCACCCCTGAGATGCAGTCTCACCTTTCCTGTGCAGGGTGTGTGGGCCCACCTGAGCCACACAGCTCCTGCTGCTCTGCGGCCCCCGGCGTGCTCCGTCTTGCCAGCACAGGTACACCTGGAAGGGCCAATCTTGCAATCGTTTACTCAGACAGATGGGTTGCACATAAGTAATGAGCTGCTAGCATCCCAGCATGTTAGACAATATGCTGACAATGTCATAACATTATTTCATCCTTCTTAAAAGATAAGACCCAGCCTGTTCTAACCTGCTCAGGTCATTATCTTGTTACCACAAGATGCCCTGTCACTAACCAGTTTAGCTTTATGTAAAGCTATAATTTGCTAAAGCTAAAATGAATTATGTATTGTTTACAGTTTACCATTAAATTACAATGAACAAAAACAAGCAACTAGGATGCCTCTTTCAAAGTCTTCCAGATGAGTTTAAATGTACACAGAAACAAATGTCTTGATATCAGAAGTAGGCTGGAACTTGGTTGACTAATTTTCACACTAACTTACTTAAAAGCCAGAAAGAAAACACTGAAGATCTTTATACCGGCCATCAAAAAGCCTGACTGCAAGTGTTTCCAATTTGCTTTAGTAATTAAATTGAAAGGAGTTTAAGAGTTTTTCACCCAGGTCATTTACTACTTTGGAATTTTACTGCTTGCTTTGCAAAGAAAACAAACTGGAATGAGTCACTGGTGAGTATAAAGAGTGGATGAACACTGCTAAACAAACCAAACAGTGAGCTCAAGTGGATAGAGAAAACACAAGTCAGAATTCTAAATATGGATCTGAGAATAGTGTAAAAGGATTAGACGTCTTTGTCACATGAAGAGCAAACCCGCATGCCAGCATGCCTTTCCAGTGCAAGCAGCCACTGATCAAAGTAACATCTACCAGTTTGTAAATATGCTAATCTTCATGTTTACACAAAAGTGTCAGCACTTGCTTTACATCACAAAGAGCCTCATACAGTTGAAGATTAATTACTTCCAACACTGAGATAGTGTGTAAATACTGGTTTCACCAGAACCCTACCTTTTGCTGTATTTGCACAGCTCAGCAGAGGTGTATGTTGCTAAGACAGATAATTCAGGGACACTTACAAAGTGTCAAATACCTCTGGATAGATAGACTTTTGACAGGTATTTCGGTGATTATGTGGAGCCAGGATTAGGCAGGTTTAGGCTTCATGTTGCAAGTACTGGATTGAAAAAATATTTTTGCCTTTTTCTATGAATTTTAGCTCTGAATAACACTGTCTACTCTAAACCTGATTTGTGCCTTCAGCTTTTACACTTATATGTGATTACAAAATATTTAAAACTAATTTTTCCACTCTCTGGCTTAATATCAGTTTCGTTCCTTATAGTGGCTTAGGGCCACCTCACAGTCCACCAGGCCCTTGGCAGCATCCATGTCTGCTCGCTGAGTGCTCTGCCCTAATTCTTGTTTAAAGAAGGATAAGAGCTACGGTAGGGATGCACAAACACATTATTTTCTAGCAGTGAATTGCAGAAACCTTCAGCTGTGGTATAAAACAGGGAAAATAATTACAATGTGTGCTGAGATCAGTTCCTACGCTGGGTTGTTGCAACAGGGAACGATGATAAGGAGATGAAGCCAAGGCAAGACTGGATTTCCAAGGTTCAGGTGCTTAAGTCATGGCTTGCAATATCTCTTTAAAAGATATTTTACATTTTCATTACCATGTACTCTATACAAAAAAAAAAAAAAAAAAAAACATGGTGGCAATTCTAATACCGAAGGGCTATGAGCAATAATTTTAAAAAGGAAAAAAATTCAAGTGGGAATTCCCTTCACCCCTCCCTTGCTGTTAGTATTCAGCACAATTGCCACAAGAACATCACTATTTGCTAACAAATATTATCATATTTGTTTCCTATTCTAAAGTAAGAAAAAAAAAAAGTGGTACGTTGGCAAATGCTAGCATTACAAGACTGGCAGAGCAAACAAGAGTGAATAGATGAGGATAATTGGGACATTTAAAGAAAAGAGAATAGAATGCAATGTTTAGAAAGTGAGAAAGAAATGGCTTCCACACGAAACACCAAACCTGAGTGGAAACGCTTCCATGGTAAACACTCAACGAGGCATTTTGCAGGAGTTCTCGCTGCCCAAGTCAGCCTGTCTTGCATTTCCCTCTCTACTGCCTGTGCCACAAGGTGAGGATGGCACCAGGAAGAGCTCTCAGGGCACAGGGGCTGACAGCAGCCTAGCAGAATGGACGAGGTGACACACAGGTTGTTCTGTCCCCAGTCCCCATCCCCAGGAAGGCAGCTGGGAGCCTGCAGCCCCCATCCCTGGGCAGTCCAGCAGCAGCAAGAGCTGCAGGCTGAGCTGCACAGATTGGGCACACGGCAGGAGCACCATGAGCAGCAGAGACTGAGGCTGCTGTGGTTAAATCAACATGCTCCATCTCACGTTTGCATAGGGCAACACAACCATCAGATTAATTGCTAATTACAGTGGATTGCTCCTAAGTAGGTTCACAGCAATAATAGTAATAAAAAGACTAAAAGAAGCATTATTAGCATAGTTAATTATATGACCATTGGCGAGATTATTGATGGAGATACAAAATGCTGTTGAACAAGAAAGATATGTTTGACATTGCTTAAGAGAAGCTTCGCTGTTGCTTCATATCTTTTTGGATTTTTCTAATCATCTCATCTGTGTTCCAAAAGTGCAAAAAAACAGTAATTATCTCTGTTTGATCTTTGACTAACAATTATTTATGAACCTAATGGAACAATAGTGTTTCTAAAATGTAAGTAAACCAAGTAATATTTATCAGCATAAAATCTTCAGCCACACTGGACTGGGTTATGGGAATCTGTCGTGTGATGAAAGCAGACAATAGTAATTTATTGGTTTAGTCATAATCCTTTCAGTAGTCCAGATTGCTGTTGCAAATTTGTTAAAAATCTGCTACCATTCACTGAGCAACAGTACAACACCTGAAGCAATAACATGGGTGGGGAATGTAAAGGAGCACTCGGATATTCATGTGTGGCATGAGTTAGACAAAGCCACGGGAAAAGAGCTGAGAAAGAACAATGTTGCACAAACCAGAGAGAGATTCCTGTTCTCCCACAGCATATACGCAATTTAATCTCCAAATGGAGACCAGTTTAACTTTTCAAATGCTTCAAGAGTACAAAAAAGAATTATTCACTCAGCAGTTATTTTTTATCCTTTACAGAGAGGCCACATGGTCCCATGAAGGACCTACTGCAATGAGACACCACCTGCGTAAAACCACACTCTCATGTGAAAAGTATTTACATTAGTACACACTATTTTCCCTTTAATTTTTCTTTATTTGGTGTACTTGGCAATACATAGCTCTCAGCTCAGTCAGCCAGTTGCCCTAGTGTTTAACATGGCAACTTCAAGAATAAATATTAATATTTTTAATCATCTAGTTTGGCAAAGGAACTGAGGAGCAGTTGCTGTATGTACGGCTGCCTTCAGCTCATATCCTGAAATAGGCTGGACTTGACTGCCCCCCTTTAAAAATATCCTAGATGGCAAACCTCTGCTGGAGTTTGACTTTGGTGGCAGGTACAATTACAGGCTCCCATTGAGAGGAAGACAGAGTAGTGACCAAGTGATATAGATCTGTTTTCAGAGCAACACTCAACAAACAAACAATACTCCCAAGCACTTCAGGGGAATACAGGACAGCATAAATGGTTGTGTTAGCACGTTTGTCTCAACATGACTTTTTGGTTATGTTCTGATCACTTACTGCTAGTCATCATATTTTATGAACTTCAGCCATGAACACTAACATGCAAACCGAAATTTAGGACTCCTGACCTTTAACACAAAATGGCCATAGGTGTTCCCACAGCTGTTAAATAAACCTCTGTTTATGGAGCCATAAATGTAGTGCAGGTGAAGTTTCCAATGATGTAATAACAACTTCCATCACTGAGCAGTTTGTCATTTATACAGCAGTGTACCATCACCGGTGAATATTGTTTTACAATAACAGCACAGGTTCCTTCGATTAAATCACTCTTTCTTCATTTATGAGTCATTTGACCTTTAACCTCTCAGAGGAAGATCAAACCACTTCTTAAGGCCCCACTCTTTTAACCGAGGAGCACAACAGTTGGTTAGATAACTAAGGAGGTTGGTATGTGCCCCCAGGGTTTCACAAACAACTGTCCTAGATCTTTTATAAGATAATCTTAACATAATCATGTAGCCACAAATTGTCGTGTAAATTCCCAATTAAAAACACCAAATAGGAGCTGTAAATCACGATACAACTGCCACCTTTTCAGGACTGAAATACAGTTTGAAAAGCAGTAGAGAAGCTCTTGTTTGTGCTTGTTCTAGTACTCAACACACCAACAGCAAAACAGTCCATTTGATTTACATGAGAGCGACAAAGTGACAGGACAACTAAAACTGCTCAAAATTTAACCTAAGCAGCAACAGACAACACAGAACTTACAAAACTGCTCCATCCCACATTCAGGACTATGCTTGTAAAAATGAGCATTTGTGTTGGCACGGCTCCACACCCACTCCTTGTCCCAATTTACATTAAACTGCAGCATGCTCCTGTTGGAAGGATTGATGGCAATTTGGGGGATGGGGAGGAGATTTTGTTTTTAAGAAATGGCAGCTTGATTACAATACAAATGTTAGAAAAATAAATAGTCATTAAAGCTTTTTATCCATGGCTCATTCATTCCACAAATTTTAGCACAGTTTGAATCAGACAGAGCTGAAGACACCCCATCTGCCACAGTGCTTTGGCCTTTGTCAGGGATCCAGCTGAGCTCTGGGTATCCTCTCATGGTGACACGTGTCCATCAGAACACAGATCTCCAGCCTAGCTCATGGTACCACAGGTCCTCATTCCAAGACATCTGCTTTTATCCTGCCACCACCACAAGTCAGTCTCTGTTTCCTTTGCGAAGATCATTCTGTAGCCTAAATTATTCCAGGGCTAGGCTTTAGTGCTAAGCGTCTTGGCTGCTTGTCCTTCACATGCGCACTCACTTGAAGATGTTCATCCCTTCCCTGAAACATCCTTCCCCACTCTGGCAGCCAGAAACATGATTAGAATGGGTTTTATAGGTTGTGCATAAATAATCCCAACAATTAATTACAAAATTTTTAAAGCATTCAGCAAATGTCTTAGTTGCTGTCAACAAGCAGTCAACAAATGCAGATCACGTTTTTCTCCTCCTACTTCACACTTTCCATGTTTCCCAACACTTGCCAGAATGTTGTGGTGATAGATGCAGACAATAGATGCTCCACTAAACTTGTCCTTGATATCTCCATAATCTCCTTTAATATATATCATTAACTTGGGCCAGTCCCATGTTATTGCTTCCTCAACACTGCTAGCACATCATGATCTGGAAGGAGCTATTTATTGCTCAAAGAATGTGACTGTCTCACCCAACCAGTCAGACCTCAAAATTTTACTTACTTGTCCATCTTAGCTTCTGTTCCCTACTGTACTTAATGCAGAAAAGACAGAAATGAGACATTGCAGCCATGGACTTGCAATATAACATTCTTCCCAAACATTTTTCCACACTGTGAATTCTGAGCATTTGCAAATCCAAGGTTACAGAAATGTCTTGTGATCACTAATGAAATCCCTCCTAAACAAATTTTTCAAGTGTAAAATATAGTCAGAGAGATAATAATTTTTTTTCAAGTGCAAAACTCATGCTTCTGAGGTGCACAGGATCTGGATCCTCTGAGGGAAACCTCACATATCTCAGGACAGACGAATTCCAGAACTCTAGAGGGGACACCTTCCTCTGTGTTATCTGGTAAAAATTTGCACTTGGGTCACATGATAGAAACAAATTGCCTTGGCAGGAATGTGGGGAAAACAATAGTAAGAGGCACATGCTGAAGAACCAGAATGGTCAAGCTGTGGGCAAGGCCAGATTCTCAATGTGAATAACCCAGATTAAAGCAGAGTTCAGGGAGTCAGAGCTCTTTCTCTTACCCCAGATTTACCGAACGAGCCCTAGGAGTACAGTCCCCAAAGAAAGAGCCTCAGATGGGAATACTCAGATTGGAAGTGGCTGCAAAGAGCCTGCAGTGAGGAATGATTGGATGTCTATCTAGGTCCCACATCTCACAAAGGAAAAACAAACCTGTCTGAAGGCTCCCTTGTTGTGACACAGCAAGAAATTGGGACCCCTCCAAGCCAGCTGGAATGGTTTGGCTCCCAGTGACAAAGCTGCCCCGACAACTTACTGCTGTGCAGGGCTCACCAGGACAGCCCCACGCTGGCCACCAAGGCACTCCCGAGGCTGAGCTCATCAGGAATGCTGTTCCATGTGGCACAGCCCCATGCACTGCTCTGAGCCATCCTCCCCCCAGCACGTCCCACATATCACTGTGCCACAACAGCCCCTTCTTCCTCTCCCAGGCACAGAGAAAAATAGCTTTTTTTGGTCAATACTCCTATGTTTCTACCTTCACCTTTTTTACCTTTTTTTAAAAATTTATTTTGTCTTTACGAAGACAGCTATCAGCTTATCAGAGGACAATACTAACAGCTAACAATACTAGCTTTCTTCTCTGTCTTCTTTCCATGGCCAGCAAAGGAAATTCTATGGGAACAATGGTAACATCCCATCCTCTCAGGCAATTTTGCCCAGCATAACACTGTGGTCAAAAGTACCAAGGTTTCCAGCGTTTTTACTTCATAAATACCTCCAAAAAGCTCTTGTCATCCTTCCTTTTGGATAAATGCACTCAGATCTGGGAATTTTCTATATACTTCTCATGAGTGGCTGTTTCAAGAGTCATTACAAATCCATACTTTGTGCTCCTTAGCAGTATCTGAAGACCTGCACAGGGAATTGCATCTACTCTGCTTCATTTGTAAGACACTTCTCAGATCCTGAAGATTCAATGCTCACACCATGCCAACAGACTCTGCTTTAGGCCACAGGGATCATTCAGAACCATGCCAATGAATGTTGATGGTAGATGCCTAAAATATGAGATCTGTTGATCTGAATTACATAGATATTTGTACAGGCTCTGCAAGCCTTCCCCAAAACACACAGAGTTCAGTCCGATGCAACCTATGAAAACTGCTCTGGGACCAATTTAATTTTTGATTGTTCTTAAGCCCTGAGTAGGAGCCTGGAAGTTTTGCTCCCAGGACCTTAATTTTGGTACAGACTATATCCATGTTTGCTCTATAGGTACAGAAGCCAGGACACACAGGCTGTGTCCTCCCAAAGGGATGCAGACAGATACAGCCCCTTCCTTTCCCTTTTTTTTTTGCAAATGCCACAGCAGCTCCACGGCTCCCCAGACAGACCTGAGTGAGGGCAATTCATCTTGCAAGGAAAGGCCAGCAGGTTCACCGACCTAACTAATAGGCATGTTACAGCAACCCTAGAATATATTCAAACAACAGCATTTTCTATTTTGGGTAAATGCTCGTGCCTCTTATTGGTATTTCCTACCCATTGTATTCTCCTGAAAAATTCAATGCATTATCCTTTGCCCACCCTTGTTGGGTTTTAAGTCCATATATACACTGTATCACTGTAGCAGTCCACTGAAAAGCAAATTCCTTTTCCTTGGCAATCTCTGCTGAAATCATGACAAAACTTTACAAAAATATAAAATGGAGTCACCCAGAAGCAATTTTCCCCTTTGCTTTGAACAAAGCTACCAGCAGTTGTGATAAAAACAATAAAATCAGGTTCACTGGAAAATCAAAAAAAGGCCAGGAAGAAGATAAGTGTTACACCAGTATCTCCATTTTTTTGAATCTCCAGCTGTTATTAATATTCCAATACTAGACTGGCAATATTCAGTACCTGATGGAGATGAAGGTTACTAAAAACAAGCACAGCAGGAGCACATCGCTCTTTAGGTTTTGGATTTTTGATAAGCCATTGCCATCGTGAAATCTGCCCAACTGTTCAGGAAAATCTGGCAAAGTGAAACGAGATCCTCCTGCCCGAACCCGTGACACAGAACCCTGTGCCAGATGACTGTATTTCTTGCATGCGTAAAATTTGCTTCAATTGGTTGACAGAAGGTTTGGGGTTTTCCAAATGTTGTGAACCTGGTTGAGATTATTGAAATCCTCAGCTCTAGGAGTGTTGGGTTACGGTTCTTTTAAAGCAAGCTTCCTCTGACAACAAAATGTAATTAAGAGGGGCATCTCTGTCATGTTACGGTCTCTTTTTAGAAGGTCTGGAAGAATGTAAAAAGGGCATAGCAAAAGTTGCTTAACCTCCTTAGAAATAAATGTCCCTAACATTTTTACGTCTTCTCTTTGGTCCATTATTGGTCACAATGATGAAACAATTTAAAGGAGAAAAGGTCATGGCAAAGCAGTGAACTTTATATGCTCTTCAGTGCAATAAAAGTTACTTAACATATTAGCATGGGAAAGGCATGCCTGGCAATATGAGGGAAGAGGATGGATTTCAGATTCTCAGTAGGCTGTTCAGAGAAAAAAGTCTTTGGGTATCTGTGTGAATCAAACACCAAAAAAAATGAAACACTTGCAAATTTTCCATCTAATCTAATTTCACTAAAAGGAAGAAAGTCGAGGTTCAACCCTTCCACACAATATTCAACACGCATGAAGTATCATGGAAAACCAGCTACCTCGCTTCCAACACATGTGCTGTACTGAGGGTTGGCCCAAAAATTGGCATGGTTGAAATTGTCTCTAGTTTATGCCAGCACGTACAGGAAAAAAAGATTAATTTGAGGCGTGAACATTATTTTAGGCTCTATATTGAATATTAAAATCATGCCTAATATTTTATCATATGTTATTATCTATTTTGATTGTATGCAGCTGGTATACAAAGGAAAATTCTTAAACCACCTCTGAGTTGTTCAAAAGTCAGCACTTTCTAGAAAAATTACCTTTTCCTCCTTGTTCTCATGCTGCCAATATATTCGCATCTCCTTCTAATAACCCAAATGTCAAACCATTCAAAACTTTTTTTTTCTATTAAAGCCAAAGATTATGCAGAAACAAATAGGAATAAAAATCCACACATTTCTTGGGATTCGGGGTTTGGTTTTTTAATTTTTTTTGTTCTTTTTTGTTTCTTTTTTTCCTTACAATAATTTTCTTTTAAATGAAAGAGATAATTATCTTCCTAAGGCAATTATTTTTGATCCCTAATTTTAGAAACTGCACTGGGGTAAGAGTGATTTTATTTTTATATATTATTTCCCAGAGTATGTTTTCCTTCAAATCTCAACATAAATCATTTTTAAAGCTTACTCAGCTTTTCACCATTCTGGAAGTTCACATTTTTATGTATTTCTGGCCAGTGTCAAAAGAAATTTTTTTCCCAGCACCCTATTTTACGAACATTTTTAAAGTTTATTTGCATTGTCTCACAAGTCTTCACAACATCAAGTGATTCCAAACTTGTACTGATTCAGTCAAAAAAGTAATATATTGTACCGTGTGACCAAATAAAATCACCTCAGACTTCAAGTCCTTAATATTCAAAACCTCCATGAGTGAACTGTAACCAAGAAGAATCCATTATAATAATTTGAAAAATGAAAACTTGAAAAAGTTGTATCTGTTTCTGAACAATTCATGAGCACAGAATGAGGCACAATTCATGGAATGAATTATTCTTTGTGAATTATTGGCCCACTATTATCCTCATAACCAATGAGACACATGATTTACATTTCTTTTACAGGCGATAGTAGCTAATTGATGTCCTGGTGTGATATGGAATGAAGCACAGTCATATAAATAAATTGTTTCCTAAATTCTTCACAAAAACACATTAATATCTTTGACACCATGCAATTGTATGCGGTGAACACTGCTAAGACAGTAATCGTGTCATCAAGAGTTAATTTATTCTCAGCAAGTCCATGTAATGCAGATATTAATCTCCCGGAGCACACACTGTTGTTCAGGGTTAAAACATTCACTGTTTCTGAAACATAAACAAGTCTCACACTCACAGCTGTTCTCCAAGAGCTAAACAGAGCTGCTGCTTGGTGAGGATTTGTCACTTAGCTGCCTTTTCTGAAGAACAAGCAAAGAAACTCAGAACACAAAGGGAGGGTGAACTTCTTTATATTTCCAGAGACTTTTCTGCTACCTTTGGGTTACAGCTATCAAGTTATGGGTGCACATGAACTCTTATAAAGTGAGAAATGCAGCTTTTGGAGAGTGGTATGGCTACACTTAAGACTCAGAGGAAACACCCTTTTGAGAGGACAGTTTTAATGCAAACAGGGCTTAAAAAACTCCAAACCCCTTCCTAAACCCATCTTGTGTTGCCACCTTACAATTCAGTATGGACAGAGCACACCCCCGGAGCAAAGCTGATGTTTGGGCAGAGCTTTGGATCACTTTTCCAGCAGCCAGGACGCACACACAGGGCCACCACTCGAGTGACACCCTTGCCACTGAACACAAGCAGCCTCTGAGCAGGTGGCCACCACAAACCCCACGTGCCCTTAAGTCTTCACAGTAAGGGTGAGGTACCCTCTGGCCCCTGTCCCAGGCAGCAGGACCCAGAGCAGGAGGAGCCTGGGTCCAGCCCTGCATTCTCCATGCTGCTGCCTCCAGGGAAATCTGTGAATGAGGAGATTTGATACACTTCCCTGAGGTGTAATTTTTAAAAATTTTTTTCTATCTTTCTTTTTCTCCAGTTGGTTGCCTTGACTATGGGCTCAGCACAAATGCTGTATGATATCTTCATCAGCCATTTGAAAGCTCTGGGTCAGAAGCTCTGAGATTTGAAGGTAGAGACATGCTAATTTGCTGAATGGCCCTTTTGACCATAGTCAATTTCTACTAATTAGAAAAAAGAAATAATTAGTAATGTTGGTGAAGAGCTTTGAAGATGAATAAGCTATGGGAAAAGCACTAGGCATATTAGTGGGAAACAAGTTTGATCCTTTTTTAAATTTGTATTTAAGTAGCTCAGAGTGATTATAAATGGACCAAATGTAATAGCTAACCGCCATAAGATTAATACAATGTCTTTTGGGAAATTACAGTTTATATTATACAATTAAGTATTATACAATCGCTTTATTTTAAGGACTCCTCCTTGGAATTTTCTATTTAGTTCCGGTCAGTGTGCTTTTTATATGTCATTTAATCCTTCCTCTAATTTGTACAAGTAAATTATAATTACTGTATAATAATAATAATGGCAATGGTTAGACAAGTAAATGTGAGCCTGCACCTGAGAAATATCATGTTATAAAACAGTCAAATAGAAGTTACTCAAGCAGGTTGTTTTCCATTCACCGGATGCTTTGTCTGCTTGTAACTCTTTTCAGAACAGCACTGTAACACCTTCACAGCGTCCATACAATGAGCCACATCCTGAACTGCTTGTATCAGCACAGTCCCATTCCTTATCACAGTCTAAAGCAATAGGTACCCTGCTTTGAAACTAGGCGAAAATGGCAAAGCAAAAGACAAAGCTCCCCTTTCTTCTTGTTGAATTCTGGGGGTATTTGATATGGAAACTTACATTTCTGTAAGCCTCTTTACTTTGCAAAAAGAGCATGGGGGACGCTGTCCAGGACTGAAATATTGCTGGTGCCCCAAGTGAGACCACTCAGTTTGGACAAAAATATTCTCTTCATTTCCAGCTCCTATAAAAAAGATCCATCCTTTTCATCACCCCTAGACCAGAGCCTGTTCCCATCTGAGTATGTGTCTGGGTACCTCACCTCCAACAGCGTGACCAGAATTCCTGTGTGAGTAACACACTGTACTCCTCCTGTAGGAAGGACTATACTTTAGCTTACCAAACCAGCCACTCCTCAGAGATACCTCTGCAGCACATATTAGTGTGCCCTTCTCTTCTCCCCTCCCTTTTCAAAGTGCCACTCAGAAATAATTTACCCTCTGTTAGCTGGGATGATAAATGGAAGATATATTTGGCAACCTTCAGACCTGGTTTCCTTCTTGGCACCTCCTCTTGCTTGTAAAACTCAAGATGAAATTACCATCCTACTGTCATTACTATTCCATTGCCACAAACCATCTGGACACTTTATATATGGTGTAGAGAAAAGAAAGGAGTAATACAAGTTTTGGATTTATGTGTTGGTTCCTACCCTGCTTTGTGGATATTTGACACAAAACCCTTGAGTCCAATGGCGTATCAGTTGGTGTACGAGTAAAGTAAATGAGATATCATGACAATGAAACTCAAGGCTTTAGCATCTTTTGGTATCTCAAGTTCAAATAAAAGTAAGAGGAATGTAGGTCCTTCCTGAGAGGCATCTGCTGGATTGACCCAAAGCACTGTGTGGGCTTCAGAAAAGAAAACCCAGACTCCCTGACTTCTGCATGTGGCAAAAAAAATGAATTATATTTTTGGTAAGAAAAACAAATTATCCAGTGTACTTGGCTGCTGTTGGACCCACTGACATTTGGACTATTGAACTGGTCTTTAAGATGTTGTCTTGAAGTGGGGAAGAAGATTATGAATATATATGTACCTGAATATATATTGTATTAATACTTGTTTGTTTATTCATTGTTTACTAGATGGACAAATTGTAGGGAAGTTCAGGAACAAATACTTTTAGTGAAAATGTGCCCCAAGCCTCAGATGATTATAACTTTAGAGAAGGTTGACAGTCTGCCAGGCAAAGCAAATCAAATCAAATCACAGAGGGGGGGTACGAAGAACCTGTTGTTCTCACAAGCACAAAGTTCAGTTTCAAGGAACCTCAACCATGACAAATCATGAGTTTGTGGATGGCAGTACACCAGGGATGGGTCATTCTCATGTACTACTGATCCCTAGGGTGAGGGAAGTCCAGAGGGAAGGAACTTGAGTGACATTTTAGCTTTTATATCACAGTATCACAACAGAGGACAGCAAACAGCTTTCTTGAGTGTGGCTGTGTGGCTGGAGCCCTGCATGTGTGTCTGGGCTGTGAACTTCAAAGCAGCATGACAGGAATATTGCAAAGAAAAAATATCAGGTAAAGTCACTTATTTTTCCAAACAACCAGCATTTCTTTTTTCCCCCAGACATTTATTCTTATCTTACTCTGTAGTAATAGCTAGAAAACAACATATACATAGCTTCCTACCATAAAAATAGCAAAAAAAGAGAGTGATACTCCACACCAGTCTACTAGGAACAAGTCTTTCCTTAGAAGTAGGAAAAAAGCCTACAAAATAGACAAAGCATGTGAATTAACTAGTGCCACGATTTCCAAAGTCACTGAAAGCGAAGGAAGATCCAAGAAAAGAGTGATATTTATATATATAGGGGTGTTCTATCAGATCTTGCAATGTGACAACAACACATGTCAGCATCAGCTCAGGTCCTGCTGGCAACACCTTGAAAACTGTGTGGAGGTATAGAAAGTAAACAGCACTAACTGTGATTTCCATGATAAAATAAGAATGTAAGGAAAGTCTCTTGGGATCCATAATCTGGAATTGTCATGGGATACAGATTGTCTGTCTTTCTGATAAAAGATGTCAGTTCCTTTTCTGGGATTTAAACAGAAAGAAGCACTTGTGATTATTAGCCTGGCTGTATACCATGAGGGCTGTTGACAGAATCGCTACAAACAGCAGATGTGTCTGCTTCAACCATCAGTGTTCCTAAAATTTCTGTATCAAAAGAGCAGTGAAGCCCAGTCTCAGACACAGAAAACACCATTTCCTGACTCCAGAGCTTCCAATTTGCCCTAGTACATGCAGTGGAACAAATCTAAAATTTCCTGGTGTCTACACAGATCAAAAAGCATCCAGTAGGTCACCCCACATTAGGCATCCAGAATTTTAAAAAGCAACTGATTAATTAGGCTTAGGAAAGCTGAGGTGGTTGTTGCCATTTTGCAGAGCTGGAGGCTCACACTGTGAGGTGTGAGTTGTTTTCTGGGGGAAGGATGTGCCCACTTAGCCAGCACAGCTCACACCCTTTGTGGGAAGATCTCCTGGCTTTCAGAAGGGCAGCCCAAGCTGCAATATGCTGTCTTGTAAATTAATTAAGAAAAAGTGCATCCTACACTAAGAATTATTATACTCAAGTATCTTTAACACTCCAAAGAAGGCCAAAGACAGAAATGTATTGACGTTTTTGCTGCCAGCATCAACACTGCTGCCAATCCAGTGAACAGAGAAGCAAGCCCTAAAAAAACCCAGTCTTGTTGCTCAAGGTTCATTTTAAAGCACAGGACTGAAAATAATTTTCCAAGTGCTAGTAATAAAGAAGAATTCGCATGAGCTCTCTGAAAACAAGTCCTTTGGGCTGCATCAGCAGTAGCTCTCATTTTGCACACCACAGCCTGACTGGTGAAGATTTGCACAGCAAACACCAGGACCTGCACTTCTCTGAATTCCTACTAAAGGTGCAGGGTGGAACCCCATTGTGCTTGGAGACATCATTCCAGAGCTTGAAGTGGCTCTTGTCAGAGCACAGTGCTGGGCATGAATGGATCTGTCACTGTGGGAATGACCACGCTCTCCTAATGTCAGATATCCAAGAGCAAAGAGGGACTGCAAACATGCTCTTTTCTTGTCTCATGTTTCCCAGTTGAAAATGCACAGCTCTCAGCCACTCCACAGATTTCCTCACACACTCAACCCACTACAATCCAGGTAACTCTTCAATTTCTTACACAGAACCAAGCACATTTGCAAACAATAAACTCCAGAGCGTCACACAGAGACCTGTGAGTCATCATCTCTGTAGTTTTCAGGTGTGCATCACTGCCACAGGAGCAGGACTGGTTTCTTTCCTGAGCTACTTGTAACACAGACTAACTCTGCTCAGATCGGTGGCACTGCACCTGGGTATCCAAGAAAAGAGAGCCTTTATCCCTCAGTGTTAGAGCTGGGAGCCTGAAAGATGGTTTTCTGTACTAAATTCTTGCAAAACGCCATTTGTGACTCACATTTGCTTCATTACCAGGTGTGGGAGAAGCACCTCGGCCCTGCCTGTTCACCTTAATGCTCCTCCTGTGGCTCTTCCTGCCACCCACAAGATCAATCCATCCTCTGCCAAGCACAATTCAGGTGCCCATGAAGCCCACACTCACCTTGACATACAGACCACTTTCAGACTTCTACATGGCAACACAATCATCCAAAAATTCTCTTTATGACTTTGAATGGTCAAGCAGAAAAAGAAAAAACACCCAGTTCATAGCAATGACCTGTCTTCTACAGTAGACCACCAGTAAGAGGATGCAGGAAAGAGGAAACTCAAACAACAAGTGGAGACTGGTTGACACTGAATAATAAAATCCCTACAGCTGACATCCAGAGCAAAGGAAAAATGAAGTTAGAGCTAGAATCCTGTAAATCTGGCAATGTTGATGTTGCTGACAGCTTCAGTTTAAGACCCTGAGATGAGCTCAGGTGGTTAGAGCAGGGCACTAATAATGCCAAGACTGCAGGTTTGATCCCTGTATGGACCTCTCATTTAAGAGCTGGACTTGATAATCCTTGTGGGTCCTTTCCCACTCAGAATATTCTGTGATTCTGAATTAGGTAAATATTGTTCACACAAATCAGAGCTATGCAATGTTTAAAAAAATATTCCTGTCATCATGAATCAATACTCATGGTATTTCTTCACTTATGTCCCTCTCTCTCTTCCCTACATCTCCACTGAACTTCTCTCTCACCCCTTCCCCAGAGCACACTAGCTCTGCCCAGCATGTAATCTATGTTGAAAAGCAAGTAATTTTATTAATTGATCCTGGAAGCTGGATATTGCAATATTTTTCAGGCAATTTCTTTCATTGGAAGCCTGGCTGTCATTTGATTTTCTGCATGTGTGTGAGAGACAAGTCAGCTTCTCCGGAGGGTGGATGCTTGTTGTCCAAAGCAGGGAGCTTCCAACAGCCAGATCCAAACCACTGAAATCAAAAGAAACACTCCTTTTCATTGACTTCAGTGGGATTTGGATCAAATCCACAAGCTGTACTAACTCAGCAGTGTTAGGAAACTCAGTTTTGCAGAATCAGAGTGACTGACTTACAGATGCCCACTCCCACTTTAATATTTGTTCTACTCTGATAAAAGCATCATGTCACATGATTTCTTTTTCATTTATTTTTCTCTTTTCTTCTTTTTTGAAAATACATTCTGATTACACCAAAAGGGCAAATGGCCAGTTTAACTGGCTCGAGCCTTTGATCCTCGTGAGTTACTTGTCTCTTCAGCAAAGTTTTCATTTGAAGTGCTTTCAGCACCTGATTTATTAACAGTCGGGTGGAGTTAGGCTGTTTTGCAATTCCTGAGGAGCTGATAATAAATCTGATGCTCGTATCACAGGTGGTGCTGATATTTTTAGCTGGATTGCAAAAAAAGGTTCATAAACTGAAACAAATGTTTCTATATTGATGCTTCCACCCTGGAGTCCAGAAAGTGACTCCTGTTGTCCATTCTGGTGGACATTTTGCCTTTCACAGATTTCCTCTCTGAATACTCTAAATTCAATCTTTTAAATGACTTCTCTTCATATTGTACTCATAAATTTTATTTTAATAAAATCGGTGCCTAACAGGCATAAACAAAAAATGCCAAAAAACCTACCTTAATTGTTTTTCAAAACTTTGCACATTTTGTTTAAAACAGATGTTTCCCTGACTTGTCATTGTGATGAAAGGAAACCCAATATCCCCTCTGCTCTCCAGTGCAGAGCTGCAGAAACAAGGAATGACAGAGGAAGAGCAAGAACCATCTTAACTGGGAGGTGATTATTACAGCTAAAAGAGAAAGAGCAAGGACACATGCTGCTGGTGGGAGCTCATGTATTTGAACATTCTTGTTATCTTTTTTCTCACAGGCTAGATTAATTTTAAAGGCTGCATCTGTGTGGTTCAATATTCCAGCTGAAACAAAGTCAAATAAACTCCACCCACCTGTTGGGCAACATTCTGCAAATCCAGTATTAATGTCACGTTCCTAATTTTATTTCACTTCTCCTGTTACATTTTTGCTATGATCCTGTCTTCACTGAAAGCAGCTTTCATTTTGAAAACAGTTTTTTCTCTTTCTTAACTGCCCACTTACCCCCCCAAACACCATTCATGATGCCAGACTGGTAATAGTCCTGATTTCCATGGATAATCTTAATCCCAAATTTACAGTAAAGTATTAATTGTATGTTTTCTTTCAGTCTGACTCATCCTTGACTCTCTCAAGCCATGCTTAGTTTATAAAGCCATCACAAATGGTGAGATACACTTGAACAAGAGCCAAAAGCTTTGTAAAGATACTTTGCTGCCCAGAAAAAAAGCAAAAATATATTTCTTTTCTTTCAACAAATTGCCGTGTTGCCTTAGATATGAAGGCAATGTGAAGCAAAAGAGACGACACACATAATCAACAAATATTTCTCCTTTATCCAGAGGGCATCTTCTGCTTGGTCAGTGTGAAAATAGGATCCTTTACAGATCCAGCTGCTCATTTAGCAAATAATACAGGCCAGTGCATAAAACACAGTGAGAAGGATCTTATATGCAAACGAATCAGGTATTTAGCTCCAATAGGTTGACAGTCCCATATGTAATTTCAAAGGGGTCTTTTTGTTTTAGAGCACTGGAGATTTCCTTTCCCAGTACCACTCTCCCATAATTTTGAGAGTAATGACACTACAGATGCAGGAGCAAGAGGCAGAACTGATGAGAATCATCACTCCTCTTGAGGAAGGAAAGTCCCTAATTCTAACTTTTCCCATTCTTTTCTCCTGTCTTTGTCCCATACTATACTCAAGGAATCAAGAAAAATAGCTATATTAGTTTTCTTTGCTGAATAAACAGTGCTGCATGGATGTGCTTTTAATGTGAAACACAAGCTTGGTTGTGATCATTTCCTAAGCATGATGTTTAAATGGAAAATAGAGCACTTGGGAAAACCAGTCCAAATTCCCTTCCCCAGATGCAGCCTGCTGATGCAGAATTCAGACTTAAACAGGGAAGAAGATTTTCTCCTGTACTGCAGACATAAATCTTTTCTCAGTATCGCTGGAAAAGGCTCTGTGTCTACCTAGGTGAGACAGCTGTGAGGAAATAAAGAGAGATTTGCTATGGGAGAGCTTGTCCAGTTTTCTGCATGCAAAAGATAAGAGTTCAAGTTGATGGGCATCCTACTGCACAGAGAGCAATGAAACCTCTGTGCTCTCCTTCCAGAATCACAGGAAGAGACAGGATCCCACAGTGGATGCTGCTTCGTATTTCTTTTTCCTCAGTCTTTTTCAGTTTGGTTTGGGCTTTTTTGGTAGACAACTGCATATCCATGGATAGTTAAAATACTTAAGACATTTCCTAACACTGAGCTCTTCTCTTCTTAGCACTAAGCCATAGCTAAAGCTCTACTTTCCAGTTTGCAAAGCTGCATTTAGCTGAGGGTTTGAGAAATCTTAAATCTTACTCTTGCTAATCACTAATGGGTTCCAGACTAAGAATGTCAGTCTCACTGATCTGGCAAAAATTTTACCTTACACCAGCAATTTACTCCCCAGCTGTCATCGTCTTGTTACCCAGGAGCTGCATGAACCTATCATAGCTGCTCTCAGAAGTGGATAATTTGTGCCTCTGTATCAACACCTAGATGCCAAAAAAAAAGACCAAAGTGTTCTCAATGACTGAACTGCACTTGTATCTGCAGAGCTCAGATACCAACCAGCCTTCCCAGAACAAGTCAGTGCAGCCCCTGACTTGCTGCAACAGGCACCAAACTTTTATAGCTGCAAGGAACCAAGATTGTAGGCAAAGATTTTTCAGATAGGCATGTCCTGGCTGAAGTCTGAACGTTGTTGTAGGAAAGTGACACAGGAGTTACAGCAGCATGTGTCTCCTATCCCAGGCTCTCCTGTGCAGGGAGAAAGTCTCTGGAGATGCTAATCTGGTTTGAGAACAGATTTGCATCAAGAGAGCAGAGCCAGCAATCCAGAATGAAAATGTGCACTTCCTTCTTAACCTGCATGCTCGTGCTGATATAGATGTGGGCCCCAAAATATGTGTGATTAGCACATCCCATGCTCTGCTACCAGCTGGGGACAAGAAAAAGGCTCTGAATGAAACTGCAGCTAAATTCACCAATGCCGAACAGTCCTGGTTTTTTCTAGAAGGGAGTTTTAGTTACATGATTTTCTCTGTTTTGTTAACAGTTGTAAGGAGAAGCAGGAAAGTTGGAAGTGTTTGAGAGCTGACATGACAGAATGCCACAGCCTTTCAGTGTCTCAGTGGTCGGCTGTGTAAATTAGTAGCTAGACCATTTTACAAATGTATATTATTTACCCAGCAGATGCTGTTACGGTCTCTTGTGTAAATTCATAATTAGACTATGTGCTGCTTTGTGAAAATCCTTTAATAACAAAGGTGCCACTGGGTGCTGATATAATTAAATCAGCCCATTTGAAACAACACTAGTTCACCACTTCGACTTGGGTGATATAATATTACACATTCCTGTAAAAAAAGCCAGAGAAATTGAGAATGATCAGCTACAAAACATCAGATACAAGGGATAATGTTACCCATTCAGTAGCTTTGGGTTTGGCATGAGTTTAGTGTCACAGTTGAAAAAGTTGCAGCCAACATACCAACAGCACAGACAAAGAACAGATGATCCATCTCCTCTGCCATCTATCATGCACAGCATTGCCAACTCCAGGGCTTTACCAGCACTGACATTTAAAACAAAGTATGTGTCAACCATATTAAATAATATACCAAGCTGTGGGTTATTAAGTGTGGGGTAATTTGACCACAGCAATTAAACTGAGATTAAAGAATGATAAAGGCAATGTTATATGCACTGTTCAGTGGGGTTTTTGGAACATATGGAGTCCTGAGTATTTCCAAGTGTGAAAGCCACATCAGCTATTAAGGCGCATGTCAGCCCCAATCAACACACTCCTCCTGTGCCCTCCCTCCTCCCCTCCCCCTCTGAGATGTTGCTCTCAAATGGAAATAGTTTTCATTCCACATACATTCAACCAATGAAATATCTTCTGACTTCTGTCTCCAGACTGCAGCCCGAGGAACATGTTAGCAAAGCAAGGGTTTAACACAGGAGCACACTAAAAACACATGATTTGTCAGACTCTGCTGTAAGGGGGTGATCCATGGACAGCCACTGTGCACACAGGCACAGACTCACAGACAAACCATTCATTTTCAGACCAATAAGCCTGGTAGAATATCTACTCTTTCTTCCTCAGAGGCTTTTCTGATTGAAGTCTAATGGGGAATTTGCACATAACAAACAACTGTATCCAGTCCTGGCAAGTTAAATCCACAGAAAACTAAAATCTAAAGGACACAAGGCAGCTCATCAGCAATCTGTTCTCACTTCATGTCTGCAGGCATTACCCCTTCCAGCAGGGTGGCCAGACAGAGAAGCAGTGAAGGACTCAGGTCTACAACAGCCAACAGAGGGGCATTAGAAAATCAGGGTCAGAATTTCCTATGTATGGCCCTATTCCTAGAAGCATTTTACTATTTAAAAGAATAGACAAACTTAAAATTGAAGGTGAACTCACATTTCCAAATTACACAGTTACCAAACCTGCTGTGAAACTCTCCTCAGGTATCTGGGGAACAGACTTGCTCAGCAATTGCAGCCAGTGTGGGTCAACTATAATGCACCTGGCTTTAACACGCACAAATAAAAATCCTAATAAAATGATTGAAGCTCATAATCCATTTATAAACAATGTCTCTTAGGATGATGCTGATGGAGAAAGCCACCACGGTACTCCTCATAAACACCTCAGCACTCCCTTTCTAATATTTCCAGGCGGCTGCCTTTGGTACATCTTTGAAAATTTCAAATAAATAACATTTCTCTAGTATTTGCTCACCCTGAACCAGAACAATTCAGGTATCGTAAATGGAGGGTTTTGAATATCTATCTGTTTTCCAAAAGCCACCTTTCCCAGAAAAAAGAAAAAAAAAAAGCACAGCAGAATGGTAAGGAAAATTTAAAAATTAGCTACAGCATTGCAGAAAAATAAGGCAACATTCTAGCAAAACATAAATGAAGAGAAATACATAAATTGAGATAAGAGAACCTCCATCTAGAAATGTCAAAAGAACACCTAAAATATTGCCAGAATTGAATGAACCATAAATGAGAAAAAAAATTAAAATCCCCTGGAAATAACTGAGATAAGGATCCCTCTGCAATTGTTAAAACAAAAGGAACATACCCAGACCTGAGAGGATATTGACATCACTAAAATTTCAAACAGTTTACCTCTTATTTGAAGGCCTTTAGACATGTTAAAAAGAAGGCAATTCTTGCATACCTTTCTCTACTTTCTTATCTGTAAGCATATAAGTAGCTCTGCTGCAATAAATGAGGCTCATATTCTCAAAGTTGAACACTTTTCATCTTGAATTTTCATTCAAAAGTAAAGGAAAAAGGGGAGCAAAAAGAAAAGGTTATGGCAACATTGAACATAGCTCCATTGCAGTGACCCCAAAGGAAGGGACTGCTAATACAAACCCAGCCTCTGCACTAAAAACAATTTCAAAAAGTTAATAAAATTGTTAAAATTTTATATTTATGTGTATGACACAAAATGTATGCCTTCTGCATTCCATCTCTCTTGTTATTTTTACTGTCCTTCAAAGTTACATTAGTATAATTATTTTTCTAACAATATATATTTTATCTACTGAATTTCATTTGTGTTCTCTGGACCTTGAACACATCCCAGATACTACATACCACTCTGTTATCCCCAAATGGAATTTCCAACAACCTATAAATCTGTTTTAAAAGAGAAGATCCTAGAAGATCTTTAATAAAACAAAATTTATTCTAAGGGAAGAGCAAAGACCAGAACACAGTGACCACAAAGACCCAGTCAGTCTGAAGCAGAAAACCAGAAAACTTCTTCCTCTTCTGAAAGTTTCCTCTGGGTCAGGCCACAGCATGAACCTCTCGTGATAAAATGAGTTTTATTGATAAGGCATCAGCCATGAGTTAGATCTTCCCAAGGGAAATAGCAAACAGAAGTGGTCTCAGAAGTGAAGTTGGCTCATCACCACCTGCAGGAATTTCTGAAGCCTCCATGGGTGTCCAAGGCTAGTGTTGGACCTCAGGCTTTACAGCACCCAGTCCATCCAAGGACCAGAACAGCCAAACCTACCCGGACATATTTTGTGGAACTGGCTTTCTTCTTGTCTGCTGTGTGATGGCCTCAGATTTGGCTTAAGGATGCCCTTTCAAGACCTGAGCAGCAATTTTTATTGTGCTCTGTTACAAACTATTTATCCACCTCTGCCATTTGCCACTAGCACTAGTATGGGCACATATTTTTTCTCATCATTTATTGTTTCTATGTCCATAGACCATGACAGTGAAATAGAAATCAATAAAATAAACTAGATTTTTAAATACTGGGCTCAGAAAACTTCCCTCCACTGTAATTACAAATGCCAAATTTCATGACACCTTCTTTTTAATAACTGAGCTATAAACCTCTCAATAATGAGTCTTGTAATGGAAATGCTAAGTCTCTCTTTACTGCTGTGGCATGAACTTGCTGCTATAATCAGCTATTTTTATCAGTTAGTTGATTACACCTTAGAAAAATGACTCCTGGCAGCACAAGTCCTCTTACATTAGAGACACTCTTTAATACTCCCGTGTGGTAATACAACCAAGAACTAAGAGAAAGAAGGGTGGAAGAGAGTGAAAGAAATATTTAAAGAAAGATGGGAAAGAAGGGAGAAGTGTAAAACTTAGGGGGCAAGGGGAAGGAAGAGATAAATATGTGCAAGGGGTGACAGTATAAACACTTGACATTTCCAGCTCTCACTAGCAATGAAAAATCCCACTTTGAGATATGTGGCACATATTATATACCAGGTTAGACCAGATAATTTATACCCTTTCCCAAGCAAATCATGAGTTTCTTTCACTGCTTTAAATTCGTCCATGGTCTGTTGAAAGCCTACATTGTTTCCCTATTATATATTTGCATAAATAACATGTAACTAACTTCCAGTGAGTGCTCTAGAGAAGCAGAAGAGGACACTGGAAGAATATCAGCAGCCTGTCTTTTTCTGAAAAGTCTTTGAGAAATACAAGATGCAATGCAAACCAGAAATATTTCATCTATTTTCTTCTCTTTAAATAGTGAACCTAAAACTTTTAAAGCTTCCTATTAAATTGCCATTAACAGCATTATCTGTGCAGATGCAGCTGCATACTGAGCATCCCAAGGATACAGTGGCATCTTCTCTACCTTAGTCAGTGGGAGCTGGGGATGTGTCTACAAAAATCCTTCATTTCAACAAGAACTTTAACTTAAGAACTCTGTTATGATTTTGCTCAACAGTGCAGAGATATGATAAAGGGAATCCATAAGACACTTACAATACACTGTATAACTAATTATTGAAATGTGCAGGCATAATCCTCCGGCCTTGAAAAAAACTACAAGTATATGTAAATATAATTATAAAGGGCACATGGTTGCAACATGATGACAAACAATATTAAACATGCAAAAGGAAGGACATTCAAAGAGATTTTTTGCATGTGCAGAAATTGTACCTTGTTTTCTTTGCTAGCTTGCTGGGCAGCATTGTGCATATGCAGTTAATCATGTCTGTGTTTAAACAGGCATAGTGCAATCACATTCAAGTTTTCCTAACTCTTCCACATCTAAATGAGAACCATAATGCTGACCATTAGAGAGAGCCAAATGCTGTACTGTAAGGAGAGAAAACACAAAGTCTATGGATCTTGTCTCTGTTACAAGATGATGAAGCATAAATTACATTACTTTCTAACCCTAATCTGTCAAAAGTACTTTTTAGCCCTATTCCCCCAAACCTTCAGAATTTAGCCCATTTGCTCTTCAAACTGCTTAAAAACCACGAAAATCTTTTGTGATCCTGCATCATTGCAGAACTTCCTCCTGACTTGGACAGAGCTAAGATTACACCCAAAGCAAACTCTGTCCTTGGCCTTTGCACACAGATTGCACTGCATTTGTTCCAGCCTTTGGGGACCAAAAGCCATCAGGAGCCATACTCTTTACAGACAAGCCCTCTTGTCTTCCCAAAGGACTCCTTGTTCTACTTTTGTAGCCCAAAGATGCTGAGAAAGTAGAAAAGAGCCCTAAAGAGACAAGAAGTAGAAACGAGATGGCTGTTTTGTATATTCAATCTCTAACAATTTCCCTGTCCTAGGCATCTAATCCCCTCAGATAAGACTTCAAAAAATACTTCTGCCTGAAATATGTTCTCACACCCCCAACCGAATGCATATTTGCATGTGCTAATTTGGCATGGGTTTAAAAATAAGAAAGAAAGAAAGAAAGCAAAAAAAAAAAAGAAATGTAAAACCCCTTTTATTCTTGGAAAAAAAAAAATCATAAATTATACGAGGAGATCTATGCAAAAATGCTTTCAGCAAGGTGCACATTGCAACCCTCAGCCAGGCAGCCCCATTCATATGAGTGAAGGTGAGCCATCTGTGAAGGGGAGGAATTGCCTCAGAGTTCCACAGAAAGTATGAGCATCACATCCTCAGCCATGAGGCAAGCATATCACAGGTGTATTCTAGGGCAAGAGCACTGGAGAATAGGACAAAAATAGAATAGAATAGAATAGAATAGAATAGAATAGAATAGAATAGAATAGAATAGAATAGAATAGAATAGAATAGAATAGAATAGAATAGAATAGAATCACTCTTAAATAAAGCTTTTTGAGGTTACAAACCAATTATAAGAGTTTTCAGAAAATTGCCCTGTTTTATTAATCAGAAAATGTCTCCTCCACAATATTGTGGAACAGCAAATCAATCCCACAAGTGACTGAAGTTTAGCCACTATCTTTTTCCTCTTTTTTTTTTTTTTTGATGGCTTTAATTTGCTTGTTCTTTATGTTCATTGGCAGCCCTGCTAAAATGTATCTTTTCAACCTATTGTCTTAGGTAAGATTACATCAACAGTTCCAGAAGGACCACTTTTAAAAATAAATTCTGCTTTCCCTTATCACTGACAGGAATCACATTTACATATTCTCCTGGTGGAACTGATAATGCACCAGATGATTAATGTGCCTCGATGTAGTGATACCTGTAGACTGTTTGATCAATGTCTCGCAAAGAAAGTGCCTTTCATTCAGTATGCTCAGAGTCCAAAAACGCCTTGTGATTAATGTAACTAAATGTTTGGGGTCAGCTGAAGCTCCAGTTCTTGTTCCTGATTCAATATCAAACTAAAGATAGGTCACAGGAGAGTGAATTAGTCATGGGAAGAAAAAGTCTGAGTGTGCAACTTCAAACCATCTCCTTAAGAGAATCTAAAGAAGAGTTCTGGTATTTTTTAGTTACTACCACAGTCATCTGCACCATTTTTTCATCTCATTGTTAAACAGAACAGCCCAACATGCAAAGCCTTTTAATGCCAGGATATTTTCACTACAAAAATAAGTGGGTTTGATTTAGTTCTTGGCATTGAAGTTTGGATTTATTCAGATTTATTTATTACAGTTAGCAAACCATGAAAATCCAAGTCTCTGAAGTTATTCCCCAAAGAAAGCACTTTATACACTTGGAAGATAACAAAATGTCTAATGACTACTAGATCTTTTCTTGGTTTTACTTGATTATCTGGGGTAACACTGACTACTTCTGCTTGACCTTACATCAGGTGTTTGGTGTCTTGTTAAAAACAGATGTGAAGGTAAATATAGGTAAAGCAGGGACCTACTCAGGGATGACTTTCACTTCCACTCATATTTACTCTTTTCCTTGAATGTGAAGGAGGTATAAAAGCCATTCAGCTAGTGAGGGAAAATATCTCTTGCAACCCTGCCAGCTCTTTTCCCACCTTTATCTCATTGCAAACCCATCCCTGATCAGGAGGCAAGAAAGAAGGCTAAGGAAGGAGCTCTGGTGCACACTCACAGCTAATTCCCTACATGGTGAACTTGGTTACCCTAGACTGTTTCTAGAGTCATAGAAAGTCCTTGAAATTAAGTGGGATAAATCCAGGCCAAAATATGGCATGCTGGGAACAGATAAAGGCACCTTGTAGGACATACATTAAGTTGGAGCTGGAATGGTTACTGGTTCCAGGAGAATAAAGGTGATATGCAACTCCCTTAGTCCCAGAAGCTACGGCACGGCACCTGCTTCTCCTCAGCTCAGCTTCACACACCACAGAAACAATGACTTGTCAACATACAGGACATATCCTGAACTATATCTAGACCCACTGATGCAGAAACTTCCTCCTATGCCGTGCTGCCTCTTATGCTATTGAGTTGCCCCTATTATAGCCAGGCTTCACAAGGCCAAGTGACAGAGGAGATGGTATCATCTTATAGGCACCATCTGCCAAAAAGAAAGAGATGGTAAGATCCAACAGAAAATTGCTAGTTTTCAGTGTAGTTAATCTTATAGACCACAATGATCTCAAGAGTAAGGCAACAAAAGAGCAGGTAAGAAAACGTATTACTGATGAATTTTCACTGTTCTCCATAGGTCCTCAGAACCAAGGCACAATTAAAAGTATATCCTGGGCCTTAAATTCCTGTGTTGCAAATGAGCAGCTCTGAGAGCAAAAGTCAATTTGTGACTCGCTGAAATTCCCAGCTGAGGAGGGCTCCAGCCACTGCCTCCCTGATCAGACAATACCTGAGCACTTCACAGAAGGAAAGACAGCAAACCTGGTACCAAATTTAAACTCATGAACTGTAATCCACTTCAGCAGCTTCATTTCTTAATTTCCTCACAGCAAACAAAGGTTTCTGGGCCGTGTCTTTGACTGCCATGGTGCCAGGATATTTATTTCCCTCTTTCTAAATATTTCCTTAAACACAGCTTAATTCAATGTTTCACACCTGTGCTGTGGCCTTACAGCATCAAAACTGATGAGATTTTTCAACTTTACGAAACTATAAGAGGCTCGAGATTGTTTTTATTATTCAAGAAAAACTCAAGACGAATAAACATATCGTAAATACTAATATAGCTGCAAAAGTTAATTAATGAAAAATAACTGTTATGAAGAGTGTTATCAATAATTTTAGGAATAATGTACATGCATAATGGATGAATTTTGCCCAGGGGTAATAGCTTGCATCTTGGCCTGATTTAGTATGGAGAAACTGCATCATAATGAAAGGCAGAATTATCACATAGTATAACTGCTAGCTTTATCACTGCTTGGTAGGATCCTAAAACTGTCATCAAAATGTTAAAATTACACTCACTTAAATGATCTCTATAACACAAAACTATGTGCATGTGGATTTATTGCCCTCAGAATAATGTGAAAAATTCCACCATCACTGATTTGTAAAATGCTAATCATTCTGCTATAAAGAGATACATCAAAATACAACAAGATGGCACTTTTAAAGAGGGTAGGCTTGAGGCAGGAACTTTACCAAATATGCTCTCATGATTTTAAATATGGATTAAATTATTTATTTGTCATTTGAAAGGTTTGGGGTTTCTTATTTAATTTCTTGGGTAATTTTGTAAATGACATTGACTTAGGTTACTAAAACATGAAGGATTTTTCCTTTTTTGAGAAATACATTTGATCTGGTTTTTTCAATACCAGAATAAGAAGTTAAAAGTGACTTCCTTGCTTTGGGAAAAAATTCAAGTAATAAAGTGCAATCAATCCCTGAGAAATGACCTAAGAGTCTGTGACTCTTAAGCGACTAATTCTGTCTGCACATACCCAAATCAAATGGAATAATAAAATAGAGTTACTTCATAGCAGAATAAATGTATTGGGAAAATAAGCGAACGTTATTTATACACTCTTACATTTAAATTTCGTGCAGACAATATTTGCTCAGCACAAACCACTACATTTCTAGCAAGGTTTTGCTACTATGTTAGAGATTTTATGGCATGTCCCCAGTAAACCTGCTTTTTGTCATCGAATACCATCTAATTGGATACAAGTCTTATTAATGCACAATATAGCAATATTTTAAATTGTAAGGACTCATAATGGATTATATAAAATATGAACGGTGTTGTTCATCAAAACCTTAACTTCACACCTACCAACATTATTTAATTAAAACTATTTGTTAGAATGAATAGATTTAATCTAGCCTTATCTCTAGAGAGACTTCAATGTAGCCTTTAAAGTCCTGATTCTGCAAGGATGTTTCTATCCTTTCAGACTTCATTTCAAGGTCTTAGGTTTTTAAGATTTTCACACTCACAATTCAGCAAACACAAACACTTACAGATATGAAGGCTGGATCAGAAATCCTACCTCATCCACTAAGTGACTTCCTCAATCTCATGAATTAACAAATTTATTTAATAACTTTGCATTGTTGATGAACCTATGATGCAGTGTATATATAGTGCTGGGAAACTGGGGAAGGGGGCACAAGGGTGTGTATAGAATCTGATTGTTCAGTAGCAACAAAATAATAATAAAATTTCAATGACAGTCAACCATAGCATTCTAACAGTACCAAATTCTGTAAAATCCTGGAGAAAAAAATTAATCTGACAGAATATTACTATTGGTTGTTATGATTATAGATTTGTGGAACCTTCATATATATTTGCACGAAGCCTGTACAAAGCTCTCTAGTTTTTCCATGAACTGCAAAGGTTTTCACCTTTCTGCTTTATTTTCATAGGACTTGGGCTACTGTGAATCCATGAATAGGTTGTAAGCTACTCCTCAACTCCATCCTAGGCCAAGTAGGATTTACCTAATATTCTCTAGCAGGAAATATTTCAGTTCAAAAATTAACTCAGTTCTGTAGCAATTCATTAGAAATGCTATCCTTTTTCACAAAATGCTCAATTCCGTAAAATCCAACTACATTTCTCTTTAAAAAAAAAAGCATCTCTGCTGTATTCATCTCAGGCAAATTAGTTTCTTCAAAAGCACATGAGCATATTGGGAGGAACACTTGGAAATGATTGCTAAAGAGGAAGGTTGCATGGGGTACATCTTCTAAGACATTGAAGAATGGAAGCAAATGGGAATGAATGAACAAATTAATGATTAAGGAAGATTTTTTTTTTATTATTTATTCTGGAAGCTCTGTCCAGCTTGGCCTCCCAGGTTCGAGTAATCTTTCACTGTCAACACATGCCACGAGATTGATTCAATTAAGATTAGCAGCACTAGAGAAAAAAAGTGGCATGGTTTACTTTTGATTAGTATTGTCTTTCCTCCCATCTCACAGTGGCTGTGACCCCTACAACCAAGACAGTTTAAATATATTAGACGATGAAAGTAAATCATTTGTCCAGTATGTATAAGCACAAGAGGAAACAAGCTTAATCGCCACTTATATTTTAGATGCTTTTATATCTCTGCAAGGATTCTCTTTTCCATTTCACATATTGAATTTAATTGACTTATGATTAACTCTTACTCATATCTAAAACAGGGGAAATGGTGTAGTGCTGGAAAAAAGGGCAGGGTACTGAATACAGTTTACTGCATGAAGTAGTGTAATTCCCAATATAATTACCTTTGAAGGTGGATTAGTTTCTATCCCTCTTGCATCTGAAGTGCTTTAAGAGTATATAAAGGACACTTAGTTCCCATATCACACATTAGCAGGTAGATTACATTTGAAAATTAGCTGGAGACTCAGGGTGTTCATCTCCCTGCTGTCACTAGCATGGCCTACATTTTCTGCTGGTACAAATGGGATAAACTGTCTTGAAAACAATAGAACCAGACATACTTACAGTAGATGAGAATTTGACTGAAAGCCTGGGTTGTTTGGGTTTGTTTTTCTTACATCAAAATGAAGAAGGAAGCTAATTCCCATATTAACCATTCTAGAGAAAAATGTTATGGCATTTTTTCTGTTTTTCACAGTCTCCTAGGACACAGAAAGATGAAATAACTTAAATCAGACAGGTATCCTAGACTTCATGGTAACACAGATAATAATAGGTAAGGGAGCACAATTTGCTACTGTAGTTATATTTCTGTCACTGTATAAAAAGGTTTTATTCAGTTCAACAAAATAGACCATAAATTAAGTGCACAGTGCCTTTACATTTCTGGAAATACTTAGAAATTAAAGGTTAATGGATACATCTATTTTAATTACAAACAAACTGAAAGAACAAAATCTAACCTTTAAGTGTTTTAACACAAAAACTGCAGACAAATGTTAGCTAACAGCAGCTTTTAGAAATATCATCTTGGCCAGCCAGTGGCTGATTCTGACACAGAGATGAAGTTTCTTCTGACTTACGTTAAAATTTCAATCATGGCACAAAGATGTAAAAGGTGCTTATTAGCAATCACAGTGTTTGATAGAATCACACGTAAATCACAAATATTTTTTTCCTGACATACCCGAGGTGGGATCTTTGTCTGGATCCATGTCAAATAATACTGGTCGAGGGTTGATAGGTAAAGGACACCAACACAGCCTTTTATCTTTGCCCCAAATTCATATTCCAAACCAGTCTCGGCATTGAGTGTAATGAAATCAGAAGTCTCAGTTCAGTCCCTAGTGGCATTAGTTCACATTATAAAATCATTACACATCATTTGACAATGTTGTGCACTGTTAGCATAGAGAAGAACTTGTTCTGTGTCTCTGGGGGAGACGGTCCCCACAGAAAAGATCAGGTTTGTGTGTGATGAGGAGGTGCAGGGGGGAGTGCAGCTGGCTGGTTGATAACGAGCACTTTGATGTTTAGCGTTTTTACTCCCTTAACACTCATCAAGACCAATATTTGTCAGAATACAAAGAGGGGAAAAAAGTCAAATTGTTGTTTTCTAAAAGGGCAACTGAGTAACATTTACCTAGTTTAAAGAGAAATTCAGATGTTCGAAAATACACAGAATGTACTAAAACACCTTTGTCTGTTGCTATTCAAAACATCTTTGACTATTGCTAGGCTGGAACTTCAATGTAAAAAGATGGATGTTTTCCTATTTCTTTTCTTTTTTCCCTTTTAAAGGCAGATTTACAGCATAACATCTGATCTCATACACTTGTCACCATGATACTACTCTCCAAAGGCCCTGAAGTCAATGGATCCTTCCAAGTCAAGCAAAAGAGTGAATGTTTGCAGACTGGGTGTCTGAATCCGCATTTGGGGGAATTGGAAAGCACAGGCAGAGCCTCAGCTCAGTCTCCCCAGCACACAGTGGGCTGTTTACAGCCTGCTTTCACAGCTTGCAGCAGCACATCTTTAATTACTAGGGAAGAATCCTATCTTTAATTGTAGTTGAAAAAATAAGTCTCTTTGCAGCCCACGTAGCAGGCTCTTTCTGAAGTGGGTTGAGCCACAATTGTAACTGGAATATAAAGAAACAAGGACAAATAAATAAGCAGTTAATGAGCTCTGCAGTTTTAGTTAAATGCTACATTGGCTTTTCAGTCATGAAAAAATCACCATTCCCAAGAGCATAGGTGAAACTATCTGGACAGCTGCTGGAAAACCCAGTCCACAGTGGTCACCTAGAGCATTGTGACTGCAAAAGCTAAGGATGGGTAAAGTCAGGTAAATCTGGCTGGAAGCCATCAATTTGCTACAGCATGAGAACTTCCTCATGCTCGTCCCAGGACAGCTTAGCTGATGCAAGTCGAGACCAGAGAGCTGTCCTGTCTAAGCCAAAAGTTCCTACCCTGTGCCTCCCTGCTCCTCCAATGGGATGAAATAGATCGGGGGAGGCCAGGCAGGAGCCAGGGCCAGGACCATGCTGGGAGAGAGGAGCACAGGAACCCTGCTTAGACAGCTCCATCCACAGCAGAACCAGTGCCCTAATAAGTATGTAGTGAGCAATCTGGGCTCTGGCCTACCTTAAACATTACAGCAATTGAAGTGATTTACAGTAGACTGAAAAGCCTGTCACATCCCTTTGACAGAAAACTTAGGGTTGAAAACATCTGGATCTGATTAGCAGCCATCAGCCTAGGGCCCACAAAAGCCATGGCTCAGGCCTAGAACATCATTAACATCTGGATTTGTAGGCAATTTCACCAAGCAAGTTGCACTTCCTTCTGAGTTAGCCAGTTCTCAAGTTCTTTGATTTCGGCTTCTGCCTCATTTTCATAATTTCTCTGAAATTAGTATACCACAGTTCGTTTTTATTTGTGAGACTAATGTTCTGATACAGTCTCAGTACTCAGTCCGTTTTAAATAGAGCAAACCTGCTCATGCTTAAATAATAAAATCAGGAGACCTGGCAACACTAAACACACTTTAGGTAACTATTAGCAGGTTTATCTACTGTTTATCTCAGTGTAAATATTCTCAAAACAAAATTAGGTAAGAAATGACTGTTCCAAATTGTTACAAGTCCTTTCTGCTTTAAATTGCTTCTCCAGCAGCTGTAGTCTGGGGGTGGGGGAGACGACGGGTCTTGGAGATATCTGGCTTCATTCACCATTCACTCTTAAATGATGTAACAGTTTTATGGCCTTTCCTTAATGATCACCCATTGTGTAATGGATTGCCAATCAAGGATCACTTAATGACAAAACAGAATAATTTAACCCCTATTCAAATGACAATGCCCAGAATTGCCCACGTAAATGTCTTTACACAACAGAAAGTTTTTCAGCTGAATGAGGTAAATAACATTAACAAGCTATTATCCCCTAGCTCTTCCTCACCAGTTACAAAAGACCGACCTTTGAACTTTGAACTTTTTCTTTGACTGATCCCGGCCATTATAACATTTGCGTTAGTCATTTAAAACCGCAGGTGTAGCCACTTACAATACCTCATAAAATGTGTAGGCTTCAAGGGAGGAGAAACTCGGGCTCACAGGAACTAAACTGCAAGAATTAGAAAGGCCATTCCTAAAGGATTAATGTCCCGTAATTCTCCCGCAGCAAGGAGGGGCCTGGCAGAGCAGAGGCTTTGCTCCCCGTGTCCCATCGCAGCAGCACCTGGCAGCCCGAGGCAGTGGCCGAAGCTGGACACCGCTGGCAGCAGCTGCCCAGGAGCGCTGGCCTTTAGGGTGATGCCTCTCACCAGCTGTCTCGTTCTAAGAACACTTCGGGAAATGTCACTTGGGCTGCTAAATCACACAGATAGTCTTAAAAAAATAGTTATCACCGCACTGATGAATGTACCACCAAGGGACAAGGGTGCAGTGCACACTGTTCACTTCCCAGTCAGGGAAAGTTGGTGGGATCACTTTATTTAGGTGACTAATCATAAACTTACGAAAAAGATGAAACAAAGGGTTTGAGCATGATGTTAAGAGACAGGAACTGATGGGCAGGAGGTCTATAAATACCTGCTCTTTCAGTGGAATAGACTTAGGAAGAAAGAGGAGGTATTTTCTAATCAGATACAACTCCTAACAATCTACAACAGGCCAATAAACATCCTAGGAGCTCTACAGAAACTAAAATTAGTGAATACCTTTCTTGCTTTAAAACACAGCCCGGGGTTTAGTGAACTGACACAGTATAGGAGGCACCTGCTCTGCACCTCATTCCCTGCCTTTGATTTGAAAGTGAATGAAAAGAAAACTTGCAGAGCAGAAGTTACCCAAGACACAAAGTTGCAGGACAGCAGGGCAAGTTCTTCTTCCATGGGATCTTTATACTTCTTTAAAAAGCTGAAACTGATTAAAGGTGAGTGCAAAAATAGTGGATCTAAAAGGCAAATCAGTACAACACAACCACTTATTGGAACCAGATTTTAAATTTGTACAGTATTTATAAGACTCGCCTTACAAGAACAGACACAATATATTTTGATTTATTTAGACAATCTGAAATAAGCCACCTATGTTTCAGATAAAAGTTTCAACATCATGATCAATTCTGTGAGAAAAATATGCACAATGCATTTATCTAGTAATAAATTTAAAGACATTTGAACATGGTTGTGGATATACTGCAATTACAGAAATAAGGTAACTTGATCGAATAAAGTGTTCATTTTAAATCATTCATGCAGCTCAATTTAAATAATTGAAATACTAACATTTATTAATGTTTTGAGTTGAAAATAATATCAAATTATGTGATAATATTTTAGATAATTAGTATGTAACAGGAGCTAATCTAATATAAGAAAAAAGATGTAAAATAAATCAGATATTAAGAATGACCACTTGATTACCACCAGCCTCTAGGGGAATTTGGGAATTCTAAACCTATAATGTTTTAAAAAAGGGGGTGTTTTTGCCATCTTTTCTACTGATGCCTCACAAAACCAGGCTGATCCCGTCAGAAAGGGCTCACAGATCTGCTCTCGAGTAGCTCCTATAGTCACATGCACAGAAGTACTACAAAAACAAACAAAAAAGAAAAAACCCCACAGATCCAAATGTGGAGCAGCAGACCTGCCCATTTCAGTCGCTGCTTTAAACAAGGAACAAGTCAGGAGTGTCTAAAGGTCTATGAATCCTCAGCAGGTTAGCTGAATGAGATGGTCTTTATCGTGAAAGGAGACACAAATCCACCTCCATGGTAAACAGATTTCTGTCAAGTTCAGTAGAGATGATAAAGGAAGAAGGAAATATCCAATTTTTTTCTGAGAAGAAGCTGGATGTGCATTCCTTGGCACATCCCTGCCTCTGTTTTTCCTCTGCAAGGATAAAAATACTGCAGCATTGGAGCAGCCAGGACAGCTGGGTCAGAAACATCTTCCACCCAGAATCCCCCAGTTGCAATCCAGTTAGCAAATCTGGACCTAACTAATCACATATCCTGGTGAAGAGAATGGGAGCAAAAGCTGCAATATGAGTCCAGTGTTGACTGATTCAAACTTTTCACCGTTTCTGGTATCCACCTCCAGCAATGAATGGAATCCCACTGTTTTCTTCCCAATTTTCATTTACTTTCTCGTGTTAAACATAAAACACACCCACACATTGTACCAGAAATAATTACATACCACACTGAATAGGTTAGGGATGCTTCAAATAATTGCCTACAGTGTCCCTGACACCACTAGCAAAGGGCTGAGGGAGAACAAAGGAAGTTTATAAAGAAATATACGCATATTCTAGAGGCTGACATCACACGTCAGTTTTGCAATAGGTATGTTGGACATACCAACATACACTTCTTGTACATTGAAGTACTTTCTAGGAGGCCAAAGAATCAAAAGAGAAATTTAGGGAATTACCAAATGTTCAAAACCACTGAAAGCCCCCAGCTTTGCTATGCTATAAACCACACTTCTAGTAGGGTTCTCTCTACTTTCCCAGAATCCCTGTTACAGGTTCCTTGAACTGCCTGGTGTCAGCCTCAACCCCTGGCCCGTGGGATGCTCCAGCTTGCTAGGGGTGAAGGCACACACATATCGTCGCATAGGGATCTGACATGGTCTTATCTCAGCCCTTTTGCTGTTGACATTTGTCACCAGTTCAAAACTTATTATAGCCACCATCTCCGCTTACATTTACAGATACGTTTTAATTAATGGGGGAAAATGTGTTTATCTCCTCCGAGCAGTGCCTGGCTTCTCAAGCGTTTGTTATCTCCGGTGCGAAATTTAGGCTGACGAGAATCAGCTCTTCCCACGCCGCAGCTCCGGGCCGGGCGGGGCCGGGACTGCTGCCTGCCCGAGCCCTGCTCACACAAGTGTGCAGAGCACATCTGCTCGGGCTCTGGCAGCTGGGGCCGTGTGACCAATTCAGCGTCAGAGAGTGAAATTAACGGTAAAGAGTTTAATTGTCGGTAAACAATACCGCATTACGGAGCGGTAAACACAGCAGCAGGGACGGAAGGGCCGAGCATTCAATCACAGATGTGGCCGCTTCGGTGCTCTCACTAACAATCTCCCTCTCCGTCTGGAAGTCCGGCCGGGCTTTAGGCGCTCTCGGTCATTCACAGCCGCTGCCCCTCCCTGCTGCCCCGCCCGGCCCTGAGGATGCCCCAGGCGGGTGCGAGCTGCCCGAGCCTCTGCGGCTCCACCGCTGCTGGGGGAACGAAACACTGCCCACCTCACACACCTAGAGAGGGGCAAACAACCTGAGCAGACAGCATCAAGAGCATGCCAGACACCTCTAACAGTTTTCTTAAATAATAACGTTTCTTTCTTTAAAATTTCTTTAAAAATGCCAGCTGACTAATCTGGTTTTTCGCACCCTCACAAACACTTAGGCCTGGGAAGCCTGGGGACAGATGATTTAGGAACAAGGAGTTGGTAGACATGAATAATTACCCAGATTCTGAGTGCCCTTGAACATGTTGTTTCAGCTTATTGGGGGTAAATCTGAGGAGCTGGAGTAGTCTCTGCCATGGCCATGTGCCTTAGTTTCCTTCTTCACGAAATGGGAAGAGTTTTGATTCACGTGAGCAGAAGGCTGTGGGCATTATCTGCCTGTGAAATGGTAAAAGACACACACCAGCTGAATAAAGTTTATGGGGGAAGATACGGAATTCTGGTTCATCATTTTGTTTCTTTCTTTTCCCTTCACTCCCATTCTCGTTGCTTATTGATTTTTGTTTCCAGCTGACATACGAGCGACAGCCTACATTAAGACAACAGCAACTGAAGCATCAGGAAAGTCAACATCACTATATACCATTAAGAAATCTGCTGTTTGATGATGCGCATTTACCACTCCAAGAAGTGCCTTAGGGAGATACAACCATTTCTGAAGGGGGACTAGTACTAGGTGGGTGGGCTTCAAAAAAACACTGCTCTGCATGATGTCCAGTAGGAGAATCCCTTTCAAAAACAGTGAGATGGATGAGCTGTCATCAACCCACTTCATTCCCTGCTTTGCAGGACACTCATAAAATGGGCAAAAGACAGTTCTGGTTTTTTCAACACACGATAAAAATGCACAAAAAATGATTGACGTGAAGAAACTGCAAGTATGGTAAATTAAACATATGCTTCTGGAAGCACAGATCTACTAGAATAACTCAGTCATGTTATTAGTCGTATCCTCTAGTTGCTGAAAGACTAACCACCTCTTTAAAACAATTGAAATCCCTATATATTGTGAGTATAAGCTCTTAATTAATTTGCCATATTACATATATCAACAGCCAGACAGAAATGGAGCTTAACAGCAATTTATCTTCAATCAGGTTTTGGAGCCAATACAAATATTTCTTCATTTCACCTTGCTTTTGACTCACTGTGTAAGTAGAAACAAAAGAGCCCAAACCACTGCTGACATTAGCATCCTAAAAGGTGTTACCTGGCTTAAATCAGTGTCATTGACTCTTCTTGTGCCAGCAATGAGCTGGGATCTCTGCCTTCACTCGTGACACTCCGCAATTAAGAGAATTTGATGTAAGAATAACCATGAATGAACTCACAACTCTCTCGCCCTTTCATGAATTGTCACAGGCAACAGGCTTGAATGGTCCCAAGGCTGCATTTCGATTGCTAGGCAGAGACATTCCCCCTTTCCTGTTATGGAAAATCAACTGTGCTATCTAACAAATGCACGTGCACTGTACAAACCCTGCACAGAGATTTCCACCGAGGTGCTCCCACTTCTCTTGAACCACAGTGGAACACGAGTCTCTACCCTGGGCTGACAGCAGCTCCTTCCCATGATGCAATCCAGGGAGGGAGTACATCTCTAGCTGAGCTTCTGCATGCATAGGATACTCTCATTAAAGGTACTAGAGGCACAACTGGACAGAAAGGACTAAAAATAAATGAAAACATGAACAAACTGCAATACTGCTAACTTCAAGCATACATATACACAAAAAGAGAGTGAAAAAAAAAAAACAAACCAAAAAGAGGAATATGCGCAGGTATAAAGGATTCCCCTGCTTTTTGTGTCCAGGCTTTTCTGTTGAGATTTTCACCAAGAACGTTACCAGGGGTTTGTGCTGATGAATACAGGCACCACATACTTTGACTTGGCCACTGCATTAGCATTATACCTACAGGGCCCTTAGCCTAGGAGGGTAAAAAACAGGTAAACTAGGAATTTCCTCTAGCTTTTGCCATTCAGTTCCATACAAACATTAATAACGCAACTCTCCAAAATCCAGATGCTCAAACCTGAGGAGTAGTTACAGAAGGGCAGCCATCTTCAACAGACTCAAGTGAAAGGAGAGACAACCTTGCTGAGACAGCTGGTCCATGTTTGTATTCTCCAGTTTGTTCAGTCTTCCTCTGATTATTTCATTAATTCTTCACTTTTTAATGAGTCTAATCCCACAACTCCCCAAGCATGCACACTACACAGTCTGTCCCTAGAAATTAACTCCCTCTGCCTTTTATAAAGCTCCCTCACAAACAGACTTCTCCACACTATACACACATATCCATGTAACTAACACAATTTGCCAAAGGGTAAAAAACTCTAAGCTCCCTTTATTTGTCTTGCTGCTGAGTGATCTCAGCCCCAGTGACTAAAAGTCAAGCAGCGAGCTGTGGGGACATGCCATGCTGCAGCTAAACTCACCTCAGCTGCAAGCAGCAGAGCTGCCATCTTGCTAATCAGCTTTAATTTAGCTGTCTCACAGCTTCATAAGTAAATAAAGACTTACTTAGTGTCAGAAATATCAGTATTTAACCGTAGAGTTAAAAAAGTATGGTAATTAAAAGAGTGCCACAAGTCACAGCTCTGTGCAATCCTAACAGATTGTAGGGTTTGCCTTTTTGAACCTCTCAGCACGTTTAGAAACTTGAGTAAAACAACAAAAGGTGTTAATAGCTTTAAGGGGAGCACCATGCTGATAGATTACCCATTATGGCTATCCACTCACAGCGAAATGGCAAATAGGTTTGATCAATTCGATTTTAATGTAAAGTGGAACTTGAAAAAAACAGCAATGAGCAAAGAGAGGACCTTTTGTTGCTAATGTGTCTGAAAAAAAGCACTTAATTGAGGTCATAATAATATTAGTAGTTATATACTATCAATAATTCAGCCTTATTTATTACTACATGGTAAAGTTCTGTCAAACAGGAATCGTTCAGGCTTTGTTATACATGTTAACATGAAGCTAGCTGTTGGATGATTGGTATATATTTCACCAGCTGCTCAAAACTGCGGGATAGCAAGAACTAATGATATTTTTTCTTGGTCCTTGCATTACACAATAGTTAATTTGCTGCATGCAGAAATATACGTTACAAATATAATAGTCCCACATAAAGTATGCATAATAAAAAAAGCATTATATCTGAAACAGTGACTGACTAATCTTGCCTGAGCTATCTGTCATATGGAAAACAATTTCAATTCCTGCATGATTTAGTACTCCTACAGCAGCAGAAACATAAATTCTGCCTTTTCACACAGTTCTAGTCACCTGTGATTAGTTATCTTTAAAAAATCTAAACGAACGTATAATTGTACCATTATAGAGGCAAACTCCAGTGTTAAAATTTAAAATGTATTAGTCTCGTAAAATGGCTCATTAATCTCTGGGTCTTAAAGGACATACTTGTCCGGTAATGAGCCAAATGCAGGAAATATGTGTGTGATGGTGGATGGGGGAATTTTACCTCATAAGTGTCTTTTTTTTTTTTAACCTTAGAATAATTTTATTCCTGTAAAATCTGTTTACCAAACACAAAGAAGTTGTCAGTGACAGAGTCAGCTGTACTTCTCTGGTCATTAACTATGGAAATAAGATGTTTTGAAGAGATTAATTTTTCCTTATACACGATATTCATGGATTTATAACAGCTATATAATTACTGAGTGGAACTGCAGCCAGAAAGGTTGGGCAGGAATATTGATCTCTCCGTGTCTGCTAATGACCACTTCTCCGCTGCGCTGACGGAAGGAAGCCTTCTATTAGATTTTTACCACCTTCCTCAAGGAAAAAGGAAAAAAAAAATGGAAGGGAAAAAAAATGAAAAGAAAGATCGTAGGGGCACCTGTGAAAAACAAAACGTATCTCACTGAGAGGCTGTCAGGCCGAGCCTGGCGGGGACAGTTCGGGAGCGCAAAGGCAGAGGCGGAGCGCGGGGCAGGCTCGGGGCAGCGGCGAGCGAGCGCCGGCGGGGATGGATACGGATGGGATATCGGGGGGAGCCCGCAGCCCCTCCGGGAGCTAATCCACTTGGCAGCAGCGAGATGGCTCCTTGAAGGAGCTAAAGTAGACTGACACAATGGCCTGCGAGGCATTAAAATGTAGGAATTAAAAACTGTTAAATTGCACAGAGGGATTCTTAACCTCAGCCCTTTGGCAACACAGTGATGTTTCTTCCCTTTTCTTCTCCCTCGCCTCTTCTTGAAAGTGCCATACACAGTAGATTTTCTGTTTTTATTCTTTCCAAATGCCTCACTCATCAGACCACACTAATTCTGGATGCGAGTTCCCTGCAGTACAAAAACCCTGTTATTGTTGGGAATAAAGCATCTGAAAGAGTGTCTCCAAAAATAACTTTGTCTTCTCCTGTCTGCTCCTAAAACAGCCATCATTCAAAAGCACATCTGGATTCATAGATCTGGATCTTTGGGTCCGGCAAATATAAGGGCTCCAGACAAGCCTTCCCCTGCCATTGGGGCTGTGCAGAATCCCTGTGCCATTTGAATGAGAAAGGTGAGGCTCTGTGTTGTTTAAATAGACAAGCAAATGTTCAAAACGATTTTTAAACTGGGGACAATTATGGTTTGCCCTGGAGCTCAAATGGATGTGGGCTTTTAAAATTTTTTTGCCTTTTTTTTTTTTTCTTTTTCTTTCTCCGAAACGCAAGTTATCCTCAGGCTCAACAAACTGACATGTGGTTCCTGACAATAATAGGGTATCACTCAGCCACTCTGTAGAGAACTGCCAAAAGAGACGACCCTTCTTCCCTAGCTGGTGGGTTGGTTTGGGGTTTTTGTTGGTTTTAAACAGCGTGACATTTTAAAAGTTATTAGAGCATTAATGCTGCTTTTTAATGAATAAAGCTTTATAAAACTACTGATATGGAATTAACATAAGTTTACCTCTGAATGCAAGTCTCTTTTTTTTTCCTATTTTACTATCCATTACTTCATTAAATCAACACTGAATAAGACTAGCCTTGCCAAATTTCTCACTGCACATTCCACTGTTTGCCCATGACAGTATTTGAATGTGCTTATTATTTCTAGTAAAGCCCTTATCATTTTCACTGTGAAATTTAAATCACCCTGATCCAACTCTTCTTAGCTAAAGTCAGCTTTATCAACCACAAGAGATGTGGGATTTTAAAAAGATCTGAGTAAATTCACATTGTTTGGATAAACTCATTCAGGGGGTTCAGTAAATGAAAGCTGAAATAGATATGTATTCCAAGGAGGTTATGGACTGCTCAAAAACAAAGAAGTTAAAGCATAATTAAAAAAAGAAAAAAAAGTTAATAGTATCAGTATCTTTTTAATGAGGGCATTCACAGACCAGATTTTGAATTGGTATTTCTGTTCATCCACAATAATTCAAGTGAAAAGCAAAAAAAAAAAAAAAAAAAAAAAAAAAAAAAAAAAAAAAAAACCCAAAACATTAAACTGTTTACACAAAGATTTTTTTTTTCTACAATCCACTCTGCTATGTTATCTGGTCAGTGTTGTGCTATCAAAAAATGTTAAGGGCTGCATTTATGCATTATCCCACAATTTAAGTAACTGTGTATCATGTATATTTAAAACCATCTCTCTGTAGTTTTAATTATCTCAGTCTGCAGGGACAAAACGCAGCTCCCATGCCTGAGACCGAAATGAAAGTGCTGCATGCTGACAGCTAAGATGTCTGTCCTAGCTTGTTGAGATTTCCTGTAAAATTTGCATTGAAAAGGCAGCTTTAAATATACTTAAAATAAAAAGAGCATTTGCATCTAATTTGCTACACTTGCAGTATTAAAGTTTTATCTGAATAAAGACATGTCAAATGGATTTATATAGTTAAGCTGATAGCTTTTAAAGTCAACACAGTAACATCAGCTAAATTCAACAAAGTAATGGCAGCAGCTAATGGCATTTATTAGTTTATCATCATTTACTTAAAAACCATAACGCAGATCATTTTATTTTCACATTACTGTTTGTGATTCTTTGACTCAGTTTGTATTGATTCCACAAATTATGGCAGAAACTGACATTTATCTAACAGAGTTTTCCAAGCTATAAATGTTGGCTTTAGTGGGAAGCAATTGAACACTTGCCACACAATGGTTTGAGCCATGCTAGAAACAACCATCTTCAAATAAACACATTTGGCAACCATTTTAAAATACGATTGTTGCTTGTCTGATAATGACAGAAGGGTTTTTGTTACTGATAAGGCTCTTATTACAAACCACTGCCTATGTAATCTACAGCTTGATCACACAAAGTGCTAAGCATGCTCACCCAACCCAGCAAAGAGCTGAAACATTAAGCTTTGTTTTGAAGATATGCATAATAAAAAGCAAGTCTTTTTACAATATTTCTCTTCTGCAGACGTCAAAGAACTTCACAAAAGAGACCATCGCTGTTTACACATGAGGAAACTGAGGCTGAGAGAATCCGAATTACACCCAGTGCCCCAGTGGGACTTGATGATATGAGTCCCAATTTAGTGTTCTGCACACTGTGTTTTACTGCCACCTTACCCTCCTTACTCCAGTGTCATCATCACTTGCCCAGACTTCAGTGGAGCTACCTGCCAAAAGTACAGGCCTATGATAAAGATTGCTGAAGGGTCCAAAATATTACAGAACAGTTTTCTGACTCTAAATCCATGGTAAAAAAGAGCTTATGCATTGTACTAGCAATTCTGCTATAGTTGCCTTTTACCCCTCTTTTCAGCAATAATTGATGAAGCCTAAAAATTTACCATGAAATGCTGAGAAATATTTTATTGCCACCATAAAAACTAGGCACACACGTATCTTGGTTTGTAAATATTATGGGTGCGGACACCTACATGTCAACACTCAGTTTTACAACTGTACTTGAAAATGACATCAAAAGTTTTCAGTCATGAGATCTACTCTCCTCCTTGGTGACATCTATGCCTTCTTCAGTGGAAGAAAAAAATCCAGCTGAGCTGGAGGTAGCGTTTATTTTCAGAACTATGCACGGAGGTCAACATTCTTGCTAACAGGAGGCCCACGTCCAATTCCCCATGTCATATCCTAAACCTTTAATTCCAAAGAATCACCAGCTTCTCTCTATTTTCCTCTTTGTTTTGGGGGCATTTTTGGTTTGGTGTTCTCCTGGGTGGGTTTTGCTGTTGTTTAGTTTGGTTTATTTTTTTGGCTTGGTTTTTTTTTTGGGAGAGTTCTTTATTTTTTTGTATCAGACCATATTCCCAAGAAAAGTGACAATCACAAGTCACATTTGGAAAGAATTTGAAATGATCATGCTTTGTTTCATGCCATTTATTATAATTCTCCCACAGCAATGGGCTTTGTTCTACTGTGTCCTCACCCTGAACTCTGGCTTCTATTTCAGCACACATTTGTAATTCCCCATCCCTGGGCTGAAGAGCACAAACCTCTGGCTCACCAGAACAGCCTGAGACAGCTGGAGCAATGGTTTCTGAGGCATACCCATTCTTCTTGAATCACCACCTCACAGCTGGCCAACTTTCTTAAGTGTAAGTGCTGGATCGGGCAAGAAGGAGAAAGAAGGAACTAAAAGCTGTATTGACTTTCACTTGGAGCCCCAGTCTGACCTCATTCAATTCAACAGGAATTCTGTTCTGATTTAAACAGTGGCTGGATCAAGTATATATAAAGTTTTATTTTATTGAAGATTACATATGAAATACTGCTGCAAAAATTGAGTTGGGGAAAAAAATTTAAGTAAAAGCTTATATATTTTTCTGTATAGGCTCTCTTCCTTCTGCTCAAGAAACAGAGTTGTAACCTACTAAAAATGCACACCATATTTTACAGCTATTTCAGTCATGCTGGACAGAATGGCAACCCCAGAAGTTCCCATTGTGACACAGACATGATGTGCTCTCCTTGGGACTGGAGGGGAGACAGTGCCTCTGGCAAGACACCTCCGGAGGGGAACATTATGGCTCAAGTGTTCTGAAACAAAAGCCCAGAACCAAGTAGCTACAGCACTGCAAACAGCATCACTGCTTAAGAAGTAGGGCAGCTTAAAGGAGGAGGGAGAGTTCTATTCAAAGTCAGAGAGAAAAAAACAACCTCTTTGTTTCCATCCAAATGCAAATAGAAAGCCTAAGTGCAGCTGAAGAACTGGTTCCTGCCAGCTCCACCTGAGGAACAGGACATTTTGCACAGTAGTAGTTAGAGCCTCCAGATGGCTTTGAGGTACAGCCCCTAAGCAGTTCAGTTTGACCTGAAAACTCCAGGGCATGGGAGAAGTTTCCCATCCCTGATCACAGACATGGTCCAGAGGGATTCCCCTCAGCACAAATCCCTCTACAGTCACACAAAGCAGAGGAACCTCACTAGGTTCAGTTCATTTCAGTTGCACCTCACTATGTCATGGTGAGTTTTCCTTTTTATTTCCATCGTCCTATACTTCAGAGAGTTCATTCCTAGCTTGTGCTAGCAATGACCATTCCCCACCTTCATTCTCCTGCACTCAGACCCTTCCTATGCCACACAGGAGTGAAACAACAGCACCCCAGCTGGTGTCTAGATGGTAACAGGCAGGGTAATGTCAGCCAGATACAGGGCCACATCCTCAACCGATGCATATTATCCTAACTTCATTTACTCCAGTGGAGCCCTTGGTGTTTTCTATCAGATAAGGATGTGGACTTTAGCATTAATCATGTGCAGAGAAAAACCCACCATTTCAAGCTTCATTATGAAACAAGTGCTACATTAGCACTGAGCATGGAAAATCTCAGAATTTCCCTTTAATGATCTTGAAGATTACGTGCAGCAGGAAAGAAGAAGTGGAAAATCTGTCATAAATATCACTGAATATTTTTAATAGCTGAAAGCTAGGCTTTCTTTAACACTCTTGCCTGGAAAAGAAAAAAAACCTAGAGACTATTCATTAACTAGAAGCAAAGGGATTGTTTTGTCATTATCCTATGTCTGGGAGACAGCACACATTGGAAAGACAAAGTTCTCAGGTCCAGAGACAGCATAAGCTAGTAAAAAAAGTAGATAGGCAAGCACAGCTCTTTTAAAATATAATATGTGTAAGTATGGAAATAACTGAAAAATCTCAGGATGCACTTATTAAATAGTCTGTTGTAGCCTGTTCTTTTCTCAGCCTTGGCAACCCTTTTAGTCACTACACATCATCTGACAGCACCAGGAAATACCTGTGATGGGGACTTGCTTTCCAGCATCTCTAGTGACAGCTGCAGACAAGTTACACGAGTGGAGGCTGCAGTGGTCTCCCCCTGCTCCCTGATCTTGTGTAGCAGGTGCACAGAACACTGTAAACCTAGGCAGGCATCAGAGGCTGCTGCTTGAGTTGACTGTTACTCTAACTTTACGATAAAAGGAAACGTTCCTCAAGCCAACCTTTCCCAAGCCCTGGTCCACACGCAGGCACTACCCTGGTCTGCTCCAGTTCGTGTGCATCTCCCATGCCCGAGGTTGGCTTAGGCTTGAAGAAACCCTCTAACCCCATCCATCCTGACCTCAGAACGAGAGGCAGAGTCCCAGTGGCCACCAAAGGAAACGGAAGGTGTTACAGCTCCGTGCACTGTCTCAGCAGGCTCTTATGAGTCTAAGGCATACTGACACAAAACCCTGAGAAGAGTCCATGTAATGAGAATAATGTTTGACAGGAGGACATGAAGAACTAGTCAAGAAGGTTGTAGCTGTGATAGTGTTTCTACAAGGAGATGAACTTACTTCCTTAGATGGTTGTGTCAAGTGAAAGCATCTTCTCTCTTTCACAGGAACTGGAATTCTATTAATCATATGTTGCTTGCTAAAAAGAAAGAAACAAAAAGTGTGGTTGAATATTGTCTTCTATGGGAGAGGAACTAAGCCAGCACATAGTGCTGCAGTTCACTGAAGTTTTTAACAGAATGAATATCCCAGAAGTCTTCACTTGGAGAAAGGAACTGTCAAGTACTACAGCCTTTATAAAAATTATCAGGTTACTTTGAATGCATTTGGGTGACAGTTACAAAAGTTTTTTGCTTGGCTAAATTTTATTACACTCCTTAATCATGCTGCCAAACATAATTTCATTTGCTCTTGTCTACAAGAAAAATCTTAGTGTCTCTATTTCCACCTTGTATTCTTATCCCACAGAAATCTTTGAATTTAGGAAAAACAGCCCTTTTTTATTTCTTTCCCTTATAGACTTTTAACGACAAGTTTGCCTTCTTTTTGGAGCCAAACAAAAAAAAAAAACCAAAAACAAACCACAAACTACAACAACAAAACCTTTTTGAGTAAGAAAGGAACGAATATGAAAACTACACAATTACAAATAAACAAATAGGAAGAATAAGAATAGAATTATAGTTAAAACATTACCATTTAGTTTACAGACTGATTTCATGCTCCCCTTCTCCAGACTTTCATTTAGAGCTGGAGGGAGAAACAGAAATCCCTTGGTCTCAGCTGCTAAACAAGTAAGGCCTAAGACTTACAGAGGGAGTCAGTTCTACCCATGGATGGCCTGTGAGCTTCCATGTATGTGTTTACTGAAGAATGAGGCCCACACAGCCATTACATCACATTTTTTAATATCAAAAATTCAGGTCCTGAGAAACTGTTTTATTCACTTATCATCAAATAATGCTCCAAGTTGAAAAAACTATCTTCAGTAATCTGCTAATCAGTCTTTCCTGCTAAGGTCTATTCTATTGTCTGCATTTGAGATAATGAATATTAAAATTGCACAATTTATCCCACAGGGTGTTTTTCAAATTATACACAGCACAATAGAATCCATTTTCTTGCTGTTGAAATTCTGCCTTCTTCAGGGTGGAAACACAGGAGATATGGATGAGTGGAACATAACACTGTGCAGCAAAGAGGGGAGGAGAAACCCATGCCAAATATAGCAGGGCAATCCTTTAATCCTACAGAAAAATGAAAATGTTCTTGGATCTTTGCAGCCTAATTTGATATCATCAGCCACTGAGCACAAAATCAACTACATCTGTGTGTAACCCACAGGTGGCCAGATCTGTGCAAAGAGAGCAGGTTGGGTAAGGAGTGCCAAGATCAGCATGCAGGTTCCTGAGCCTCACACATGTACTTGGATATATGTGCAGGACAGGAAGGGCTGTCTATATGAAGAGAATAAGCACATACTTGCATGCGCAGGTCCAGAAGACAATTTCCCCCCTAAATTATAGAATACAGCCCCACAGAGGCGAACAGCATCATCAGCCTGGCTGGGTTCTGACCAGGTATCCCAAAATGTCTATTCTCTCAAAAAAGTGAATGACGCAGGGTTTTCACAGCAGTTTGGTTTTAAAATAACATTGCTTCCATTCATTAAATAATAATTATTTAGAATGGCAAAAATTCACAGACAGGAAATTTGAACAGAACTTTTGAAAGTAATCTCTAAAGGGCAAAACGTCTGGTGGGTTTGGTGAGAGAAAAGGCCCAGACTGAAGGTGTTTTCAAAGGTTTTAAAACCTTTAAAAGTATTTACCTCAAGAAACTTCAAGCTTCAGAATCAAACAGAAACTCTTTTCCAAAAACCTATCCTGAGCTGCTTGTTCATTTATAATTGGATAGGTAGAATACTTAGCTCACACTTCCACACTCTTTTCAGACCAGAAGAGAACCTCCTACACTTCATCCAAAACCAAAAACCAGAAGCTGCTGTGGTGGGGCAGACATAGAGGTTATGACTATACTCTGCAGCTTCAGTGGTAGATCAGCATCCCCTTCTCTCCCACCCAGAACTTCTCTGGCCTGGCAAGATCAGGCTTTTTAAAAGAAATGGAAAAATACACTTTATCATGTTAACATCCCTTCTTCTTTAAGATATACTGTACAGGTCATAACTTATTCTTTTTAATAAAAAAGAAATAAATTTACCTTTCAAGTGTCATTTCTGACCACTGCTGCCCCTTTTCTAAAGCCACAGGGCTTCACAGTAGACAGCCTGATGGAATTCCAGTTCACAGCTTAATTTTCCTCCTGATAAAAGAGACAAAAAGTTCCTTTCAGTAAAAATAAAATTTAATATGGTCCACAAATTTGATATATTACAACCTCCGACCTCAGCTTAATTGTTCACAAAGGGCTAACAGTACCACTGGCAAGTAAATGACTTCTACAGAGTGTTGCAACTCTGATAGCTGAAGAGAAGGGGAGCAGCAGTCTGACAGATAATCAAAATTTTTAATGTGAACCATAGTGAGAGAGGTTATTCAGAGCACAGCCAGACTGTAGGAGCCTTCTGCAGCTGCCATAGTAGCTCCTTAGGATGAGAAATGCTTAAACATCATCCTCACTCAACTTCGTTAAGTGTTGCTGCTGTTAGTCACCAACCAATGGAGTCTGACACTTTACAGCAGCAGACAGCAACAATCTGGGATCTGCACAGACAGAAACATGCTACTTAAATTTCTTTGAGGCCAAAGCTGCCCCAGTTCTGTGGCCCTCAAGAGCTTTTCTTAGAGTTTGACAAGGAACCAAGGGAAAGAGTATGAAGGCAAAAAGATAAGAGTGACGCAAGCACACCCACCACTGGCCATGGAGGCTGACCTTTCAAAGGCCACTACAAAGAGCAGGATTTTAGTGAGGCAGCTGGGTCACACAGCTCACACAGGTTTGCAAAGGGCCATAGAGGATAAGGCAAAGGCTGGGTAGAAGAGAGCAAGGGGGAAGAATGATGTTTGTCCTGGCTGTTTTGATTTGAGAAGTTAGGAAATGACCAGATTTGCCCCTGACTCTCCTCACCATGTGAAGTCCACAGAGACCTATGTGCACTCAGAGCTGGTGTGCAGAGAGAGAGAGTGCATGGAGTTGAAGGGACCATATCAATAAGCAGGTCCTTACATCCTTTTTCTACTGAGAGCACATAAAACAAATTAAGCCACTACGTGGCTGGGAGGACAGCATGACCCATAAGCCGATTTACCCCGTTGTCTTTATTATATTGGACAAAAGCAAGAAAACCACATAGCTACCCTCACAGCTGATTTGGTTGCTAAAGGAAAGATGGGTCAGGGGCCTACACAGGTGAGCAAATGCTCCCCCACACAGTCTAAAGCATTCTAGTTGCTGCAGGACATTGAGAAGCCAGCAGCAACAAAAAGAATTTATTTTCTCACTGTTAATCTGGGTAACACTTTACAGGAATATAACACAATAAATCAGCCTACTAAATAAAAATACAGTACAGTGTGCAAACATGTTTACAATGAGAGGGCACTTGCTGACTGTATGCATACATTTACACCTCACCGGGCACAGGTAAGATGTACTTATACTGAGAGTGCGGAATGCAGATTCTTCCTTCCCCTCCTGTTCAGTGTGGGGTCAATAACACCAAATAGCTCCCACAGAGAACACCTGCAGCCCCCCAGAGACCACCAACAATTACATTTGTCCTGGCAACTGCAGCTCACCCTCGGGGTACACTCCCCAGTGGGCTGCCACTCATGGGCTGAGGCTGCAGCACCAAGGAACCCAAACTGTGCTTTTCCAGGAAAAGGAATTATAAACCTGCCAGCTGAGAGAATAAATGCTTAATGCCTCCTCCCCAAAACATGGAAGGCAACAGAAACCTCCATGCTACCCTGCACGGGCTCTGCCCAAGCCATGTAAAGGTCCATCCTCTGTGGGATCACTCTTGTGAACACACACCCCAGGAGCAGCAGCACCACCCCAGAACACCAACCATTGACAATCGTGTTTGGCTTCCAGACAGGCAAAAAAGACAGTGAAAACTGTACCTGTCTTCTTGCTGGTGAAAGACAGCTAAGCACACGTGCAAACCAAAGGGAAAGAATATTTCCAGATCAGAAGGTGTCTGCAGCTCAACAGAGCCAAAATCTCCAGCCTCTTTCTAAATTAGGGATGCTGATATATCCAGCAGCAGCCACTAGTCATGTTAGCTGTCTCAGTGTCACTGGAAAGCAACTACCAAAGCCTTTAGAAGTTCATATTTCAATTTTAAAGCTGAGGCTATTTTAGCTAATGTCCCCAAGGCAATTGTCTGGTCAAATGTCAGAGTTTATACTGCTAAAGGAAATCACTATGTTTATGAGATCTCTGCAGTTTAGGAACCATATTAAACCCCGTTTGAGTTTCTCAGATTATACTGTGTTGTGGATATCTTTTTTTCCACGTTTGGAACATATCTCAATCGCCTTGTATTCCTACGAGCCATTGAAAATATCTCCCTCTGTCATGTTTAAATGAGCTTCATCGCTGTAGGATTTTTCTCCACTAATTCACTTATTAAAAAAGAAAATATCTTTCAATTGATGTTGTTTCTGTATGCTTCTGAGTCTGATATCCTGCAAATTGGTAATTTATTTACTTTTTCACTAGCAAAACATTGCTTGAATTTTGGTATTTTGTGACTAATGCCAAGTTTCAAACTTTAATTTAACTATTTGATGCCCAAGATTCCTCTTCCTTTCTGTCTCTCTGGGCTTCTTGGGTTTTTGCCCTACTCTCTGCATTACTGAGACGAGGGATTGGCTGTTTTGCTTTGGCACAGGCACAGTTCAGGTGTTACCCGTGGCTGCAGAGGAGCTCAGTCAGCTGCCTTGCACACGAGTTTCTCCCTGCCCCTGTTCATGTGCTGGTTGTGCCTCAGAGATTCCCTGGCCATGTAATTTGGTCTAAAGCATTTGGAGTCTTACGTATCCACCCAAGCAATGTAGCTTGAAAGCATTTCTTGATTTGCAGACTTTAAAACCCCATACTTTCTCCACCACTACACTAAAGTGCTTGTTCCTCTGCCAGGTCTGAGTTGTTAAAACTTTTTGCCTTTTTTCCTAGCAGTGGGCTTGTTCTCAGGTTCTTAATGTCTCCTCTAGTTTGGGGTTTATACATTTCTGAGTGTCGTGACACCTACAAGCTAGCACCAAATTCCATGTACAGCTAATCCCACTGAATTTGTCAGTTCAAAGAGCTTGAGATGCCCAAAAAAACTATGGAAATGTGGTTTTTTAAGTTTGGTCTCGACAGAAGACTTGACCAGAGAAGCTGGACTGCTGCACTGTATGAAAGCACTGATGATGGACATAACTGTGAAAGTTCCTATTCCAAGGAGCTTTCTTCCCAAAGTTTTAACTTACATGCCCTACACTTAATTTTGTTAATATTAAAGGCTGCTTCTAGAGCAGCCTGTAGTGAAGACTATCCTTCGCAAAACCCAATATAAATAATGAACTATCTGATGAAAAGCTACACCTTTAAACACAGAACAGAATGAACTCACTTTTCTGTTTCTGGAAAAGACAGTGGTTCCTCTCTTCCATGCTCCCAGGCCCCTGTGTGTGGTTACATGACCAGCAGTGACACAGGGCTGCACCACCCAGCACCCACCCACACACAGGAGCTCCCATGTCTGAAATAGGGCAAAGTAAAAGGAGAATTTTAGTAGCAAGGGAGAGAGGGCAATAATGTTCACCGCATAGTTTTTCTTCCTATAGTCAAGGTTTATTTTTTTTTTAGCTTTGCTCTCCTCACATTTCTGCTAGATCCTCCCCATCTTTGGGAAAGCAACAGGTACCAGATGCTGAGAAGATAGCACTGAGCTAAGCCTGGAAGCTAAATTTTCTGATTATCTTTCATGTAATGAGCATCTGTACTTTTTAGATTTATTTATCTTAACAAGTACCTCCATTTCCTTCTGGTATTTTTTTTCTTCATGTTATTGGCTGACACCCAAGTAGGCAAAGTATTTCAGTGCCATCCCATTTCTAGGTTCAAATAAAAATTGAAAAAAATAAAAAAAGAAAGAAACAGTGTAAGGTTGATCACACACTTGTTATTAAGTCAAAGCCGGATTCAAGTGTTTGTGTGAGGTAGAATTATCTCATTCTTTTTGTCTGTGTCTTTCTGTGATCTACCAGTCAAGTATGTGATTGGATTTCAGCTCAACAAAACCTTAAATTACACACCTATTGTGCCTGAGCTAAGCCTAGTTTCACAGCACTGGAGAAGGCTCCTCACTGCTCTTTTGGCACTGTTCGATCTGGCTTCTGCTATCATCCGCAGGTTGATGAATGAGTAATAGGATTAGAAAGTCTCATCTCTGAAATGCTGTAATTGTCACATTTGGTGAATTGACAAAGGCTTGGGTGATGGAGAGGTGCTCCATAACGAAAAGTCATACGTTCAACCTGCACTCACTGGCCAAGGCTCAGAGAATGGGAGGAATAAAAAGAATCCCTTCAGCTCCCCATTTGTCCAACATACACAGATATCTCACCCTCTAAATTAACCTTCCATGCATGAGTTTGTTGGAAGGCAGAGTGCTCTGCCTCTTAAAGGCTCTTATGTCTCTGCAAGGAAGAAGATATACTTGTTGATTCTTTGGTTAGTGCAGGAGATTAAAAAGTCTAGGAGGGCTAGAGAAGGGGGGGCAGATTTTCTTCTCTTCCCCAGCAGTCTTCAATTCAAAACACCAGGGGAGAGATCTTCCCCCAGGCAAGCAGAAAAGAGCAGCTCATGCCATGACTCAACAGCTGAGGATCTGAGCCTTTCTATTCTTATGGACTGTCTTTCCATCCACCTTCTCAGGGTCAGTAGCACACTGGTTCTGACAGAAATTCCACACTTTTGTCTCTGTAGACCCACCTGTATCAGCCAAGATGCATCTGAAAATGGACAACGCTTTCAGTGGTTCCTGTTCCAAGTTTCTTTTAAAAGGGTAGATTTCCAAAGAAATTTACAAGCCAGACTTGGGTAGATGTGTTAGTAAGGTACATTAGGGACTTACCTAATGTACCAAATTAGCTATGTGAACACAGTACTGAAAAGTTAACAGCAGAAAATAAACAGAAAGGAAAAACTAGGTTTTATTTATCCTTTCTCCTACTTACTATTTTAACTTCCACTGCTTACAAGCAGTGGCAAAAATCATGTTTTTAAATAGAAGAATGGAGAATTAAAAAAATATAGAGGAGCAGTTTTCTCTTCTGAAATACCATCAGCACTGCCTTCTCCTGAGAAATGGCTCCATGCCATGCATACAAATTAACACAGAACTTTATTCCTGTTCACCTTTTATTAAAAAAGATATCAGAAGCCAACATCACTTCTGCTGAAAGAATGTGTCCCCAAATGCTCTACAGATGCAGCATGTGAGGTCAACATTCACCATTCCCTTTCTCTGTCAGTGTGAGTTTCACTTTAATTACAAGTGCATGTTTTGCACATTGTAAAACTACCCCTGGCTCTGACCACCACAAGAAAAAGAACATTCAGCTCAGGAAACAGTAGCTGACCCTGTCTGCTCTTTTTCTTCCTTGGCATCAGCTAAGACTATTAACACCTTATGTGTGTTGCCTGTGTGTCCCACATATGTGTGCTCTGCATCTACTTCATGCAGTACCTGTCGTAAGTGCATACTAAAAGCTGCCTGCTGGGAATTCCCTGCTTTGTTTGACTCCTCTTCTTGCTGCCTTGCTTAGCTTTTGAATTCATCTGCTTGACAGAGAAACCTTTCTATGTACTAAAAGCTTTGTCCTTGGAAAGCTGTGACATTAGACTTAAACACATAGAGGCCTTTTTCACCTCCCAGTTCACTTCCTAATTATTCATTCCCAACAGAGGAAATCAGGAGAAACCTCAGCAGCCAATGTAAACATTTTGTAGTGGAAGGCAATTTTTTTTCTCCCCAAGAGCACAGTGTGACCATGATAGCTGATCTCCTTACTGAGAAATTGCTCTGGTTTTTGTGCAACAGAAAAATGGCAAATTAGAAATTTTTTTTTGGTAGGAAAGAACTAAAACAGACCTGTTTGCTGGTGACAATTTTGCTCTGAGAGTCCTTTGCCAAATAATTTCAGAGAAAATGTCCAAGTCTCCAGTGTACGCTCCATTTACAATTTTCATTTTCTTCCTCCCCAGATCAGAGCAGCTCTCCTACGAGCCCGACTAGTACCTTGTGACACAGGATAAGATCACCTGGTAGCTGTTGCTTTAGAGATTTTCCACCTAATGTGGCAGCTGCTCTAAAGAATCACCTTCTGCTAGAGCAGTGTGTCCCTGCGGGAGCACCTTCCCCCTTTTCACACACTCAAACTGAGACGGTCGCCTTCCAGAGCACTTCGTTAATGGCAATAGGTGCCCTGTGCAAACAATTTGCAGAACCAGGGCTGCAGCCAATATTTTTCCAGTCTCACTGTAACTTTAACTGCAACACACAATATTGGCCGGCTCCCAGGAACCGTCAGTGGGAAGCTCGTACAGCAACAGGCCACCCACTTACTGTTTTCTTAGAGAAAGTTTGCCAGGAGTGATATGCAGCTTGCAGCACCTTCCTGAAACGTTTCCACACTCCCTGAGCTAGTGCAGGTCTGCTCCTACCAACACCTCCCATTTCAAACTGCCCTGCTCCACCTCCTTCCACGCAGCCCAATCCTCTCCTCCAATTGCTTCCTTTTCCTCATCACCTTTTTCCGGCTCCATGCCTCTCTTCGTGCTGCTCCTAATGCCTGGGACAACCTCTGATTAATGTTCAGCAAACAGCCTCCTCCACAGATCAGACCACACCCAAGCGTGCTCTGTTTCTCTTGCTGGGCATCATTCTGTCTCGTGCCTTCCACCTTTCCAAAGAGGCTCTGACTCGCTTGACAGTGAACAGCACCTTTGTTTCTCCAAAGCTGCATAATAGTTTGTGAGTGCCACCAGGGCCACCAGGGCTTTGCATGTGAGCAGTCAATGGGACAGTGTATACCAAAATTAGCTACCATCATCTATAAACAAATGGAAAAGTACAGCATCAACCCAAAGCTGCACTATGCTTCAAGAGTTCTTGTGTACCTTTCAATAACTACTGATAAATATCACCACATCACCTGGTAACTATTTGTTTGAGAACTAGTGTCACGATACCATTTTTTCTTCTCCAATTACCCCAGGAGTCACTAATAAGTGGAAATACCCTCATAGCTCTTTAGTTAAGGAATGAATAACACACTGGCAAATAAACCACTTTTATGATCTGTTACTATATTTTTTTTTCTGTCAGCCTTTTTTTTAAATTTAATTTATAGGTAAGTTACTCAATTAGCTTGGTTTGGTGCATTATGCCATATATCTACCACAGTATTTTGTAAAATCCATATCCAGGAATCATTGTCATTGATAATGGAACGCCTAGAAGAACTGAAGAACAGTTTCTTTTAGTAATTGAACATGAACAAAATACAGTACAATTTTTAGCTGGCTTATATGGTTTTGTACATATATATGTTATTTGGGGGCAAAATTTAACTTTCTTTATTTGAGAAAAGGTAAGCTAAAATGGGAAACAGTTGGGCAACTTCTCACTGTATTAAATTCACTTTTCTCAAGACCAGCAATACTCCCACCATTACACTGCCTCTGTATTAAAATCTAGTTCTGAAAGTTTGACAAAGTACATGTTTAACACAGGTCAGCAATATATTGACAGGATGTTAATTTTAAATTGTGTCAGCATTTCCTGTCTTGAGTGTTAATGTCAATTAGCACCTTGCCGCATAACCTCCAAGTCCTCCCTTGTTACCGGAAAGCGGCAAAGCAACAGCAAAAGCACTTCTATTCAAAACACCACTCACTATCAGCCAAACAAAGAGCTGTCATAACAAAACCAGCGAGGTGAAAGTGCCTAAGCTGCTATGGATTTGAGGTTAGAAGCCTTAGTCTTTTTCCTTATTCCTGATATTAAAAGTATAAGTGTGTCAACTTGGAGTGAAAGGCTAATTACTTTTCGGCTCTTTGAAAAGTGTGTTACCATTCAAAATCTCTAAGCCTGACATAAAGCCCTTGGCTTTAGATTGCAGAGTGTATAGCTCACTGTAGGTCATCCATTAGTATCCTTAGCACACTCTGAAATGTACAGTCATATTCTGGGAAATGGGAGCAGTTCTGCACACCTGACTTTTTTTGGCATTGCATGTGTGATGTGGAAAGCACAAGTTCCAGTCTCCAGCATCTCAGTGACACCTCGCTCCCAGGTGCCCAGTGAATAAGCCCAGTGACTTTGTACATGTGTTTTTAAACCACTGTGTAGGGACACCTTTATAAATGTCACAAAATTCTCAGCCTACTCTATTATTTGACAGCAGCTCACAATATAAATGTGTATAAGAAGGTTTAGATGTATACACATCTAGGCCTGGTACCCTTGCACTTATCTACTCTGTTAAATTCAGCAGTGTAGACATTCAAGGTGAAAAAAATCTGAGTCAAGGAGAAGCTCTTCCATGATGTCACTAACCTCACTGCCTTTCTCAGAATACAGATGTGTTCCCAGAACTATAATACAAATCTTAGCACATTTAGCCTAAATTCTGAAGAAAACTAACTGGTGCTATATTTTCACTTTTGTGAAAATAAATTTTAATGGAAAATAGAAAGTGTTACAGTCTTTCCCATGAGCTCTAATCCCAGACCTTGTTGCCTGCTAGAACACAAAAACAAAAAACACCAAAACCAAACCAAAAAATTCAAAAAACCCCCAAGTATTTTCATCAACAACTCAATGTAAAGCCTAGTGCTGTTGAAGTCCACTGGTGTTCACATTTTGAACAATAGCTGTTTATTTTTAAATTAGACCTTGGTCACATTTGTAATTTTTCATTATAACTAGCTGGTCCTTAACAAAGAAATATTTTGGAAAGCACATTACCATTCGTCTTGAGAATGACAGGAAGTAGGAAATAGGAGAGAAGCATCTTACAAAATTATGTATGATTAAAATACATTATTTCTATGCAAGTCAGAAGCTCAATGGGCTTTAGCATTAGCATTCTACAGTGAGCTACACACTTCCACACCAAAATATAGTCATTTCACACTGAATATTGTGTGGTTTTTCACTGAGGTGAAGTGGAGCTTGCTGTGGGTGTCATTATTACCCTCTGTGCCCCAGGTGAGCACAGTCAGTGCTGGCAGTGAACTCGTACCAGCACTTACTCCTGCAGCTCAGGCACTGTGTGTGGAAACCAGCCATCCAAAGTATAAAATGCCTTTTCATACAGGCCCTCAGCAAGCTCCGTGTTTCTTCAGTTCCTACCTTTGTTCCCCTGAGCACCAGCTCAAGGTGTGTCCCGGCATCACACAGTAAATCTCTTGCTCTTGAGATCTGGTGTAGAGATGACACAGGTATTATGCACAGACATTGCACTGGGTGCCTATGCCCTGCCAGATTCTAAACAAATTGGCCAAACAAATTAATGCCACACACCCTAAATTGGCTGAACAAATTAATGCAACACGCCCTTTGCACAAGGGCGTCTTTGAAGGCCAAAGACCATGCGTGTTACAGCGAGATGCATTCTACTGAATAGGGTGTTTCAAACAAATCTGTTTTGAGAGAAGAGAAACAGTGTATTGTAGTTTCAAGTTAGAGCAGGGCTTTCACACAAGAGCTTTTCAGACACCAACACTCTGTGTTGACATTTAATTACTAAACTCTTAAAACAAATAATTTGTATGAACAAATACTCCTCAATCATTTCATAATAATGCAACTAGTGTTTCTTGGCAGTTAGAACAAAACCAGAAGCATGTTGAAATCACACACACAATGCCTTGTTCTGACATGGGAAGAGGTGCCAGATAGAGCAGTGTGAACCCTCCAGGCTGTGGGAGCTGATGGGATTCAGGAACTGAGTGCTGCAGGTTTGTTCCCAGGGGCTGGCAGCAAATCAGTCCCAGCAGGTTCACTTGGAGGTTGGAGTTTACTGAATTTCATTCTCCAAACAACCATCTGTCCTGCTGCTGACGGTCCTTTCTTCCACCAAGCCCCAAACCTCCCCGCAGAGGATTAAGGGAGTGTGCATTCTTGAGGCTTGTTGGGCAAGAGAGGTAGCTGGAAAGGTAAGTGCCTGGCAGAGGAGCAGTAGATATGTGCTTTTTGTTGCTCTCTGTGTGCCATGTACCTTAATCAATGGAGCATTTCCTTCCACCTACCTTTCAGGGTGATCTCTTGCAAAATCTCTGCTACCAAGCAGCTAAGCTCAAAACATGTTCTAGCCAACATGTAAAACCCACACCTTCTGTTTCTTGCTTCCTCTGTCAAAAGGTCTGACTCAGTGCAGCAGAAAATACTGGAATGGTGCTGGTCTTTAAACCCCTCTTTTTCTCATGTTAGCTATCATTTTCTCATCAAGCTCTTCAGGACAATGTCCAAGACTTGCTAAGAGATTAAGAGGTTTTTCATAAAGCAGCCATATTGCTCTCCTAACACATGGCTCCACGTTCAAGACTATCTGCTTAAACCTATGTAATCCCCTCTGTATCTGGGACTTTCATGAAGAGTGATGTTAAAAGGACATTAAGGGAAACAAGTAACTTTCTGATGAGGCTTAAAACTGCTGCAGTAAAATAGCTTTGCAAGTAAGAACCACGGCTTTTGTTTGCTGTGTTTCTCCAGGTCCAAGCCTCAGCAATATGCTACTATACAGCTAGCTAAGAGATCCCTACAACACAAGCGGTATTCTTTGGTGTTTGGGGTTTTTTAAAGAGTCTGGAGTTCTCAAATTTAGTGTGAAATAATTTTTGATTTGAGTTGTGACACTGAGATAAACTAGTGCCCCTCCCTCCTCACTTTCCTTCCCTCCTTGCACTTCCACCTGCCTACTCCAAGTCTTCCCTTTACTCACTTCTATACTCTAATCTCCTTACAACTTTCTCTCCTTCACACAGTAATCCTGCCACTCCCCAGGCATCTTCTTTCATGTGCATATCCACTGACACATCCCCCCTCCATCACTGTAGTTATCCCTCCCTCCTGTTTCTGTGTATCTCTCCTGCTGCTCTTAAGTAAAATTAGTGAATTAGAGTGGAAACTTGAGAGACAACCCATTTATATAACCAGTTGAAGTAGAAGACTGTTTTCAGTGGTGCAGGACCAGGCCTGAGTTTAATGTCCAGACCTTCCTCGTGAAGGTTACACTGGAGAAGGCTTCTTTGTGGACACTTCACCTAAACTGCCTTCTTGGCCATTAATGCTTTAATAATATTCCAAGTTTGTATTAGTGGTCTCAGGCTCACTGCACCTTCAGTTAGTGAACCTCTTAAACACTAAGACTGTGCCAGCCTCTTGCCCTCCTCTCTAATTAGGAGCCACCTATTGTGTTCCATTTTTCTCTCTGAAAATTGCCGCTGCTGCCTTGCTATCAGCTCAGTATCATGCCATTAGTCAGAAGGGCAAATGTGTGGTGTCCTTGACATGTCAGCTAGAAACGTCCGGCCCCTCTCTCTCTAGGGAGCCAGCCTATAAGCTCTGTAATGCATTTAACCTCTATCACCTCAGGGAGTAAGAGTCTCCACAAGCAGTTTGCTGCTGCCCCACCCCTAAGCTAACTCATTTACCTTATTTTTCCTTACAATGTTGAATAAATTACACTCCACCCTTTAAAAGTTATTATGGTTAGTATATGACTTGCTAAAGAGTTGTTTATAATTCTTGTAACTCTAAATTATAGCTTTAATCTCTTAACACAACATTAATAAACATGGCAAGGCACTTTGATTTAATAGCCTAACTTGTATTCACATATTTAGACGCACTTATATTTATACACTTCTCTTACTATATTACAACATATAGGCCAGATTCTGATCTCCATGTCAAAGGAGAAGGAAAAAAATGAGAAAAATAGAAAACAAGACAGAGAATTAACATTGTAGGCCATCAAAAGAAGTATAATGCTTTGTTAAGATTACTAATTTATATTGCAAAACACTGAACAGCTGGCTTTCACAATGCATCCAGAAGCAAGAATCTGATCTGAGTTTCTGTTTAGTTTTCATTTGGACAGGCTGATCTTTAAAGACAAGTGTATTCTTTCTGCAGTCCACAAAGGTTTATAAAATTTGATAAAGGCCGTATCCCTTGATTGTTGATAGTTGGTTCAATAATGAATCCAGCTGCTTAAATGTGAATGTTTAAAAGAAGACCAATTCTTCAGGCAAAAGCAGAAGATGTACAAGAGCCAGTGTTTCACAAATACTTGGAAATTCCTTGTAAAATTCATTCCCATTTTTATACTTATTAATATTTCACATCTTTTTTGCATATTTGTTTTACCAAATATTCAAAGCACAAACCAGGAACGTTCATTCTAGCATGAAAAATTATGAGGACCCATAGAAAACACATTCCAAGTTTGCAAACCCAAGAACTCACAACTAGAAAATGTTATTATCCTTGACAGGGAATTTCTACATATAAACCAAAAAATATGAAGTGTCATGAGACTTTCCTTAATTGAGTTATGCTTGAGAGAAATGACAGTTGTAGCCATTTGGAAACCACAAGTTTGAAAACGAATGCGTTCAAAAGCAAAACAAAACACAAGATTAAAAGGGCAGCCCAATAATCTTGAAGTTTCCCAAATTATTCGCAGCATCAAATAATTTTCATAAATACAATAAGGAATGCAAAGGCCTGAGATTCTGGACAATGGAAACCACAGTCCTGCCACAAGCCAGGCCACATCTCCTTTATTAAAGCCAGCCCTGGAGTCCCAACTGCCTGTTCGTGGTAGTGCCCATGTGCATGAACCCCTTTGCAGCATTAAACCCTCATTTCAAAGGTTTGGAGCCAAACAGGTCAATTTCTTACCAAGCAGCACTCCACACATTTCTCAGAGGCATCACCACATGGGGAAGTTAATTGATTTCTTGCTATGACCAAAGAGAGAAATATTTCCAGATCTACCCATGCAAATATCGATTTTTTTTTTTTTTTGGTGGCTGAAGAAGTAATATTTCACGATTTTCATTGGATCATCTTGGATTTTGTTGTTTTAACTTTATTAAGATGTTGCAAGCCCTCTAGCCAAGTGACCTTAAATAAAAAAACTTCAACAATGGAAGTTTCAGTTAAGCATCACAGTAGAAGAGAAAAGCCTGAAACACTAAAGCTTCAGAGTCAGAAGACACACAAAAAAGAACTGCAGCTTTAATTTTTGGGAAGTTTGTGACTAAATTCTTCATTGTGGTGTGTTTGTATGGAGAGGAGGGCTCCTAGTTGAGTTTTGCATGCTGTTACTGGCAATACTAATGTAAATTTTAAACTAAACTCCGTACTGTTTATTAAATCAACTCCACCCAATTTACACAATAGTGTATATTAACTACTATCTGACTTGGAAAGATCAGTAAATTAATAGACTATATTTGAAAGGAAAAAGACATGACGTGCTCTGAAAACATTACAGACAATCCTAGGATAAGGATCTGCATCAGATCTTACTTTAAAGCATTTGGCCTCAGGAGGGAGGGTTTAGTAGTTGAAACTCATCCTGTTCCATCAGATAGATTAGTCCAGGGCATAGGAGTCTTTTACAGCCACTGTGAGAGTATATTAGCGACAGCCTGCTGCTGGGAAATGGCCACGAGGAGCTGGAAGCACCAGTGCTCATGCACATGGCCAGTTACAGATCTCAGAACATCCTCTGGCCACACGTTTGCTGTCTCACTGCAGACCACGGTCACTGGAGGTAACAAATCGATTCTTCTAAACGCAGACTACAAAGGTGAGAGTGTAACTCTGCTTCAGCCCAGGGGAGGCTTTATCAGTACACAGGCAAGGCCAGACTACTTCCACAAGAGCAAAGGGATGAACCAGAGATTTGAAAATAGTGGTAAAAAAGCCAAAAGTGTAAAAAGTGAATGCATTTAGGGACAAATAACAATAATAACCTTGCAGTGAAGTGCGAACATCTCAGCTGACAGCAACCTGGGCCTTTTTATCATTCATAAGATGGCAAGAACGCTTATGTGGCCTTAAAATCAAAACAAAATCCTAAATGAGTCAAGGTATGTCAGCCCCAGAAAGATGAGCCAAGTCTCTGTACCACATGGCCTGGAGAACTGATTACAGATCTCCTCACCTAAGGCATCAGAATTAAGGCAAATTCAAACTGAAACAGACATAGGAAAAAGAAAAGTAGGAAGTTCAATGGCATGAAGAACATATTCTAGGACAAGATGCTAAAAGCCCACAGCTCAACTAGGAAAAGAAGCCTGCCATCTAATTACTAAATACATACTGACATGCTGCATGCAAACTATAGAGCAATTATCTTTCCTGTCAAAGGAAAGAGGGGAATAAATGACCTGGGGTTGGGAAAGCTGAGAATGATAATTTCCCAGAACAGCCAAGAGGAACAGCGCGGGACATAATCACACAGTATCTGAAAAAAGAATGGATGTTCAAATTTGGATGAAACAAGTTGTCACCCAATCTGTGCAGTCCACCAGAAACTAAAAGAGCCCTGTAACCAGTTGGGAAAGTCTGGTACACTAATGTAGAAGAAAATGGAGTTTGTAGGTCTGGCTTGGAAAGGGGCATCAGGGCAAGTAGGACAACTGGTGAATGAAATATTTTTCTTTCTCCCAAGCTGGTGGGTTCAGTTTTGCAACCCGCAAAACAACAGCACCAAGATGTTCAGCAATAACATCCTTTTAGGGTGTCAGAACCAAAGATATATTCCAGTTTTAATGTACTTACTGAGGTAATATTCAGACAAATATTCTGATTATCAGCTTTCATTTGAAAATAAAATAAAAGGAATATCTCAAATATTGAAAAAGTCAGTAAATGAATCCTACTTTCCCAATTTTCTTTTTCCAACTTCTATGAAGTGCTATTAAGTTGGTTTACAACACTGGGCAAAGGAGATTTTCTGCTTAATAAGGAAATACCTAATAATTGGTCATAAGGCAAATGACATTAACCAGCGGGCCATTTGTCTCTAAATGAATGGATCATAACCCAGAGGGTTTTAACTGCATCAGCCTCTGCTCTTCAAGAAGTTTTCATTTCAGGAGTGAATCAGTGCTAAAATATGGATGGAAGAGCACGTTGGGTGTAAGTCTGGAGGCCACTCAACTACTGGAAAAACCTTTGTGCATGTTATGTATCACTTTGGGAAGTCTCAGGACATCCTGGTTCAATTTCCCAGCTATGCCTTGGCACATTCCTTGGGCACTGTGGACAAAGGAGCTCTGAAACCCCTACAGTCAAGACTGAGGGCAGAGAACGGCAAGTCTGCAGACTAAAAGGCAGAAGATAATAATTGAGAAAATGAGAGGTCCCCATGTGGAATTACTTAGCTAGTAATGGCCAGAGTCCAGTGGAAACAAAGATCCAACAAAACTTTGTTTTGAAAACAAACTATATGTTTTAAAACCTACTAAAAATCAGTTTGCAGCAGTTGCAGTTTAAGTTATTTCACTTTTGAGCAAATATAATTTCAAACACTGAAAAATGTGCCTAGCACATCTGTCAATGCAGTTTGCATTCGTAGAACTCTGCTGTTAACTGCCTCCACAGGATTTGAACAACTCACTATATCTGGAGCCTCCAAGATCTGGAGGCTTTAAAAGTTTTGTAGGTCTCAGGTAGTGATTCTGATTCAGATCTCAGCTCCTTCAAATCCCTGTTCTCAATCTATCTTATTTCTCTAGCAGCTGCACAGATAATATATTGTTATTTAAGCCTAAATTAAGGAAATAATAAGAAAAAAACCTAAACTACAACTGTTTTAGGCTCACATATCCCTTAGAGTGTTTCAACTTTACTTTGCTAGTAAATGCCACTGAAAAGCAGAGGGAAACAGTATTTCTATACTGTTGCATGACAGTCATCTAAAGTCTTCCCTTCCATGTCTTTTCAGCCTGCACAGTATAAACCACAACTGTTTAATTATCATGTGCTCTGCCAAAGGTGCAGTCAAGGCTGTTTATAAGGAAATGGAGACAGCAAGCCAAATTTCATTTGCGGATCGGACACGCCTGCTAGCAAGCAAGGCCAAGTTTTAGGTACGGATGAGATCAGTAGTTCTGTCCTCCAGGGAAGGTGGCTGCACCTCAAAAATTAATGAGTAATTTTTCCAATTGGTGTGAGGTAAACTAGTAATTTTCACAATTAAGTGCTTTACCAAGCATTTAGGAAACGGTAGTTTCTCATTGGACAACCAGTTCTTAGGTCCAACTGGAGAAGATACAACGCAAACCCAAGGTTATATCAAATCTATGAAACCACTGCATGAATACCATTGAGACAACATCTCTTTGCAGGGCAGGGAGAGGACATTCCATGTTATAAAGGCACTGGAATCCAAGATGAGTAGTTTTCCTGACCATAGTAAATTATTTTGCTTGCTTGCTATAAAGCTGACCTTTAAAATACAAATTGTCCTAATAATTATTATTTATTTTCCTTCTGAGTCCTGCACCGGTTTATAATAATAATCAATACTTCCCTGTTCCACTGATGAGGAAATGATGAGTCAACACACTAAACTGGCCTTGCAGCTCACCACAGAGTCAGCAAATACGTGCTAGCCCACTTCTCTCCTCCTAGCCCACCTCCAAGGCAGTCTCTTCTTTCCCTTCCCTCTCAGATGAGGCCATCCCTGCCAAACTTTCCTAAGCAAAACTCTTCCGGGGGCTCCCTTGTCAGGTTGACTATGGCTTTTCTTGTGATAATAAGATATGAAATAATACATAGACTTGACAAACTGAACTCACAGCATGCTGTTTGGGGTGAGGTAAGGTTTTATTCCTCAGCCAGCCTTATTGTTCTATTATTGTGTTCTATTATTATCTGTTCTACCAGATAATCAGTGCTTAAATACTGGCTGATCCTGTAATCCTAAGGTAAAGTTCCCTTTAAGGCCAGAGGTAACTTTGCCTGCAAAAGATCTGCACTTTTGCCGACAGGTAGACATTTTTAATGAATTCCTATCAGTTTTCACAAACTTCATCACAAGCCAGCATCTTAAAGCATTAACTTCTTACAGCTACTTGTGAGCAGCTTCACACATTGCTGCCCACAGCATGTTCGTTGCACACATCCAAAACAGTCACACAGAAGGTCCTGCTGCATTTCCTGCAATCACAGGTGGAACAGTTTGTCCATACTGGGAACCAGTTGAAGTAAATCCACTCCTGCAGTGGTGTGAATATCAGCTTTGTTATTAGCACTCCCTGCACTGTTTATAACAGGAAAGTTATTGTTGCATTTTGTTTGGATTTTATTTTTGGGGTTCATCTGTATAGCAAAGAAAACACAAAGTTTAAACAGACCTGATTTGGAGTAGACTCAAAGTTTCAGGTTAAAAAAAGAACCCAACACATAGAAAGAAAACATAGCCCTGGCAACAGAAATAAAAGGCCAGCTATCCCTGTTATGCTGAAGACATCCACTTTTATTACATTACATATGATACAAGTCCTAGCTGTCAAAATCCTCAGGAGCACCTAAACAGATAATAAACAATCAGTGAAAGACTTATGGCTACATGTTTCTCATAGTATTGAAAATCACCTGGGAACTATATTTTAATGGAAAGTACAGCTTGATGGAGACAAGCTTCATAGATTTATGAAGAAAGTGCAGCACAAATCAAGTGGAGGGTTTAGCTTTCCAAAATGATATGGAAGTGCTAGAAAATAGCACCTAAAAAAAAAGAAAAAAGGAAGAAAGGACAAAGAAGGGCAAGCAAAGAGGAAAGAAAGAAGTGCCCTTCTAATGATTTATGCTGTAGAGAAGGAATATGCCTACTAGTGATCCTGTTACCTTTACTGCTCTTTGTGATTGTTATTCTTCCCCTAAGAGAGGTGGTCATGTTACACACTGACAGAAAGTTACACCTCTTCAATGTGATTTGTCCACTTAAAACAACATTTATCATGTTGCCAGTTTATAAATCATTTAGGCCAACTAGATTAAGGCTATAGGAAGCCAGCACCCCTAACTGATCCTCATGCCAGATAATTCAGAGACCTGCATTTGTTTACACTAAACCTTATCAGCCAAAATAGTAGAGTTCGGTGCCAGCTGAACTCTAGTTCCTTCATCTGAGTGAGAACATGGGGCGAGGTGCAGCTTTAACACATTGAGAGACAGGCTCCTGCTTTGAATGAAAACCTACCTACATCAGTCCACACCATGCCAGTGTCCTGGAAGGCTTCATTAACATGGACAGCTCTTCCTCTGCACTTCAGAGGAGCAGAGTCTCTCCAAAGAAATAGGAGACAAGCTGAAGAGGCTGAAGGTTAGTTCACATATTATAGCTATTTTGTACATGAGGATGTGGAAAATGTCCATTTTTAACCTATGAAAGTATGTTGTCCCCTTGTTGAATACAAGACACAACCCCCACTGGGCTTTTTGCTCTGTGTTGAGCAAGAATTCAAGTAAACTGAAATAGTCAAACTTGAAATTGGCCTTTTGTCCTATTAAAACCCTTTGGACACTAAGAAGAGGCTGAAATACCAGCCTGGACATACGATCCAGCCTGCAGCTCTGGCTACAGTTACCAGGCACCAGCTCACAGAAACCTTCTCAGACCTGCATGCAACATAGCACCTTGTACACTGAATGCGGTTCCCAACTGAAACTGGGATTTTTTTTTCTCTTTGAATAAAGTCTCCAAGTCCACACTTATGGTGCTAGGAGATTTAAAAAAATTTTTTTTAAATAAATAAAGCTAAACATTAAAAAGGGATGAGCTTTGGATTCAGTGAATTTCAAATTAATTGAGAAGGAATTAGTAACTTAGGTTTGATGATATTTACATATGGGACCTAGCACAAGGGATGAGGAACTACAGGGAAAATCTTTGCCCTAGAGGTGGTTTTTTTAAATCCACAAAGAAAGCTACATTAGTCTGTGTAAAATAACAGCCAACCAAACGATCTGGTGAGATGAAGCTCTTCAATGTTTTGTGATTGTTGTTTTTAAAACAGCAAACCCTTAGAAAAGCAAATTATTCTTAATCCAAAGTACAGGAACACTATCACCCTATTCACTTGAGATGATCCAGAATGCAGATTTAGCACACCATACTCTTCTCCACACAGCATCACAGGCCTCAGTTCTGGCTTTAATTAAAGGCACATGGACCAAGGGATCAGATTAAGACAAAGCAGGTCTTTTCGTGAACCTGATGCATAGCTGTCTTCAACAAATCATCCTGGAACAAAAGGTAAACTTTAATTGCCACAATTACCTTCATGACTAGTGACTGTGTTATTGTCAATCATCACCATTGCTCTTCCTTTTTCACCTAACTGATTTGAATCCCTCCATTGGTTTGCTCTCTTTTTTCCCTTTGGCCTCCCTTTCTCCCTTGGGCACCTTCTAAATTCCAGGTGTGGAATTCAGTCCTATGCTCTTCTTGACAACACCTAAAATTCCCAGGACTTAATGTTAGCATGCACTTTGCCAAGGAGTTTTTCAAAGGTATGGTGATTGTTTTCTGAGGAGATGGCTATACAAAGATACTTGTCTACCTCTGACAGACTGTCTTGAATAGAGGCTAATATTTTAACACTGAGAAAGGTTAAAAGAAGCTGAAGATACACAGCTGGTTTTTCAAAACCAGCTACTCATATAGGAGCAGGCAGCTCATGATGCCCTGTCTGTTTTTCAGAAGTGCTCAATATAATGCCTTTATATATCTTAAAGAATATTGACTATCAACAGGGGAATTTGGATATTTATTGTTTGGCCTTTACATATCTTAAAGTACATTGACTATTGACATGAGATTTGGATATTTATTGTTTGTGTTTAGCTGAAATGAGAGCTATCCATAAAAATGAACAGAATAGTAATGAATGACGAAAGACAACTCATTTCTCTGAAGAGTGAAAGAAACCCATACAGCTTTATAAAGAAAGCTTCCCTTCAGTGAGAACAACGTTGGAAGAGGGCTCTAAAATCCTAAAAGTTCAGCAAAGGCCTGTCTACATCATCACAGAGGGAGAAGTGACCAGCCACCAAAAAACATCATGCATGAAATGTTCAATGTTTTAACCGTTTCCATAGATTCTGGTAAAGGCAAACTGGATTTTAGGATGGATGGATGCCTGGTCACAGCATACTGCTGGTGATGGACTGTTAAGAAAGCTTCTGGCAGAATGAACTCAAGCAGATAGGCAAGGACCTGATCTGACACGAATGGAAACCCATTCATGGGTTATAAGGGTGAATGTACATCTGATACATGAAAGGAGATACTGAGATGAGAGTAGGGACACAAGTACGGTTCCTCTCCAATAATGACCCTGAGCAGCCACATGCCAGGCAACAACAGGAACCACCAGACACCAATTCTTCCAAAATCCTGTTTGGAAACATGAAATATACAGGTTTCCAGGTTCAGGGCCTTTGTCTGCAACTATTATTTGATTTTTCAGGCAATGATCCACTATATTTGTACAGGCCATACAAACACAAGGAGACAAGAACAAGCCCCTGTGCAGCAGTTGATAAAACTGCCTCAGATAGTGGGAAAATCCATGTCTAGGGAAGGCTTTCCAGGTATAGGCAACAAAAAAACCCCTGCTAAACAAGGTTTTGGTGTTTAAGCAACTAATTAAGGGATGCACAGCTTCTGTGTAATTCTGTAGAAAACAGCTTGCAGGATTTTTACAATGTAGAAGAAAAAATTACAGTTCTAATAAGTTTTATATCAAAAGCACAACTTCTAAATTTAGAAACCTCTGAATTTAGCACATCACTGAAGAACCTCTTGAGCACTGAAGATTCAAAGGCACTTTTGACCAGAGCTAGAGCACACAGTATTTTCCATGATGGGAACTTCATTCTCCCTACTAAATTCCCTCATTGCTCTCCCAAGGCACAAGATACTTCCCCTGTTCCATACCCAGGACTTTGCACGGAGCCAGTGTCTCTGATCCAGCATGCCATAGCCCAGCCCAGAGGGGCTGCCCTTCATCTGTGCAGATTTGGAACTCTGGCTACACCTTTGAAACACACAATAGGGGTTACAGAAGTTTTAAAAGTATGAATGAGGGATAGAAAAGAGAGAGGGCTAAAATTATCAGTACAAGAGCATAATGGAATACGGGTTTTTTTCAGGAGAAATCACTGAATTTCTTTTCACAAAGGACTCTTTTAATAAGTTAATTAAATAGATGCACTACCTAAGATGTTTGACATTAATTTAAATGCAGCATAGCTCCACTGGCTTCATTTATGTTTCTCTGTACTTATACCAGCTATGGGCAGAATTTAACACAGGAGTTTAATAGCCCAAATCCATTTCAAAGAAGAACCAATATAAACCACCTGTCAAATGCTTAGTCTGCAGGTCTGTTTCTGAGTTTCTCTTGACTCTCTTCATTATACTCCTACTGAGCTTTTTCTTTCACATGGGAGATATTTCTGAACACTGAAACACAATGAATTACAAAACCTTCATCCTCTTATACTCAGTCCAGGACTTGATTCTAGGTTGAAGGAAAGCCCCTCATTAGGGCAACAATTGTTAGAGCAAAAATAAATTACCAATAGCAAATGCAATTGCAAGTGAAAGAGGAAGGCAGCATTCCCCTGCCATGACCATTTGTGGTCTGACACTGCTCCCCTGAACCCCAGTGAGTGTCTGTCCCTCCTGAAACTGTGTCTGCAGAGAGCCTGGGCCCTTGGTCTGTGGCTGGAAGCAAATAGAGGTCACTCATCACAGCAAATCTTAAAAACAAGAGTTTGTTCTGATCTACTCCACACAGCACAATGACCCAGGGAAAAGGATGCCAAATTCAAATGATTTCTGGTCAGACCCACTAAGAAAAGATATGGTGGATCAGACGTACCAACAGCAGTGAGAGTGCTCAGAGAGATGGAATGTGATCAGCAGCACACCAGAACATGTGTATGAGAGCACAACTCTCAAAATTTTGATTTTTCATGTAATAGGAAATCTTTCTTGTGAAACCTTTTCCATGTGCAATAATTTCCCAAGAGAAATTAGTTCTATTAATGGAGACTTTTAAAAAATGAGACTTGGAAAAGCTCTAGGGAATATACACACACTATAGGGAAAATTCCTGCTTGGGAATAGCCATTATTCAGTGACCTCCCAGGTCTTTACCACTTCCAATGGCATTGCTTTTAAGATCTTGGTACTGAAATGCTGTACAAAGTGACATGAGTTTTTCTGCTCATGACTAAGGTAGAAAAAGTATTTTGCAACAGCATTAAAATTAAACAGACCTCACAGAAAAAGAAAAAGAGTTTGCTTTGTTTCATCTTATTTTACTGGGAAGTCACTGATGCTTGGTTTAACAATAGACAAGACTTCTCAGGTGATGGGAGGAATGAAAAATGGGAGCAGTTAAGAACTCCTGATTACTGAGAAGATATTTGAGACAGAGGGCTCGATTAACTTCTAGCTAAGAGGAAGAGGAGAATATCATTGCTTTTTGCTACTGTGTTTCAGTATAGCAAAGATACACACAAAGATCCCATCTTGCATCTGGATCTGAAGTTCAGCAGCCACAGCTGGGTAGGATTTGACATTTAATTTTTCAAGGGCTTTTTGTAATTGGTTGATACTAATACACACCATAATCCTCAGGCTTCCTTAACTAAACTTAAATTTCCAAGAACCTCACTCAGTTTAAAACCACTGCAACTACTGTTTCTCTGCTGAAAGAAATGCACAACAGAGTATAATAGCAATTCATAACTACATCCTACCTATACATGGAAACACATGAATTTTGTCTTACCCCTTTCTGGATGAAAGTACACCTGATCAGATTGTATCTGTTATGGCAAAAAGACATGGAAGAAAAACCTTCTGACCTTGCTCTCATGTGAATGGGAGGAGCCCACTCATCTCCACAATACCAGCAGAGATGGAAGAGAGTGAATCCCTTTGATTACTCAGACAAAAATTCACTTGGATCTGTAATTTCACTTGTGTCTGCACCCAGCACCTGTGCCTGAAAATTTGCTAGACTGGGAACACTGGCTGTAGTTCCTACTGCAATCAAACCTAAAACCAGGAAGACTCAGCAAAATTCAGATGACAGTTTGAACCTTTCCCTCAAATCCTGAATTCTAGGTCTGAGCATCTGGGTTGGGTGCATGTCTGCTCCAAAAAGATCAGCACGAGTAAGATGAAAACTAGTGCTTATCCCTCTTTAATAACAATTGTTTAAATAACCTGAATGTAAATGGACATTAAATGCTCTCCTGCAAGTTAAAACACTCTTCCAACCTTTTCAATTTGACCTCCCTAAATGTCAAAGCCGCCTACCTATTTTAGGCCTCTTGGAGACATGAGTGCTGATCATGAACTGATCAGCCAGAGGGCAGAAATAAGTCATGGAGAAGAGCAAAAATTCTTGCAATAATTAATTTGAATACAGCCTAAATGTAAACTATAATGAAGATTTCTAGTAGGGAAAAAAGCACCAAAGAACTGAAGAAACACAAAAATTTTCAATAAATTAGCACTCCACACCTATTCTCCCACACACAAAATCAGGAAATGATATACTTTGTGATCACTCCAAAGTTTGTCACTGCTCACTTCAAAGGAAATGGTGTTGGTTCATTATTAAGACTAATGATCACCAAAATGTGAAAATATCTGAAAAGTCGGTTTCTAGCTGAAATTCAACTTTTACCTTAACTCAGCAGACCCAATAACATGTTTAATGCTTTACTGAAAAATAACCTCTGAAAAATACGGTTTTATATCTGTGATAAGTTTTTGACAAAAAATCTTAAATTTACCTCAGAAGAAACACAAACAACATTTTCTGAATTGGACATCTCCTTAGCTCCAGCCTATGTAGAACAGACTTCCTAGCAGAGGGAGTCTGCTAGGGAAGACTTTAGAATGGCACTGTGTCACTAAATAGTCCCTTCACAGTTTGAGTCTCATCTTCATAAAACCTTTTAAGATAAAAATCAGGTAAAATGTGCAATAAGTATTTAAGTGAATTTATATAGTCTTATTAGTTTCTGTTCTTAATGAGAATTCAGTTAGTATCAATCTACCCAAGTTCACTGTTTGCTGTTCATCAACCCCAAATTACACGATTTGAGCCAACTAGGGATCAATGTACATGTTTATTTTCCCATAGGATTTGCACCTGTTCTGTGATGATGAAAGAACACCAAGATCATTAGAAGGGCTAAAATGAGGGTATTCCAAGAGAACAAGAACAGCCCTCTACTATTAATTTTACTCAGAGTCTCTTAGCACAGTCATATCCTCTGAAGTTAGAGGCACACACATATAATCCAAGAAGTCTTCCAGATTTCTTTTTAAGGAAATAAAGTCCTCAACACTGGCTGCATGAAGAAGGGTATTTTGGTTTTCCACCACCATGCCAGCAGTGGTGCTGAGTAGGGCTCTGAACACACACTCGGAGGTTGAGCAGTGTGCAGCCCTGTCCTGGTGGAGCTACAAAAGCTGTCATCACCATCCCGAGTGTGCTGTGCATCCAGGTTTCCCAACACTGCTACATCACATGTTTGTGCATTGTTCTACAGCAAAACCCGTCACAGAGCCAGCCGTGTACAGCACAGCTCTGACCCAGGATGTCAGCTCTCAACTTTTTTTTTTTTTGAGAAAGCATAGCTGGTTTTGATAGTTCTTTCAGCTATTTTGACTGTGAAAATCTTCTTCGAAATATGTATTTATTATGTGAAGACGTGTTCATTGCTAACTAAAAGACTTGAAGAAACAGCAATATTTTCCAGTATCCACTTATCCATGGAGCAGAAGTATTTTGATGTCCTAATGCCACAGTCTGAAATTGTTTTTCCTCCCTCACTTTTCAAAATTCTCATTAGTTCTTCTCAAATGCCAAATCCTCCAGCTTTCCCTACCATAATTGTTATGAGATATTTCAACAAACTGAGAATATATTAAGTAAATAAATAAAAACGATTAAAAAATCCATGAGATCATATCAAACAAGTTAGTGTAACTAGAAATCTCTGCACCTTAAGATTGTACCCTTGCTAACTGATGATGGAGACAGAAAGAATAAGATCAATATGAGGGCTAAACTGAGAATATTACAGGAGAACAAGGAAACCTCACCTGTTGAATTATTTAATTGACTTATATGAAGTTACAGACATTTGCACAGGTAAAGACTGCTCCACTCAGCTGAACTAGCAAAGACCATCACACCAAATGCAATGTCAAAATACAATATTCAGTGCATATACTACATTTGCTTATGTCAGATTTGAGAATGTCTCCATTTCAAAATGTGAAGAAGATATCACTGAATTGTCAAGGTGTTGCAGAACTCAGGAATCTTGCCACTTGTTCACAGCAGAGCGTTTGGGATTAAAATATTTCTTGTGAATAAATTAATGAAGTAATACAAAAATTGACAGCTCAGCTATAACATCTGCTCATCCATAAAAAAGTCACTCCACCCAGCTGAGTGAGTGAAGTAAATATTACAAGGTTGAATTAATGTAGGTACTGATGGAAATATGACCTTTTTAATCAGGATAATTTCAAAAGAGACTCCTAAGTAATAAAAATTTAAAACACATTTGCTATAACAAGCAGAGTGAGATGATCTGGGTTAATCAGCCATGGCTGTACTCTTAAGCAGGCCTGCCCCATTTGTGCCTAATGTTCTTCCCTCTCACCCACAATGAAACCCATAGAAACTCACATAGAAATCTGGCTTATTCAACAGCTTTTTGAGCCACAGTCCAAGTGTATTAGAAATGATCTGAAAAAGTTCAGTCTATATCAAGCCATTTCACTTTTCAACAAAGCTCTCAGAAAATGACATAACACTGGGCAGGGCGGAGCATCAAACATTGGAAAAATTATCTGAAAAGAATCTGAAATTAAAAAGATCTCATCAAGAAAGCTCAGCCTGCTACAGCACAGGACAAAAATGCGAACTCAACAAAAAGAAGCACCAGATGAACTTTAAGCAGAGATTTCAAGGCATAAGGTGTCCAAAAGCAAAACACCCCATTTTTACTGACACATAAAAGCAGAGGGAAAACTGGTGAGAGCTCAGAATTTCAAATGTACAGGTACCATGGGAAGACAATAGTGCAGTGCAACTGCGAGGCCTAGTTTAAGCCCAATTTAAAAAAGAAAAACCTAAAAAGACACAAACACAGTGGTTTGTTGTGCATCTCCCACCTTCAAAGGAGTGTTCTGTGAATCTGTCTGTTCACCTAATGGTTGCAGATGTGACATGCAAATGCTGTTCTGATCCTAGTGCACACAAACACCTTAATAATAATATTTCTCTGTCATAACCACATCAGAGCTGCAAATGTCCATGCTTACACATCTTACACCAGGGCTATTCACCTGCAGCAGCTTTACAGTGCAAACTGCTTGACCTATGTATGTAATTTTACTATCTTCACAGGGCTGCATTCTCTTCTCACTGATACGCTCAGTGATTATTTCTTGTCTTTATCTTTTGTGCTTGTTTGTTTGTTTGTTTAGTGGTAGCAGTGTAGTGACCATGACAAATAGCTTGGAGGATTCCAAACAGTTGTGATTTTTCTCCTTTAGCAGCTTTATAGAAACTCTTTATCAGCAGTTTCTTCATTCCTGCACCTTGAGAACACTCCCATTGCTTTGGGGTTTTTTCTTCCACTGACACGTGTGTATCACTCACCCCAACACTCCTCCAGTGCCTTGATGGATCTGCTCAGGGACTGAGAGCACATCTGCCAACAGGAGTGGCTGCAGTGGCCTGTTAAGGGCTGCTCTCCTTTTCATTCATTTACGATTAACTCCTGGTGATGTGTTTTAAGAATGAAGCTCTGAGAAGACCACTCAAAGGAGTTCAGACAGGAAAACACCCTCTGCAAAGATGCTCCAAATGTCCTTAGAGGCTGCTAACATAAATCTACATGCTGCTGTCAGGGAACTCCTGCATTTTGGCTCTCCTAGGCATAAGTCTTTCCATGAGGAAAGTCCCTTGCCTCTCTAACTGACAGGAGGAGAAAAACAAAAGACAACCAAATAACAGCAACAAAACATGTTCACAGGGCTCCCATATTCAGAGAATAGTGTGTAGGGGTGGGGGATAAGCATTTTGGTTTAGTTTAAGAAAACTGACCTTACTGAAGACACGGAAGCAGCTACACAAATTATGTTTAACACTGCAGCTTCGTGTGTATTCAGAAGCCAGCCTAAAGTTAATATAGTGTATTTTCAAAGTTACTATACAGGGCATGTCTAGAACTCCAAATGGAAGCCATTCCCTTTGCTCAGCATGTGAGACAAACCTGTTATATTAGAGATTTGTTTATATTCTGAGCAGGTAAGAAGAAAACAACATACCTTCTGCAGTTCAAGGATTGTATTTCTAAAGTGGCCTACAGTACATTTGCACTCTAGTATCATATTTACATTTTTAACTCTTGTGTATTCTGCAATTAGCAGGAGGAGTTGTTCTGTTAAAGATCTGTGGTAAAAAGAAAAGCATTTCTACAGCAATTAGACTTGTTTAGATAATCTTACTAAATTCAGAAATCACAATTCATTTGTGTTTCCCAAAATCTATATGCACTAAGGTTTTATTGATAGGCAAAGTCTAAATAGCAGAACTCTAACTTCTGATTTTACAAAACCTACGTTGAGCATAATATGGTTTCCATCAAAGGCACATTTAGCAACTACCTTTAGCCATGGCTGAGGTCTCCAGACAACTGCCCCATATAAATAATAAATAATGACAAGAAAACAAGTTCTCAATTAATACAACTGTAAACTGCTAGCTTGGTCAGAATCCAAGGTTACTGAGTGATGCTGAGCCACATCAGCAAGTGCATACAGATTATGGAAGAGATGCAACCTTGCACTGTGGAGGGCACCTCGGTTGTGTTTCATATGTATTCTTCACAATTCTTACAAGGGATGGTTCCAGCTCAGGAACAAAACCAGTCTTGCTCCAAGGGTATTGTATGTAAAGATTAACAGTGTCAAATGGTGACAGCGCTATCGTAAATTCCAAGCACACAAAAACTAAGATGTTAAATCCTATCTCTATAACTTCTGTTCCTCTCAATGCGAAATTCAGAAGGTGTTGAATGGAAGTGATCACAGAAAGTAGTAGCTTGATTGATAAAGTCCCTATCTGGTCATTTACGATCTGGCTGAAGGAGAAGCAGCTTTTGCCAGACAGAAAAGCAATTAATCTGCAAACAAGCCGAGGAACAGCAGGGCTGTGCATTGGAGTCTCAGGCTGCTGGGAGCTCATGAGAGGAGATAAGACTGCAGCCTGCTATTTATTGTACATTTTAATTAAGTGCTTGTTAACGGCAGTTATCTTAACAGTCATAAAATTACTGTTGTAATGCATTTTGTTTGAGGAAAAAAAAATGGAGGGAGCCGAAGGACTTTATGAAAGCAGTCACAGATTGCTTTCACTTTAAATCAAAGAATAAATTCTGAAGAGGAGGGATGTTGCAATGATCTAAGCCGAGCCACTAATGGTTATTTAATGTGGCCATCAGTGTTTGTAAGTCCCTAGCATACGGAACATACACAATAGCCTCCAAACCCTCTTTAACACTTATTTGAGATGACAGGAAAAATGAAACCGTTTGTGCTTTCAATGGAAAAGCAATCATTGGTACATTATATTCTGCTTGCCCTATCATGCTAATGCATGGTAAAAATGTCACCAAATGTATTTAAGGACCTGATGGAGTGTTGCTGTTTGATTCCTGTTACTGGGCTGATTAATAAAAATCTTCAATTTGTATGTAAATGCAGTGGGGTTTCATATCATCCGCATACCTGCACCTGGAGAAAATAATAAACTGAAGTTTAATGCAGCAATTATAAGCATTTATGGAACTCTTTAAAGAGGCTGCCTGCCTCCTCTGACCATCAAGATGAGATATTCACAGAGGAATATTACTGATGCTCAGACAAGCAGGGCTGCAGATGGTCCCCAGTGCAAATGCTGCCAATGCAGATTAACTCACTGACTCATAGTCACTTTGGTACAACAATGTAAGCTACTTATTGTTAGACAAAAGTGTCATATTTTTCCCTGCATCTGAAATAAAATCAAATTTAACTGTTCTTTGGAGTAGTGGGAAGGGTGGTAATTAACATTTCAAATGAGGACTGTTTGCATCATTTACACTTTTCCTGACATCACTTAATTCCCCTGTGCATATGTTCCCATGACAACATCATCACCACAGATAAAAATTGCATTGGTACAACAGAAACTCTTCAAGATATATGACAACAGCTGTTTGTTTATTTTTTAAAAATCCCTCTAATGATCTTCAGACTTTTAACCAGCGACCCCCTAATGGCTGATCCTTAATAAAACAAAGTATGCAGCTATTTGCATTTTCACAGATGGGTATTGGAAAGGGTTTGTGGTTTGGGTACTAATAGAATAATAAGTACCATGTATCGGATATGGTCATGTGCAGGAATACATTACAACATACACAGATATCAGCTTTGATGTATGCCCATGCACAAGCTCTGCTCACAGCAATCCTTGATTAAGTGCATGCGACATAGATGTTCTTAGTTTGTTGTAACCATTTGCTAATTTGCATTTGCAAATTTCAGTGAATGCGCTCCAAATGAAAAACAAACATATTCAACTAAAATCCCTGTGAGACACTCCACTAGTAAAATATTGTTCTATTGTTTCAACGCTGTATTTTTATTGGAGTGCAGTTCTTCACTATTAGCAGGGTACCAATGTGTTTTAATGACCGTGATGCTTCTCACAGATTACAGCCAACGAATGAAATCAATGAGCTACCAAAAGCACAACTATAATTAGTCTTTCATTTAATAGTCTCAGACAAGGCTTTAACTTATCCCATCCACAACTAAGTGCTCTGTTGACACTGAAGAGCTGTTTTTATGCTACTTCCCAGGGTGCTTGATCAAGCCACTCTCCTTAAGGAAGTTAAGTGGAAGATCACCCTTTTTTTTTTTTCAAACCAGCCTCCAGCTTGTCACCAAACAATAGTTTTCAGGCCCAGCTGTGGCACATTTAGCTGGCACACAGCATGCACTGCCTGAAAAGCTGCTCCCTGCTCCTCTGAGGCAAAGGCAAATGAATATCCTGCTCAGGGAGTCCTCCAATATTTGACCAAAAAGCACACCAGGAGTCACTTTTGGGCATGCTTTTAAAGTAACTGCTCTAGAAGCAGCTTCTTAGCATCTGCACTGGCAAACTGAATAAATCCTTTGCAAGAAGGATTGCATCTCCCTCCAGATGTAACTCTAAATCCAGATTCCAAGCAATTTTTTAACTGCCGAGAGAGGCAGTGTTATTAGAGATGTCCAGACTGAAAGAGAAGTCAGAATCCATTCTGAGGGAGTCGAACTTGGCAATTATCCGCCAAACCATTGTTTGTTTTGCCACCCTAAATAGCAAGTGTAGCTTCAGACAATCAGCAGCACAATAGCATCGTGCTGCAGAGGAAGAGCTGTGCCACTGAGATGCTTCACGGAGCCATCAGTCACTATATTCACTGCTCAGCGACATGTCAGACAATGGCAGAGGCTAACCAGAAGGTCAGTGAAAGCAGCCCAAATTTCCTGACATGCTTACAAAGATTATCTGCTTTTTAGCCAATGTTCCATTCAGCCTGGTAAAAATAAAAATTTTTCTATTGCACCTGCAGCTGGTGAACTTGCAAGAATTCTACTCCTGCTACAGTTTGATGTGTCACACTATATACGAGTGCCCTCCTTCCTACACACCACTCTGCTGACCCAGTGCCATTCTGGAAGGATGAGGGAGGAAGATGAAGCATCATCATCACCAGATTGACACAGCGACTAAGATGATGAGTTGTATCATCAATGCTTGAGCTAAACTCTATCAAGCTAAATGGGAACTCTATTGTTACTGCCAGCAGACTTTTGATTAGAAACCTGAGGTCTCAACCAACTCCACCTCTGCAGTTCTGCCTATCTCTTAGGGAGAAATCACCCTGGTACCAATGCTGTCCTAGTGCACTCCCCTTGCACACCCCTGCACTGAGAGCTGGTTCTGCAGAACCATGGAGCTGACAGGAGCAAAACCAGTGATAGTCCACTTCGTGCATTCTCAACAGAACTGGCAGCTAAATTCACATAATAAAGTCTTTATTGACAGTGAAAACACAGGGAACCAATAGCTTGCCAGCCAGCTTTCAGATCCCACACAGGCTCTGCATCAATTAGTAAAATATATAAGTATATGCCATCAATGCTGAAAGATAAATATCTGTACACAAAAAAAAATTGTCCTTAGATAATGTACTTAGATATGCTTCGAATACTTCAAAAACCCCACCCCAGCTTACAAAATGCTGGATTCCTGCAGATTTTCTGAACTCTTAGACAGTAAGTCCATTTTGTAGTCATCACTTCTATTCCACTGTCCTCTTCACAGCTCGCTACCGCTAAGGCCAATCACACATCTGCATGCTCATCTAGTTACATTTGTCAGAGCAGGTATTTGCAACCCAGCGTAGTACAAGCTGTAGTGTCGATATAGTAACAGCAGTGTAAACATGCCCTACTTCTGTACAGCACAGGGCTGGCCTGCATGGCAGTGTGACTGTATAATGAGCTGCAGCATTCAGGTGTGCTATTAACGCCACGCTAATTGCTGCATGCTCCTGTGAGGTGAGGGAGCTTACTCCTACCAAAACACAGCAAACCACCTCACACAAATGCACTTGCACATCTAGTAGCCTTACCAGTAAAACTAATTAAACATGCTTGGGAACACTGCAGGGCACCAAGGCTGGATGGACACAGAGCTCACACCCCTGCACCACCAGAGCAAACTGCTTCCCCCAAAACCCACCTTGCCCCAGCTCCCAGCCACAGGCAGAGGGCTTCAGCACAGGGCAGCTGGCAGTGGTCAAAAGCCCTTCAAGAACCCTCCTGAGAACACCCCAGCATGGCTTTCCATGTGCCAGTGCTCAGGAATGCTCTCCGGCATTGTTTAATTTCCCGCTCTAAATGCAGATTTTGTGTCTGTGTGGGGGAGCAGGGCAGGCACCAAACCTATTTGGCAGTCACATTTCCATGCAGGTAAGTATTTTTCCACTCCTGGGTATGAGAAATATAAGCACATTTGTATCAAATTAATTATCAGCAAAGTTTAAAGTAGCAAAACTGTTTAGACAGGGCTTTAAACCTCTTTTATTCTCCATTTGGAAACTTGGTTTTACTGTTCTTCTACACCATGTTCAATGGTTTCATGTATCATTCCCTGTTGAAGTCCAGGCCTCTACATAGTTTGGTGGAAAAGAATGGGTTTTATTACTCGGAGTTTTATTTTAGTTTTAAATGACCATTGTAAGGATAAATTGCCTTGAAAAATACCTCCAAATCATTAGAAATACTTCCTAACCTTGCCATAAAGATTTCTTTTACCACTGTGACCTTAATGAGAATGTTCCCCTTAAGAATTGTGGAGAGTTTTATGAGAAAGCAACAACAAAACAGTGAGAAACCTTGGCAACATCGAGGGGGAAAAAGATCAATAAAAAGAAAAAAATCCAAACAAATAAAATAAGCTCTCAGAAAAAAGGCCAATACCAACTTTTAAGATGACCAAAGTCTAATATCCTCTCATTTGTAAGTTTAATTTGTTTTCTGTACTATTTTTATCTGACTGAACTGCTATTATGTGAAGTACAGAAAAAAGGTCTTTTACTTAGAGGAATTCTTGACTAGCTTTCTCCTAAATATGATATTCTTGGGAAAACAGGATATCACTTTAATAGATGGAAAGAACAGTCCACAGCCACAATACACAAAACCTGATCTACAGCCTTAGCTAACCCACAGCTTCACACATGCCTAGTTTTAAGAATGTGACGTATTCCCCAAAAGCCACTGACTCCCATCAGACATCTCAATGGACCTAAATGTGAAGCATCAGTTTGGGCACACTATGCCTACCATACCATAAAAAACCCTCAACCTACCTCCAAAAAAAAAAAGTAAATACAGTGTCCAAAGGAGCAGCAATAAAGGAATAACCCTAAAGATGGTGAGAAGCTATCACAGCCACTCACAGCCAGAGAACTTTCTGGAGAAAACCTCATCTCACTGATGTCCACAGGTCTTCTGTGCTCTGTTCCAGAGGACCAAGAGTTCTCCCGGTGGGCTCACTTTGTCTATTAAAATCAAAGCCTGACACCACTCAAAATCCACAAATGCTATATATTCTTAAATTAGGTAATCCATTAAAAATAATTGCTCTTCCTTTTTCTTGAAGGGCAAATAGCTGCTAATTTGCTAAAGTAGAGGTTTCATTTGAAAACACCACCACACAATATCAAGGTCTTTCTAGTTAGGGCCAAGAGAGCAGTCTCTCAGGAGGGATCTCACAGGTCCATGATCCCAGCTCAGACATATCCCAGGGGCTGAAGGAGCTAGCTGACTTCAGTACAAGCCACAGAAGCAGCCTTCAGGCTGCCACTCCAGGCTGGCCTGCATCTTCCCTGCTAAGAACTATTCGTGACATAAGGTCTGGAAAATGAAGGGTCAAAAGAAAACATTTGTGGTTTTGGTGCATTTCCCACATTCATTCACACACTTGTAGTTCATTAAGTATTATGATTGGATGTTTGGATTTTCAGAAAAAATCCCAATGTTTTCAATTAAATTTTGTTAAGATTTCTATTTAGTGGAAAAGCTTTTTCCCCCCCTCTCAAAAACTAAACTCTTCTGTGCAAAATATGTCCAGCCTTAAGCTGATTGACAGCTCTGGAAGGGACAGAGAAACATGTTCACAGTTCTTTCACCAATTGATGCATCAAGTCTTTACTTTAACAGGTCTGAGACCATATAGATATTTGGAGTAGAAGCTACAGAACCGAATAAAACAAAGTCTTACCTTTTTATCTCCTAATACGCACACTTTTAGGAGATATCTATCCATATCTATCCATGCATTTCACGTATCTCTGAAGAAAAGTAATATGTTCCTGTGCAGAAGACTACTTTCAAAGTTCATTAAAATGACCAATATTTTTTCAGAGATCCTAAAGTGCTCTGCAGACTTTACAGGCAGAGCTGTATAAACAGGGAACATTTTATCAACCTCTGAATTCAGGTATCTCAAACATGGAAGACAGCAACCATTTTATATGGCACCACAACACCCATATATGAGTTGAGGGTATTAAAAAAAAGAAACAACAAAAAAACCCAGGAAAAAAAAAGTAACTAACTTAAACCAATCAAACTCTAGCCAATGCAACAAAACGTGCATGCTTTCTTCTGCTAGAAGTACATACATTTCTTTAGTGAAATGGCCACAATCTCAACACATGTCACCGAGAAATTTATCATCTCCTCCATCCGGTGTCCCTCCTCGTTCCCATCACTGGCTATTACATTGATTCAGCAACTGACTCCAAGGGAAAAATACCACTCACTAATTACCATAGAGTGGTGTTCATTCAGCACTTCAGTTTTCCTTGGAGGCTTCTTACCCAAACATTAACCCTCAACCAAACCAACCTCAGCTGTTTCAACATTCTCTTTTTCTCTTTTTTTTTTTAATATGTATATAAAACAGAAGAACCAGACCAGTTGCAGTCAGACTTCTTGGCAATTTAACATTTTTAACCAAAGTAATTTATAAATTATGCCAGTGGAATATTTATTTATATGAAGAATTTTGTGGGTTATTTTAAAGGTGGGATTGGAACTGCTTTTATATAATAAGTGACTGAGAAATCTCTGAATGTTGTCTTCTATAAACTTCAGACTAGTAGCAATGCTACAGGACAATTTTGCTTTTGTCGAGGACGTATGTACGTTTTAATTAAATACTTTAATTATGAAACAGTCGCTTATATCCCTATGCAAACTGAAAATGGTTTGGGTGTTAGCTTTTTTTTGATCTGTTCTAATATAAAAGATAGTGTAATTCAAACATAACAAAACCAGAGTGTTCTTCTCTGTGCAGTAAGAGGGGAAAGACACACAGCGGGAACTAAAGGAGAACTTGAAAGGCTCCGTGCTGGCCTCCTATCAGGGTCCCCAGCATTTGCATACCAAAGGTAGCAGACATCTGGGGGAGAGTCTGTGCGGTGCCTCACTGCCTCTTCTGCGGGGCCTGTGCCGAGGGAATTCCGCCCCAGCCAGAAATGGGGCTTCCAGCCCTTTTATGCTGCTCGGGCCTGTTTACCTACCATAACGGGGTCACAGCACAGGAAGAAATCTTAACCCTATGTTTGAGGCAGAGAATGATGCAAGCCCAAGGACCTGGCCACATGTGGGGTTTAGTTATCGGCAGCAGCTCTGCCAACCAGCGCTAACGTAAACCCCAAATGCGGGACAAAAAACCTCTCCTGCTTGAATCCTACTCTGAGACTAAAGTCACGCCGGAGAAGTGCTCTGAGACATTATAACAGGCATCACAGAAATGTTAAGTACTCTTTTTCCAGGCTATTTTTAGAAAATTACTGAAGAGCAAGATGTTACACCTCTGCCATGTACATTATATTTTCCATACTTGCATCAATTACACAGTCCCACATAAAGAAACACTCTCAGAGCCAACACCACATTATTTTTTAATTTTCTGGACATTCTTGAAGACGCTTTCCCCCTTCCCCAGCTGACCATCGAATCACTGCACACCCTCACAGTGCTTTGCTGTGCTTGGACATCCTCCAACTCTGGACACTCCAGAGTGAAAAGTCAAGTAGAGAAAGGAGAACACAAAGATGAAGGCACTGAGAGGAAGGAAACTATCAAATATCACAATCCCAACAAGCCATTACTTTTCTCTGGGATCATCTAGAGGGTTAGTAATGTGCTTCTGAACTCCATGCATAAAAATAGTAGCAAATTACTAACAAATTAGTAAAAGTAGTAAAACAGTGACTACCAAATGGAATCCTCACAAGCACGAGTTTGAATATTTCACTCTAAAGCTCAAAGGATATACTAAACAATAGTTTTGTAAAACACAGTTTTGCACAGAATTGTGACCAGATATGTAACACTGGGGGGTTGGAGTAGGCAAATGTACTGCTTTAAACCACAGCATATCAGCAGGAGAGCTGGCCAAATACTACAGCATTTGAATTCTTTTTAAAGGTAAATATCTTGATAAAATTTACCTGCTGTAAAACCAGTTTAAAAATTCTGTGTATGTTTTTTAATGGAATTCCAGCTTCAGTGCATCAAGTAGCATGTCTTAATGAAACTAAGCACTCCTGGTTTTCAGCCAGCAATTAATCAGGCTGTGTTTGATACCCCTTAATAGAAAAGAACAATTGCTACTAAAGGAATATAGCAATTAAGTAACTAGGGCTAAATTGCCACATCCTTACAGTTGAGTTGACTTTAGGACTGGGTTTTTGTGATGCAATCTGGACCAAAATTTCTTCACAAAGATTCTCTTGTAATGTGTCACATTGGGAGAAGTAAAAAGTTTGCTCACCACCTCCATTCAAAAGCTGCATCTAATCCTGGGGAAACCTTGAGATTTTTGGAGGTCAGAGCTCTCTTTTCAGAGGCTTCAGGTGGCTCAACCAGAGCCATCTTTGCCAGGATCTCCTTGTTTCTCTTGAAATAGAAGATCCCTACAAAAACTGATGTGGTTTGAAAATGTATCACCTTTCCATTGACATTTTCTAGTAGGAAGGTGTATTTTACTCACCTCTTGCTTCTATCCCTAAGCTAAATTCAGAAGTACATACAGTAGAAGCTTCCACAGCAAGTAATTGGGGTGTGTATCACAACCAAAGGACTCCTGCTGCTGTTCTGAAAGCAGGGGTTGGGATCTCCATGTGGATGCACAGATCTCGGAAGCATGATCTGGCCCCCGGACATGATAGGTTTCCTATAAAGAACAGTGTTACTGTAATCCCTCTCTTGTCATGAAATATTCAATTTTCTTTTTCATTCTTACAAAATAAAATGCTAAATTACCTAGTTTAGTAGGTCAATGTCAAAACTTATGATGAAAAAGAATCTTCCTAAGAGAGTTTCTTAAAACCTGTATAATCAGGTTGGTAATGCTGCCCACAGGGAAAACCCATTAGCAGAAATCTCTAACACATTTCAAAAAGCTAAACCTAAGTGGATTGTGGGTATGCCTGTTTGCTGCATTGCAAGCAGCCCAACTCATCTGAAAGCTTTGCTACATCTCAGGGCACTGGTTTCCCTCTGCTCATACTTGGTGTAGAAATCTGGTAGGGCAGACAGGCAGATTTTGTAAAGCTGAGGAAAGTAGATTTCATCTTCCTCACATAACTGGAAGATATGTTGTGGCGGATTTCAAGGGTTAAACTCCACTCCTGAACTTCAATGCTCAGAAATTCTATGCACTCTCTTTTTAGAGTACTCTTCCTTCCTTCCTATCCGCTAACACAATAGGGAAAGCTTTGTTATCATTAATCATCTTCAGAGCCCTGGGGATTCTCTGAGTACTAGAACTGCTGCAGCCTCCCTGGAAAAACTCACAGAGACGTGCACCAAAGTTTCTGTCAGAGTTCACCCATGCAGACTTTCATTAATAACTGCGTTTACAAGCTAGGGACATGTTTAATGCTTCATCTGAAGTCAAAGAAATGAAATATTTGATAATTATCACCAGAATCAATATTTTTAAATAAAGAATTTGAACTTTTTTTGCTACAAGGATCCGTGATCTGAAGGGAGGAAGGAGACAGATTTTTCAGCATAAAACCAAGTAATATTTTACACTGCACACAACATCGCTAGATATTAAGAGAGGTGAGATAAGCTTTGTAGAGATGGAAATGTAGCAAAAATTATACATTTTTTGAGACACAATGACTGTGCCTGACTAAACACCTTAAATAGCAGGCACTGTATGAGTTTAGCAGAATTATTTCATCTAATTCATCTTGTCAGCCTCCTAAAAAATAGCCCCCAAAAAAAGCAGCCTGTCTTGTAATTTCTGGAGACTTTGAAGGAAAAGGATATCCTGTAGAAATTAAAGAAAAGCAACATGACTGAGAAAACATTTGTAAATAAGTCATCAACATTCTGATTAGATCTCTAACTCCTTGATCTAAATGTCTTGGTTTTTTCATGCATTCTGCTACTTAAAACTAATTTTAAAAATACATTAAGTGCAGGAATAAACAAAGACAAAAATGTACTCCTGATTTCTCAGTCTTTTTATCTGCAGGTGCAAATTTTGCTCTTATTTATAGCTGTTTCCTCAACTTAATGCCCATTCTTCATAGCAGTATAGTGCCAGCAATAATACACCCAATCCCCTATCTGAAGCTGAAAGACACAATGCTCAGATGTGAAAAAGTGAGTTTTTAAAACTCTTCAGACAACACTTATGAATTCCACAAACAATCCAGCAACACATTTCTGTAACTAAAAATAAACCAACAGCTTCTGATTGAGCCCAGTTTCAGCATCCCCAGTGCCACAGAGCCTTATGGGGCATTTGTGAACTATGTGAACACTAAGTAGTTGTGCAAGTGCATGTCAAGACAAATGTCCCTGCCAATCCACAAAATGATTGTTTTTATGCATAATTGCAGTAACTACACATGCAGGTTAGGTCCATAGCATTGATTTTACTCGCCTATCCTTGTGCTACTACCATACTGATAATTTGAATCTAATTTATTCTCATTGTTTATACAGCTAACAAGCTGCTGTGTTTGTAAACAGAGGCCTGTGAGCTAAAACTTGGTGCCTTGCTCCACAGAAATTGCAATCTAAACAAGAAACCTCTGCACTGGAGAGTAGATTGGTGTTCACTCCACAGAGAAACAGAAGGGAAGAAACAAGAACAAGCCACAAGAGATGACAGGAACAGTAAGGCAGAGGGATTGAGCAGAGTGCTACAGAAATAACCCAGCACACAACACAATAGTTCACAGCAGTGAACAGTGGGACAGTGTGACAATGGGCATATTTTACACCAGATTTCCATTTATTAAAAGGGATTTTCAGTGTTTTCCTACTTCAGGAGAGCATAGAGAACATAAGCACAGTAAGGAAGAGTAGGTGGTGAGCAAATTGTGGCAAGTAACCACTGTGGTGGTCACTATGGACATATCTAAGGTAGATTGAGATAGATTAGGATGAGACATCTGACCAGGATGCAATAGGAGATGCTAAATAAGTGAGAAATCATCCCCTTTAACCCTAGACTACATTTCCTTGCCTAGTGAGACCTCTTTCCAAAGGAAATGGGCTATAAGGCGTGTTTATTACACCATACTCTGGAGCAGGCACATCTGAAAAGGGTGGTCTCATCAAGCACTGTGTCTTCACCCAGGCATCTTTTATCTGTCAGACACCATGTTTTGGAGCTGTTTACTGAGATGCTTTACCCCATCATTTAAATGCTGCTTTAGACAACATTTTCTCCCCTCCTTTTGATTGATGTCCAGCCCAGTACATTATCCTTTCCTTTAAATTGATGTCACTTTCTTTAAGAGGCTAAGCATTACTCCAAACTGTGTTTTAATTGCTATTTATATGTTCCTCAAATGTGCAGAACCATTTATTGTTCAGCAAAGGCCAGGACATTTTATAAATAAAATCCTTGCCTGCTACTGAGAATGATAATATTAGCTGACAGCATCTGGATGCACTTTCAAAGCAAAGATTTTACTTTTGCAAGACAAAGCTAAAAGCACAGATGGCATAAGCTGGTGTGAAACCTGCAGAAAGCTTTTTTACCCCCGTTCTTCGAATACTGTCGTAAGTTGGTGAGTAGGAGGAAAGTTAAAGCTTACATACATCCCAGCATGCCAACCCATGTCCTACTGAGATACTTGACTGTCTATTGCTTCTAAGCAGCTGGAAAAATGTCAAGCTGTCATCACTGATTAAAATGGGGTTTTATAGAAAGCATCATACATATTGTCAGAATTTTAGAATTATTTTGTATGATGGAAATTTTTTTAAATGCTAATTGTGCTTCAAAACATATTGTCTTCACATTTTTCTCTGTTTCACACTAGTACTTACTCAAGGCTGTACTTATTCAGTAATTATGGACTTCACCTTGCTTTGGAGAGTTGGGGATTTACCCACCATGATTTTTCACTGAAAAGCCTGTACTACTCCCAAACAGCCTGGAATTGCACAGATGTCTTCACATCAACATTTCTGCCACTTGCTGTCTCCAGGCTCACTCCTGAGCACTTGAGTGGAGCTGCTGGTGCCTGTGATTTTGATCTCCATGGCTCACCTGCAGTTCCCTGCCTTTCCCTCCCTCAGCTCAGGAAGTAACTAGCTCTGTTGCACAAACACCTTGTTAGAGACAAGAGGACCATGTATCCAAGGGCATACTGTATTAGCCTTTACTATTCAATGCAAACCTTCAAACAGAGAACCCAGAGCCTCCTGACTCCCATCTCCTCTTGTCGTCATGAGATCCATATTTGAATTTCCTTAACCTCAAGAGAAATCTTGAGCATGAAACTCTTTAATCTGAACTCTCTGTTAGGTGGTAAAATTTATGTGACCCCTTCTAATGTGTGTGCATCAGCCAAACTTGCCAGTATTCATTCAACAAAACCCCCATGCAAACAAGACCTCCGAGACACTTGGCACTGAGCATGAAAAGGGAAGATCTGGGAGTCAACAGCAGGGGCAAGAGACAGGACCTATTCCCAGAGGTGTTACAGAAGGGTACAACTAAATTTTCTGGATTCCAGGATAGTGCTGCACCACCAGCCTAGAACCTGGCTGGCCGTGCTGGGGCAACCTGTACTCACCAGTGACACAGGGAGAGTCCAAGTGGTGCTCCACACATCCCTGCTGTGGGGCTGCCCACCGCCAGCCCCTCTGTCAGACTGCTGCCCACAGCAGGTGCCCTGGGTCACGGTTAAAGGGTTAATCATTTACAGGTTGGTGCTCCTCAGTACCACCAGGGAGTCAGCATTAGCCCAGATCAGTAAGGAGCTGAATGTGCTTGCTGGTAATTCAGAGGCTGTGGCCGGCACCTGTCCTGTCCCTGAGTGACCATGGGCTCTCCCCCCACCATGGCCTGACCCTGGGGCAGGGGCTGCTGAGCACCAAAGTGTCAGGACAGGCTGCTCCACCGACAGAGGCACTAGAGCCTTTGAGCATCACCAGAGCAGGGCCCCACACCACCCCCAACTCAGCCCAGCTTAAGCGACCCAGGGCAGCCACCAGCAACACTGAGGGACTGGGCTGGGGCAGCCCTTAAACACTTGGGTGGGACAGGGTGGAAGCAGAGGATTGTTGAGAGCAGCTCTCTCTGTGTGGGTATTGATGGGCAGCACTGGGGTCACCACGGGCTGGGCATGGCCACAGACCTGCTGAGACCTCTGTGGGGTGACCCTGTCCCCAGGGCCATCCCCAGACCCATGGGGTGACTCCATCTCCAGACCCCTGGTGTGACTCCAGCCCTAGTGCTGTACTCGGCCCTGCCAGTGACCCTGTTCCCTGTGCAGTCCCCAAACTCATGGGGGTGACCCAGCCCCCAGTGCAGCCACCAGTCCCGTGGGTTGACTCCTGTCCCCAGCTCTGTGGGGTGACCCTCACCTACACTCTGGGGCACTCAGGGTTAGGGGTGACCCCAGCCCTGCAGTCCCTGGGGCTCAGGGCTGGCCCTGGTGTCCCACTCAGGGCAGGTGGGACACCACCAATGACACACTGGGTCACCCCCTAGCAGAGCCAGGCCTTGTTTCTCACTGCTCAGCCAAGTGAGATCCAGATGCCAGGCTAGGACCCAAGAGCAGGAGCTGCTTTTCAGTGCCTGAGTCTGGTTTCTTTCCTTTTCCTCTCTTTTTTTATTGCAGCTGTAACTGCATTTTGCAGGAAATATGCTATACCTGCCCCAAGCAGCCCACAAAGCCAGCCTGTGGTGAGGTGGGCACCATTGGCCTTGGCTCTGAGTGCAGTGTGGACATCACTAGGAAATAATGGTGAAGCAAGTTCAAGCATGATGATCTGGATATTGAGCCAGGGTTTTCAGCTGGCACTTCTGGCCTTAAAAAGCTGTCTCACCTGCACCAGCTGCACAGTTTTTCTGCTAAAGCTTGAACTCCTGGTACTTCCCTAAGCACCCAGTGAACCCATGAGAAGGAGCCCCCCAGGGATGCTGCAGCCAGCTCTGTGGTGTCCTACCAAGCTGAACTGCATCCTCCTGGGGAACACTAAATGGATGCAAACCTGGATTGCTGGATTCTCCACTGGTGTTTATGCTGGTACGTTGGGAAGATAATCAACTCATCTTGGAAAAAATAGGGATGGTTGGTAAAGGACAACAAACAGAGCACCACAAAAATATAAAATCTGTCATACCAATTCCTTGTTCTTTTTAGCCAGTTACTGCATCACTCTGAGAGTTAGGAAATGGTCTGGCTGGGGAAAATAAAGTGACCTTGTTGCAAACCCTTCCAAACACTAAGAAATTATGTAAATACAGTCCTCCACCC
>VZRF01002608.1:618235-624954 GCA_013396875.1 Vireo altiloquus
TTTTCTCTAGGATCTAGCAGCCTACTCAGCACCTGCGGAGCTGCAGGGAAGGGAGGGGACCACGGCACAGGCCACGGAGAGGGTTTCGTTTAATGGTCTGGGAACAGGGGAGCAGCCGGGGCGCGGTGGGGATGCGCGGGGCACGCTCGGTGTGCGGGATGTTCGGTACTGCTGGAGCACGCCCGGCCCGGCCCGGCCCGGCCCGGCCGCTGGGGATTCACCGCCTCTGCACGGCCCCAGGCCCGCCCCGCTCCGCTCTGCCCCGCCCCATCCCAGCCCCATTCCAGCCCCATTCCCAGCCCCATCCCAGCCCCATTCCCATCCCTCCCTGCCTCTCGCCCCGCTGCGCTCGCGCTCTCCCTCCGCGGCTGCTCCCGGAGCGGTTCCCGCACCTCCTGCTCGGCCTTACTTACTTTTAACAAATCACTACAAGCCCGAGAAGCAATCAATAGCTCTGAACGATCGCGTTTGACCTCCTTAAGGAAAGGAAAGAGCAATAACGCCAGCGCCGGCTCCCCTTCTTTTTCTCCCCGCGTCCCCCCGGCTGGGGCACCCGGGGCTGCGGTGAGGAGCCTGGAGCCCCGCTCCGGCCCCGCACTGCCCTAAGGCTCCCGGTGCGTGGCGGGGCTGTGGCGGCTCCCTGCCTCCCTCCCTCCCTGCCTCCCTCGCCGGGTCTGGGGGCTGTCCCGGCACATCGGCGGGGCTGCCCGGGCTCCCGCTCCTCCTGGCCTAAATCCACCCCCAGCCCTGCACGCCCCTCCGGCCTTGCATCCACACCCCCAGGGGGGCTCAGTCCCTCTGCCTGGGGACTTTGCGGTGCCACGCCACCCGCCCCGCGCCTCTCCCGTCCCTCACCCGGCCCCGAGCTCCCGCCGCCTGGGGTAGGCGCAGACCGGTTCTCTCCCCCGGACCGTCCCTCACCCACCGCATTACCCATTTCCAGCCGCACCTCGCCGCTCTGGGCCCCATTTAGGGCTCAGTTCTTGTGGCTGCACCGAGCTCGCAGCAGCGCCAGGGCCAGGCAGGTGGGAAAAATACCCATGGTCGGGGCCGCATTGAGGTCTCCCCTGTTCCTGCCGAGCTTGGTCCCCTCCCCGGTGACAGAAGCAGCTCTTTCTGCCTTGAGGAAGTTTCCAGCCGTGGGGTAGAAGCACACACGGCCCTGGCGCTCTCATCTTAGTAGGGTTGCACTGAGAGGTGTCTCCTTTTCTTGTGGAGAGAGCCTTTCCTTTTTTTTTTCTTCCTACATTGGAGGAAATGTTTAAAAATTATCTTAAAAATATAACTTAGAAAAATACCCCAGTACTAGGCGTCCCCAGTTTATGTTGCAGGCCTGTCCTGTCTTTCCATACCTGTCCACACTGCTCCTCACTGCACACACCTGCACTCCCAGTTTCCTCAATCTCCCTTTCCCCCAGGCCCCCCACTGCTCATTGGTCTCCCAGTGGTAAAAATCTGGGTATGGAACGATGGAGCTGCCTGGCAATCTCCACGGGCTTTGCTCTCCCACAGCCCCAGCTCCGGTTTGGAGCACGGGGCTACACCACCAGGCTTTCCACCCCAATCGAGTTGTAGTCCTTGGTGACTTGCCCCGCATCCCGCTCCCGGTGCCAGCTGAAGTCGACAGTCACTACTGGGAATCAAAACATGTCACTGTCCCGGTAATGCTGGCAGAGGTGTGCAAATCGGCCGTGGAGGAAACAGTGGATAAACCAGGCCATAGGCCGCTGATGCAGGGAGCTCTGGACATGGTCCCACCCATCTCCTCAGTCACTTCCCTTTGCCTGCTCACATCCAGGACACTCCACGGAGCCTGCCTGGGCCTGGGGCAGGCAGAGTCCGGCTCCCACTCGCGGAGGAGGTTACAAGAGTTTATTTCCTTCTCTAAGTGCTAACACCACCTGGTTATCTGCCAGCCTTAGCGCACTGGGGTGCTGGTAACCACCCTGAAGTGTTTGGGGGTTTTTTTGCAACGTCGTGGTAGGGAGTCGAGGGGACCCCGAGGGAAACAGCGCTGCCACAGTGGGGCCCGGACATACCAGCCCAGCAGCGGCAGGACTCTCCCCAAACCTGCTCCCTGCACTTCCATCCGGCGTTATTGCAGATCCAGCCTCTTCCACCAAACAACAGATGCAGCCTCTAATGCAAATATTGCCATTTCCCTGCTGAATTAGCCTTGTCACTTAGCCCAGAAGCTGGCAGCGTTAAGCCAGCTTGCATTTTAATTTGGCCCTGAAGTTACTTATTTCATTATTGATCAAACATAATGCTGAATCAATGTTCATCTTGTTACCTGGGCCATTTCCATGTAATACAGTGATAGCACTGCCTGGAGTTACTCATTCCCATCCCAAAGTGACTTTACCATAAAATCAATGCGTGTTTGTTACTGATATAAGGCAGCATCCATGGGATGAAGAGCGAATAAAGCAGTTACGCCACCGCGATCTGAAAGTTTGGACGGAATATGTACACGAATAAAGACTTTGATATTTAAATGTATTTTATCGGCATCAAAATCATCCTAGCCAGGCCGATGGGACAGAAAATCTCAGGCTGCAAGATGACAGGCTTTGATAGTGTAGGTGTTGCCATTTGTAAACGCTACCTGGGACCTAATGCGGGAATCGTTTCTCTACCCAGAGTATCATTACACAGCAGATGTGGGCTGTAAGCTCTTCCGGGAAGGGACTGTTTTGGAAAAATAGTAATTAATACAATAGTAATTAATGATTGTGTCACAAGATTAGACTCCGCGCAGTGTTATCTTCAGCGCAGCTGCTGCTCCTTTTCTTTGCTTGTGTTTTCCCCTCCAGCTAATAAACCCAGTTACAAATTACACGGAGCCATCCCCATCCTCATCCCCGGCTCTCCCACGCGGCGGCCGGAGAGTGCTGGAACAACCCACTCGAGGAATGCCCCATTTCACTGCCACACGGGAAACCTCCAGAGGTGTCGTTTGAGCTGCATTTTTCACGCACGGCACCTCCAGCCGTCCCTGTCCCTGCTCCACACCAGATGCACCGGCCCCAGCCCGGGGGTAGACACGTCCCGGTGGGCTGAGGACGAAGGAAGGAGGTATCCTGCGGGAAAGCCGGAGAGGCATCCTCCCACGGCGGCGGCCCGGGGGGCGGTCAGAGCATGGGGAGGGGTGAGCCCCCGCAGTGCCGGGCGGGACTGGCTCCCCACTGCACCGTGCCGGAGGCTCCCCCGAGGGCGTGACAGGGAACGGACCAGAAGAGAGCAATAACCTGGGTTTAAACCCGCTGCTAAAGCTCGATAAACCCAGGATACCCTCGTGTCTGGTTTAAAAAAGGCTACAGCTCTCCAGCCGCAGCCGGTACCGGCACCGCGGACATCGTCTCACCAGCGGAGGAAAGTGGGGACGGTCCCGGCCTGAACGATAAGAGCCGGGGCTGCAGGCGAGAAAAACGCGGAGGGGAAGTTTCCTGCAGCTATGCGCACTTTGCACGCACTCCTCCGCTCCTGCGCAGCGCCGGGACCGGCCCCGCCGGACTCACAGAGCCACGCTGACACCGGAAAGGCACACCGGCCACTCATTCCGATAGGCGACGGAAAATCTAACTGGGCACATAAAATATATTGGCATAAAATTAGTGAATTGCGCTAACAGATTGTAAATCACCTAAACGGTCAAACCACAGATATGAATCACAAATTCCTATAAAGATTAATGTTTCCTAAGATTCACGGCAATTATGTAGTTTTTGGACAAAAGGCTTTTCCCAACCTATCATTCCTAAGCGCTGCTTTTTTTTTTTTTTTTTTTTTTTTTTTTTTTCTGAAGTCTTTCCAGGTTTCGGTGGGGTTTCTAATGAACGATTTACCAAAGGAAAGGTTTTATTAACACCTCTAAAAACTATAAAGTTTAAAGGCAGGGAGAAAGGGAGTGGATCGGAAGTTGGGTAACACAATATACTGACCTACTGGCAGCGGTCTGAACGCAAACCAACAAAGCACCACAATGGTGGGGGGAAAAAAGTCAGAGAAATGGAAGGGAAAAACAACCCAAGAGGCCAGCTTTGCCCCGGCGGTAACCACGCTGTGCTCAGAGCTGCCCCCGCAGCCTTCGGCATCTGCTGATAGCCCCTTACCTTTGCTTACCCCCTTGTGGTACACACTGTAGCCTGAGCTGCTTAAAAGCGGAAGAAGCAGGAGGAGAACATGCCTGCGAGCAGCAAGGGAACATTATTTTTCGAGGAAATAGGTTGGCAGGAGGTGTACGGGACTTCAGGTCTCTCAGGCACTATTTTTCCCTTCTCGCCTCTGTGCAGAACTGGAGATAATAGTTGGGGCTGCAGGTAACAGAGTCTGTTCTTATTCAATTTCCCTAAATGGCCTGGAGAGCACTTAAAAGCCCGGAGAGCGTCTGGCCAGCATTTTCTTATTAACTAATTTCACTTCGATCCTATTAAAGTGTATGCTTTCTAACCTTCAAATGAACTTCTCCCCCTCCCCCCTCCTAAAACAAAGCCAATACCTTTTAATGACAGAGTAAAGCTTTTGAAATGTTGCTACCTCCTCTCCTAACATTACAGAACGCGTGGCGCATTAACAGCCGCGGAGCATCCACTCTGGCTGCGTACCCTCCCCGCACCCACAGGACCCAGAGCACCCAGGAAGGCTCCGCGGAGGCTCGACGGTCCCAGCGCCCTGGAAGGGCCGGCCGAGCTAAGGGCAGCTGTGGACAGAGGGCGCTAGAAAATGAGATTGGGCAGATTGTCCTTATTTCTCTTATTTCTCAGCAATAATAGATTTTAAATGGATACATATATTTACCATTTCAAAAGGGTTCTGCTGTTTCCTGGTAACGCTCACCACAAATGGTAATAATAAAAGATGAAGTATTTTTTCTCACCTTAGGTCATTAGATTTACAGACAAGGTACTAAATCATTTTAGCTCCCCAAACCTTGAAGGAAAGGCGCGCACACACTCCTGTCCCTTTCTCTTCTCCTCCCCCTTCTGAAGAAACATGCAACGGGAACAGAGACAAAACAGTTGCCGAGGCTCCAAGAATGTCTCCCTTTAATAGTTTACTACAAGTAGTACTACTACTACCAATAATAGTTCAGTTGACGTTGGCTGCAGAGTGAGGGTTGTCAGTGGCCACGTCCCAAAGTCTTAACATGAAGGGTCATTAATTGTGTTTTCTTTCCAAATCATATGTCACTGCAATTAACAGATTCTGATCAAGAGACTCCTTTCAGATTGATTCCATATGTGATAAGGAATGTGCAGCTTGTTATCTATCTGTCGCCTTGGAATTATGGAAAAGCTTCAAACGTGTAATTTGAAGAGTCTTTTACCCAGCGCTTTGATCTTTCCCTCTATTTTTTAACTCTTGTTTTACTGCGGCCCTTCTCCTAATCCTACTTGTTTGTTTACCCCCTTTCCCCCGGTGGCTGCGCCATCCCTCGTGTGCTGTGGCACGGCGCAGCTCCCACCCTGCCCGCAACCCGGCACCCCGCAGGAGCCAGCCTGAACCNACCCGCTCTCCCTGCTCTGACAGGTCCCGGCCAGGAGACACGTGTCTGGCCGGCCGAAGAGCGCTCCGCCGCCACGGCTCCCCGGGGGCAGCGGCCGTCGGGCCCCGCGCCGCCGCTCCCCTCGTCGCCCTGCAGGACGGGCCGGCTCCAGCCTCTCCTTCTCATCTCCCTTCGGCTTCAGCCAGGCAAAGCGACTCCCGCTCGGCTTCGCTCTTCCCCTGCTATTTTTTCGTCCGTGGGGAAAGGGCTTCTCTCCGTTCCCTGCTCGGCTCCCATGGCCGCCTCCCTCTCGCCTTGCCCTGCAGAGCTCTCTCTTCGCCCGGCACCCCCCAGAGCCGCGCTCGTCCCATCCTGCAGCGGCCCTCCCGCTGCCAGAGGCGTGCGGCGCTTCTCGCCGTGGGCATCGCTCTCGCACCCCGGCAAGACGTCTCCATTCCTCCCGCTCTTCCCCACCGTTTGCTGTCTTCTCCGCTTTCTTTTCCCTCCCTCTCAACCAAGAACATCCCTACAGATTTCTCCTCCCGTCCACTCGGTACGGCTACGCTTCCTCTCCGTTTCTTTCCCATTAATAAACCATCCCTCACCCTCACCCTGACCTGGATCCATTTGCACCCATCAATTTCTCTCCTCCCGTGTCTCCCTCTCGGCTGCNGCTTCAAACGTGTAATTTGAAGAGTCTTTTACCCAGCGCTTTGATCTTTCCCTCTATTTTTTAACTCTTGTTTTACTGCGGCCCTTCTCCTAATCCTACTTGTTTGTTTACCCCCTTTCCCCCGGTGGCTGCGCCATCCCTCGTGTGCTGTGGCACGGCGCAGCTCCCACCCTGCCCGCAACCCGGCACCCCGCAGGAGCCAGCCTGAACCCCACAACCCAGCCCTCGGCTCTCCCGCAACTTCCAGCACGCAGCCTTCGGCTTCTCAGACGGGCACTGCGGCAGAGAGACACGCCGGGGCCAGGGCCACCTTCGTCCCCACGGTCCCCCGTGACCTGGCGGAGAGGGGCGCGGCGGGGCGTGAGCGACAGAACCGAGAGGAGGATCCCGGGGGCATCGGGGCGGGCACGAAGCTGCCCAAGGAGGGTGCCCGGTTCCGCAGCCCCAGAGCCGGCTGCGGGATCGGGGACGCCCCGCGGCCGCCGGAGGGAGGTTCGACTTTAGCTCGGCGATGCTGTGAGCCTCCGGGAGAGGCGGGAGGCGAGGCCGGGGGGAGGG